>JABWTJ010000061.1:1200000-1800000 GCA_016801875.1 Solanum sitiens
ATGAGAAGTAAACTGAGCTCCTCTGTCTGAAATAATAGACAAGGGAATCCCATGCCATCTCACAATCTCATCAATGTAGAGCCTCGCATAATCCTCGGCTCTGTAAGTAGACTTTACAGGGATAAAGTGGCAGACTTAGTCAATCTGTCCACAATAACCTATATAGAGTCATGCTGCCTCCTAGTCCTCGGAAGCCCAACCACGAAGTCCATATTAATGGACTCCCATTTCCAAGTCGGAACCTCAATAATCTGCGTCAGACCACCAGGCTTAAGATGCTCTGCCTTAACCTGCTGACAATTAGGACACTTGGCCACATATTCTGCAATGTCCTTCTTCATGCCATCCCACTAATAAATCTGCTTGAGATCATGAACATCATGGTGGAACCTGGATGTATAGAATATCTGGAACCATGGGCCTCTGCAATAATCCTGGTCCGCAAATCATCCACATCTGGCACACACAGCCTGTCCTGATATCTAAGTATGCCATCACCTCCCAAATCGAAAGACTCATTCATCTTTATCAGTACTGAGTCCTTCAGCTCCATCAACACGGGATCTAGATGCTGACCCTGCTTGACTTCAACTACCAAGGATGATTCAGAGCTAGGATGAACTGAAACATCCCCACTAGTGGAGTCAACCAAACGCACACCCAGTCTGGCCAGTCTGTGTACATCTTTTACCAGCTCCCTCTTCTCATCCTCAATGTGAGCTGTACTTCCCATGCTCATCCTGCTCAAAGCATCAGCTACAACATTAGCCTTACCTGGATGATAGTGCACATTCATGTCATAATCCTTCAACAGCTCCAACCATCTCCGCTGACGTAGATTCAACTCCCTCTGTGTGAACACGTACTGGAGACTTTTATGGTCTGTGAACACATCTACATGCACTCCATACAGATAATGCCTCCACAGCTTCAGTGCAAATACCACAGCTGCCAACTCCAGGTCATGAGTGGGGTAATTCTTCTCATGGACCTTGAGTTGTCTAGATGCATAGGCTATCACCTTACCAACCTGCATAAGAACACAACCCAAACCAACCCTAGATGCATCACAATAAACAGTGTAGTTCTCACCACACTTAGGCAAAGTAAGCACCGGGGCTGAAGTGAGTCTGTCCTTGAGCTCCTGGAAACTCTTCTCACAAGTCTCCGTCCATACGAACTTGGCTTTCTTCTTAGTCAAAGCTGTCAATGGGGCAGCAATGGAAGAAAAGCCCACCACAAACCTGCGATAGTAACCAGCCAATCCTAAAAAGCTACGGATGTCAATAGGAGTAAAAGATTTTGGCCAGTTCTTCACAGCCTCAGTCTTCCTAGGATCCACCTCCACGCCCTGATCGGACACAACATGACCCAGAAAGGTCACTGATCTGAGCCAGAATTCACATTTGCTGAATTTGGCATACAACTGATGCTGTCTAAGTACCTGCAAGGTTAGTCTCAAATGTTGTTCATGCTCTTCCTTGGTCTTAGAGTAGATGAGAATGTCATCAATGAATACTATGATGAAAGAGTCAAGGTATTCACGGAAGACCCTGTTCATGAGGTCCATAAATGTAGCAGGTGCATTCGTGAGACCAAATGACATGATTAAAAACTCATAGTGACCATAGCGGGTACGAAAGGCTGTCTTTGGGATATCGCCATCCCTAACCCTAAGCTGGTGATACCCTGAACGAAGATCAATCTTAGAGAAGAAACTAGACCCTTGGAGTTGATCAAACAGATCATCTATTCTGGGGAGTGGATACTTATTCTTTATAGTGACTTTGTTGAGCTGCCGATAATCGATACACATTCTAAGGGTTCCATTCTTCTTCTTTACAAATAACACTGGAGCGCCCCAAGGGGATATGCTCGGTTGAATGAAACCCTTGTCAGTGAGATATTTTAACTACAGCTTCAACTCTTTGAGTTCCACTGGAGCCATTCTGTAAGGAGGAATTGAGATTGATTTAGTATCGAGTTCTACATCGATACCAAAGTAAATCTCTCGAAGGGGAGGTACTCCAGGTAAATCATCACGGAACACATCTAAGAACTCATTCACTACAGGTACTGAGTCTATGGAAGGAATGTCATGATCTAAATACACTCATAAGATGACACAATAACCCCTTGGACATCATTTTATTGGCCTTAAGGTTCGAAATCAAGGGGTTAGGATGACTCGAGTTGTACCCCTCCCAGACTAACTCTTCTTCATTAGGAAAGCGAAACCTCACCACTCTACTACGACAGTCCAAGCAAGCATAACAACTATGAAGCCAATCCATGCCAAGAATAACATCAAAATCATGCATGGGTAACTCAACCAGGTTTGCACACATAGTTTTACCACTCACAACTATTGGGCAATCTTTATATACTCTATCAGTTCTTACATTCTCTCCTAAAGGTGTACTAACCACTATAGGATCATGTAGAACTTCAGGCAATACCTCAAAAGTAAGAGCAAGCAGAGGAGTTACAAAGGAAAGTGTAGACCCTGGATCAAGTAAAGCATAAACAGAAGTTGAGAACACTTGCAGCATACCTATGACCACATCAGCGGACTTCTCCTGCTCTTCTCTGCCCTTCAGGGCATAGAACCTGTTCCTCTTAGGAGGCTCGGCCGCTGCTGCACCCTGTGGGTTAGGCCTAGGCTGAGTATTACCCCCAGCCTGACCTCTGTTCTGTGGGCAGTCTCTGACCATGTGTCCACTCTTACCACAACCGAAGCAGGCATTAGTGCCCTGTCTGCACTCTCCACTGTGAGCTCGGCCACACTTAGCACAATTCTTCTTAGTACGCTGCATCTCACCTCCATTTCCCTTCTTGGGCTCAGGTCTGCCTCCTTTAGGTGTAGTACTCCAATGAGGATTAGAATTCCCAGAACTCTGTTGCCCCTTTTTGAACCTTGGCTGCTCACGGACGCCAAAGTTATTCCTGTGGCCTCCATGACTGGGTCTTGCCTGATCTTGAGGACTGGGCCTCCTAGCATCACGAACACCTCTTTTTCTGCGGCTGTCCTCTACCTGCTGGACATGCACCATCAACCTGGAAAGATCCATATTATCATGGAGCATAGCAGATCGACACTCCTCCTTCAGGTCTCCATTGATTCCTGTGAGGAACCTGCTCATCTCATCCCTGCTGTTAGAAACCAGGGAAGTAGCATACCTGGGAGATTTCAACAAGGTTCAGTATTATTCTTATTCTTCCTATTAAATACTTTGGGAAAAACAACATGCCTTGACAGCTTAACAAACTTCAAGGAATACTCCCTGAATGTCATGGAGCCTTGTTTGAGGTTGATGAATTCCTCAACCTTGGCCTCCCTCATCTCCCTGGGAAAGAATCTCTCCAGAAATGCTGTCTTGAACAGCTCCCATGTGACTGGTACTCCAACTAAGACACGGCTATCTTGCCACATCTTGCACCAAGTCTGTGCTACATCCTTGAGCTGATAGGAAGCCAGCTCAGCCTTCTCAATGTCAGTGGCCCCCATAGCCACCAGGATCTTATGCACCTCATCTACAAACTCTTGGGGATCCTCCGATGTCTTAACCCCTGTGAAAATGGGAGGATTCATCCTCGTGAAATCCCTCAGTCTGTCAGCCATGCTATGGACCGGTGGGTTCTCCCTCTGAACATCCTGTCTGTTGACCTGGGCAGTCATAGCCTGGGCCTGCATGGTAATGGCCTGTGCCATTTGGGCCAAAGATGCCCGCACCTCAGCATCAGTCAACCCAGCTGGGTTAACTGGTATGGTCACTCCTTCAGCTGGAGCCTAGGGTAGATCCTGATTACCCCTAGCAGCTGCTCCTCCTCTCCTCTGACCAAATCCTCTCCTAGTGTTCATTTTCTGGAAAAACAAAAAGGATTGATGTTAGACACGCTCATAACACCAAGAATTCAGACATTCAAAAAAGCACGATAAGATCAGAAGAAGGGAAATTTTCCTACGCATCATGCAGTCTCTAATCCAGGATAGTGGTGCACTTCATTACCATGACTTAGAAACTACTCAATGTGGTCAATGTGAACTTATTATTTTCGTAATTTAACCTAGTACTCTGATACTAACTTTGTCACAACTGGAATCTAGACCCCAGACGAGACCGGTGTCGTTGACCTCTCAGAGGTCGCAGATAAGCCTACTTACGTCACTCTTACTTTACATAGGTTAATTTTTAGAGGAAAATTTGAAACTTTTTGTTTCTATACATTTCTTATACATTCGTAATTTGTTCAATATCAACCATCTAAACATTAAGAGATAATCAAATAAAAGAAATAGTTCAATAACATAATTGTATAATTGCCAAAATGGCACCCATACATAGTCTGAATAAAATGAGAAAGAAACGCTAGTGGAACATGCTCCACTAGCTCAACTCCTAAACTAAGCTAGAATATAAATAGTAGCATCCTCGAAAGCATGAGGACCTACCAAAAATTGGATGAATGCTGGACGTTCGAATAACTGCAGCGATGATCT
This sequence comes from Solanum sitiens, assembly GCA_016801875.1. NCBI lineage: Eukaryota > Viridiplantae > Streptophyta > Magnoliopsida > Solanales > Solanaceae > Solanum > Solanum sitiens. Next base: position 1,204,502 of record JABWTJ010000061.1, read on the forward strand.
TGTAGCTCTACCGTCCACCTGTGCCTGCACCTAAAATAGTAGAGTTTGTATAGGGTTAGTACACACTTGTACTAAGTATGGGTATATGCAAGCACACACCAAGGACATGCATGAGAAAGAATAGCTCTTTCCTAACAACATGATTTTTGGAAGTCAAGTCAGTGGACTTGCCAAATTGAGATTAGGAAAGTTTCCAAATTTGGATTAGGAAAGTAAGTGAGCTTTCCAAATTTGGATTAGGAAAGTGATACCATGAGAATAACATTCATCATCATACTTTTCATATTTGCACACAGCACATAACATTTACACATAGCACATATCATATAGCATACAGTACATTTTACATGTAGCACATAACGTTTTTCATATCATTCATTCATATGCCATGAGACCTTGGAATCATGGACTTGACATTAAGACATCCCAGAAATGAGGGCTCAACATATGGGACCTCAACTAGGGAGTCTTCATTAGCAAACACAGAGTCTGCTTCATTCATTCATACGTACTTCATTTCATTTCATTCATAGTCCAGTGTAACCACCAGTTATACCTAGGATGTAGTTTAAGACTCTCATTAGGTTCGTTGTGCAATGACCAAGAATGACCTAATGTCATTACTTGAATCTAACTCACCTTTTGATTATCCTATCCTAACACCTTTGGTATCATTCATTTCATATGTGCATCATTTGAGGCTGGCCTCATTCATTCATTGGGAACTTTAACTTTAACCGACATAGATCATGTGAGCATCATGAAATCCAGTGTCTCCCCCACACCGAAAAGAGGCGGAATCACCGACCAAAGTGATCCAATAACATGCTAGCGTACATGGGAATTTAACCCCGCCAGATCCCTATATTGGCAGTATAGGTTCGAAGACTAGGAGATATAAGGATACCCATACCCGGCAAGCCGGACAGTCTCATCTCATAAGAGTTACGTGAACCTCCGTCCTTCCCGAAAAAAGGTATCACCGCTCATAGATAGCCTATCAGTGCTCAGTATAAAGTTCCATTTCATTCATCTCATACGTCATAGAAGCTGGCTTCTAGTATGAGGACATCATAGCTCATTAGATGATTTCTCATCTCATCATTAGTATTAAGTGTGTTAAGCTCAATACCTTCATTAGAGTGTTCATAGAGACTGGTCTCTTTATTAACTTACACTCTCCTAGATGAGTACGTATTGGTAACATTTACTTAGGCTCCTTTGAGATTACTCTCATCATTTACATTAGCCTCATATCATGTTGTCACCACATTCATTATCATTAGCACCTTTGCTTTTCATAGTTACTCACCTCTTATTACGTGAATGTTCATTTCATCATATGCCAATGTACTTGGCCATTTAGTGTATTTACACTCATACTTAACCCCTTCTAGGGTTCATCATTTCATTTCATACATCTTAGGTTCACTTACTTTTGAACGTATGTTAGACTTATGAGTCTATACACACAAGCCATGAGGCTTCATTCGTAGTTCGTTAAGTAATTCTTACATTCCTAAGATTATGTAGTACAAGACTTATGTATCTTGTATTTATGCCTAGATCTTGAATTTGATCTAAGTAAGTGGCATTATTCATGGACGTTTGTTCACGTATGACTTATGTATCAATACGAAAGTTTGGGCAAGGAAACCCAAGTCTTGAATCAATTGAATGTCATTTACATTATTAATTGATTTCATTCTAATATTCATAACATTTTAACTCTAAGTCAAATCACAATATTTACATTGAAGGGCTACTCTTCTATTTAAAAAATTTCTTGCATTGGCCGATGGGTTGTGGGTTCGAGTCCCCACAACCCCATTTTCATTTTTCATTAACATAATATTCTCCTATTATTTTCTTAAACCAAGAGGTTGTGGGATCAAACCCCCACAGCCTCCTTCTTTTAATTAATTTTCGTTTAAGGGCTGTGAGGTGGTGGGTTCGAACCCCCACAGCCCCATATATATATTTAATACTTTTCTCTAAGTTGAGAGCATGGGCAGTGAGGTCGTGGGATCGAACCCCCACGGCCTCACCTATTATTTTTTTTCACTTTCGCGGGCAGTAGCTAAGGGGTTCGAATCCCCTTAACCCCAACACCCTTTTTTTTTAATTTTCCCTTCTATTCTTCATGAGTTCTGACCGAGGGGTAGTGGGTTCGAATCCCACTCCCCTCATTAATTTTTCTCTTACTCATTCCCTTGCATCAGACCTAGGATCGAACCCCCCAGCCCTCACCCTTTTCCGTGGTCTATTTTGCCCAAGGATGAGGTCACGGGTTCAATTCCTAGTGGCCTCATTCTTTTATTTTGTAGTAAATTTCCAGATTCATATGCCTTTTTATTTAGTCTAAATTAACTTGTACAATGCTGAAAATGTTAGGTACTTTCTAACTCATAACACTAATGCATTACTTAGCACAAGATTACATTTATGGATTCCGTTTTAACGTAATTTCAAGTGCATCATTCATAGAATCAATTGACTATGAGATTTTTATTCAATTCAGCCTCATTTCCTTTTTGTGAACAACACGATTTACTTCAATTAATGTACATAAAACAACAAACACAACATTAACACTTTTAAGCCTCTAGGCCGAAACTCATGTCATGCCACACATTTTTCATAATTCCGAACACACACATGGTTTGTCTTTTCATAAATTAACGTACATTCAACACATTCATATCCAGCACAAACCTCACATAATCCTAAGTCTAACAGCATTCATACCAACCTACAAATTCGTTGGGAGCTAATGACAGGGACATGCAACGGGGAAAACAACCTTAGTTTTGAGCCGAATATTCTGAGTCCTAGGGGTCTCTTGGGAAAGGGACCAAGAGTAAGAAGACCCATACCTTTGTTTTCTTGTTAAATGTCCAGAATGCTGCCCAAGAACCTCTCCACAAATCAGTCCACACACCCAAAGTCACACCTTACCCGACTAGTGTAGTACGTTTTGCTTAACGTTACCGGATTGCTTTCTCTTTTGTGTTTCTAGCTTTCAAGTTCTTGATGAACTTTTGCCTTTACTTGGTTTTTTCTTTTTCTGATTGATTTATCACGTTTGGCAGCCAAGAAAAGAGAGTGAAAGAGAGAGACTAACGTGTAAGAGAGAGTGGGGGATGGGAGATAGTGGTCTAGTAGAAGTAGGACTAGTTGGTAGGACTTAGTCAACTTAAATAATTAATTAAAATTAATAAAAATCTGATTTCTTTTTCCTAAATCAGCTAATATTAATTATTTATTAAAAATTAAGTTAACAAATTAAAATAAAAGCAAGTTAAATCTTGCTTCTAGTGGGGCTCGAACCCGAGTGACCCCATTTGCGAAAATGGGTCAATTCGGGTTGCCCCACCCAAAATGCTTTAAATAAATAATTTAATTTATTAATTAATTAGTCCCTCGGGGTAATTACAATATTACCCTTGGCTTGGAAAAGACTATTTTACCCTTGGACCCTTAAAACTTAAGATTTCTTCTTTTGAGTTCGGTAAAAACTCTTCCGATTAAATCTTCATGTTCGCGTGCCTCACATGGTTGGTTCCAACCTTTCCAAGCTCAATTAACTCTCCAAGTTAGTTGACTTGGTCGTAGTAAGGGTTCTGAGGTCTGGTTCTACGCGTATCAATACGTGTGGACCTTGGTCTAATCACAAGCATTCTTGAAAAACATAAGTCTTGATCGTATTCATTTTTAGGGTTGTTACATCTTCAATAGTGAGATGTGAAAAATGGAATGCACTGATGCTAATTCTACTGGCAACTCTAACCCATATGCCATTTTTCCGACCCTTTTAATGATCAGGGCCTAAATATCTAGGACTGAGCTTCCATTTCTTGCCGAATCTCATCACCCCTTTCATAGGTGACACTTTCAAGAAAACCCAATCATCAACTTGGAACTCTAGTTCCCTTCTCCTTACATCTGCATGATATTTCTGACGACTCTAGGCTGTCTTAAGTCTATCTCTAATGAGTGTCACTTTCTCCATAGCATAGAGAATTTAATCTGGTCCTATCAAAGTTGTTTTACCTACTTCAAACCAACCATCAAGAGATATACATCTACGCCCATATAGTGCCACATAAGGGACCATCTGAATGCTGGAATGGTAGCTATAGTTGTAGGAGAACTCAATAGGAGGGAGGTGACATCCCAAGTACCCTTGAAATAGATCACACAAGCTCTCAACATATCCTCCAGGGTCTGAATGGTACGCTCTGCCTTTCTATCCATTTGCGGATGAAATGTTGTGCTAAGGTTAACCAGAGAACCAAGACCCTCTTAGATCAGACTACGGTCCGTAGATAGTGACCATAGATTGCACCTGCAATTTCTACAATGCTAATTCTGGTTTGTTTTGGATACGTGGTGTTACATTATTTCTCCTTGGGAACATTCATCCTCGAATGAGACTAAAATAGCTGAAATAGAGGGAGAAATCTCCAATCCCTATCACTAAACACTTAGAACTGAGTTTCTGACTAATTGAGTTCCAAGAGCATGCAATTAGGCTGAAAATGCTAGTATAAACTGAGGGAACGTGATTCTAAGGATGAATTCACGCAAGAATGACTAAAAAAACTGAAGAGGGACTATTACCTCAATCTGGAGTGGAATCTGAAGGAAAGAGGTGAGGATACTTGGCTTCCATGGTTGCTTCTGCTTCCAAAGTAGCTCCCTCTACGGACTAACTCCTCCATAAAACCTTGACTGAAGCGACTTCTTTGTTTCTCAGCCTTCTAACCTGACGATCAAGAATCTTAACTGGTACATCCTCGTAATAAAGGCTATCTTTCACAGCCACACTCTCTAATGGCACTACGAATGTTGAATCATCCAGACACTTCTTCATCAATGAGATGTGAAAAACAGGACTTCGTGATGCTAATTCTGTTGGCAACTCTAACCCATATGCCACTTTGCCAACCCTTTTCAAGATCTTGTAAGGGCCTACATATCTAGAACTCAGCTTCCTTTGCTTGCCGAATCTCATCACCCCTTTCATAGGTTACACTCTCAGGAAAACCCAATGATCAACTTGGAACTCTAGTTCTCTTCTCCTTACATATGCATAAGATTTCTAATGACTCTAGGCTGTCTTAAGTCTATATCTAATGAGTTGCACTATCTCCATAGCATAGAGTATTGAATATGGTCCTAACAAAGCTACTTTACCTTCTTCAAACCAACCAACAGGAGATCTACATCTACGCACATACAGTGCCTCATAAGTGAATGGTGGAATGGTAGCTATAGTTCTAGGCGAACTCAACCAGAGGGAATTGATCATCCCAACTACCCTTGAAATCGATCACACAACGTCTCAATATATCCTCTAGGGTCTAAATGGTAAGCTCTGCCTGTCCATCCCTCTACGGATGAAATGTTGTGCTAAGGTTAACCTAAGTACCAAGACCCTTCTAAAATGAATTCCATAAATGAGAGGTAAACTCAAGACCTCTATCTGAGATGATAGACAAAGAAACCCCATGCAACCTCAGAATTTCATTAATGTAACGCTTGACATAGTCCTCCGCTAAATCTGTAGTCTTGACTGCCAAAAAGCGAGAAGACTTAGTCATCTTATCAACTATCACCAAAATGGAGTCATGTTCTCTGCGAGTGCGAGGTAACCCTATGATGAAATCCATATTGATCACTTCCCACTTCCAAGTAAGAATGTCAAACTCTTGGTACATACCCCTTGGTTTCGGATGTTCTACCTTGACTTACTGGTAACTGGGCACTTACTCACAAAATCTGTTATATCCCTCTTCATGTCATTCCACGAATAGACTTCCTGCAGATCGCGGTACATCTTAGTGGCACCTAGATGAATAGAATATTTGGAGTTATGGTCTTGTGCAAGAATATGTTGTCTCAACTCACCCACATCAGGAACACACAATCTACCCTGGTAGCGAAGTTTATCATCTCACCCTTGAGATAAAACCTCCACTCTCTGATTCTGGATAGCACCGTTAAGTTCAAGAAAGATTGGATCACTGTCTTGCTTTTCCTTAACCTCCACTACCAAAGAAGATTCTGCCCCATTCAAAACTGTTACACCATTGTCTGATATGCTCATAAGGTGAACTCCCAAGCGAGCAAGTCTGTGAACATCCTACACTAGTTCCTTTTGCTACTAAATTTGCCTTACCAAGATGGTAATGCACACTCATACCATAATACTTAAGGAACTCAAGCCATATCCTCTGGCAAAGATTCAACTCTTTCTAGGTGAAAACATACGTAAGGCTCTTATGCTCAGTGAACACATCTACATGAACACCATACAAGTAGTGTCTCCTGATCTTGAGTGTAAATACCACTGCTGCAAGCTCGAGGTCATGAGTTGGATAGTACTTCTCGTGCACCTTTTGAGCATATCAGACACAACCTAGGCCAACTGTCTAGTAGAATAAGTTATAACCTTATCTCATTTCATCAACACACAACCTAGGCTAACTCTGGATGCATCGTAATAGATCACATAACCGTCTGAAACCTCTGGTAGAGTCAAGACAAGATGTATAGTCAATCGAGTTTTCAATTCTGCAAAGCTTTTCTCACAATCATGTGATTGTTGAAACTTGACCATCTTTTGAGTTAACATAGTCAATGGTGAGGATATGGATGAAAATTCTTCCACGAACCTTCATTAATAACCTGCTAGACCTAAGAAATTTCTGATATTGGTGGCAGAGGTAGGTCTGGGCTATTGTTTCACTGCTTCTATCTTCTGCGAATCCACTCGGATCCCCTCGCTATATACAATGTGACCAAGGGAAGCAACGAATTGCAACCAGAACTCACACTTGCTAAACTTAGCGAATAACTGGCGATCTTTGAGAATATGCAGAAAAACTCTCAAATGAATTGCATGTTTTTTCCTTATTCCGAGAGTAAATAAGAATATTATCAATAAAGACGGTAACGAACAAGTCCAAGTATTGTTTGAACACTCTGTTCATCAAATATATGAAAGCTACAAAAGTATTAGTTAGTGTAAACGACATTACAAATTCATAATGATCATACCAAGTTCTGAAGGCTGTTTTTGGAATGTAACTGTCTCTGACTCTGAGCTGATGATAACCCAATTTGAGGTCTATCTTTGAGAAATGACTAGCATACTGAAGTTGGCCAAACAAGTCATCAATCCTGGGGATGGGATACTTATTCTTGATTGTGACGTTGTTAAACTGTCTATAGTCAATGCACAATCTCAGAGAACCATCTTTCTTCTTTACGAACAACACTGGTGTACCCCATGGTGAAATACTAGGTCTGATGAAGCCCTTATCTAAAAGGTCTTTCAACTGATATTTCAATTCCTTAAGTTCTGCTGGAGACATTCTGTAAGGAGAAATAGAAATAGGCTGGGTATCTGGATAGAGATCAATTCCAAAGTCAATTTCCCTTTCGGGAGGGACTCCAGGAAGATCTTCTGGAAACTCACCGACTACTGGAATTGACTTAAGATTTGGAGTTTCAGATCGAGAATCCTCAATCCGAACTACATGATAGAGATAACCCTTAGAAATCATCTTTCTAGCCTTAACGTAAGAAATGAACTGACCCATAGGCGCTAAGCTACTACTTTTCCACTCAAAGATTGGTTCATTTGGAAACTGAAAACGAACAATCCTAGTTCTCCAATCGATTGAGGCATAACAGGAATGTAATCGATCCATTCCTAGAATGACGTCGAAGTATTAATCTGCTGAGGTGACTTTCTGAGAGACTGTAATAGGGCAATTTCTATTTACCCGTCTAGCTATAACTGGGTCACCAACTGGAGTAGAGACTGAGAAAGGTTCTGCGAGAGTTTCTGGATTAAAACTGAAGTTTATTACTATACTGAGCTACAAAAGACAAAGTAGTCTCTATTGTCTTTCCACTGAGTGAACCATATGTGAGTCACATCTTTAAGCTGGTTGGATGCTAATTTCACCCTGTCATTACCAGTTACTTGCATCACACCAAATATTTTCTTCACCTCATCAATGAACTTCTATAGGTCCTCACACAACTTGGGTCCCTAAATCTTAAGTGGATTCTTCCTAATCCAATGTCGAATCCTAGTTGCCACTGATCCATCATTTCTATTAGTAGGAACTGGAACCTGCTGATTATTCTGGTTGGTCATACTTTGAGCCAAAAGCTGAATCGCATTCCAAAACTCTGACTAGAAGAATTGTGTTAGCATTACCTGCATTAGCATTCCATGCGTAAACTCTTCCAAGAGGCATGATCTTAAGCGCATAACGATGGATTATCAAGGAGATCATACCAACACACGATAAGAATTTCAAGAAAGTGAAGTTTGTAAAATGCTTCATAGCCTCCTTCTCATTAAATGTGGTGCACTTCACACAAATAAAATGGACTCTACTTAGTGCGGCTTTTTCAGACATCCTAGGACACTTAAACATAGTGCTTTGATACTAGTTTGTCACGCATCGATCTACCCCCGAGACGCGGACCACAAGTGATCCCAAGATAACCTTACTAGCATGATCATGAGCATACTAGAGATAATAAACTGGTGCGAACGCTAAATCATAATTAAAATGAAAATATGTGGAATACCCATATCTATAACTGAGATATATGAAAACTAATAAGTTTAATAACGAGAAGATATTAACTCAATACTGAGCTGAAACTAACTATGTCTAAAAATAACCTTTAACTGATTAGAAATGTTGGGACAGACCCCAGCTAAGTCTAGCAAAAACTGAAAGTAAAGGACTAAAATACTGAAAGGAAACTCATTACTATTGTCCTCGAAGAATGAGGACTCACTATTGATTCTGCAGAACTGGAGATTGGAAACCGATCTAAGCGTGATCTGGATACTGAGAACCTGAACCTACATCACGAGAAGATGTAGCGCACGTATGAGTCAGTACTTGAAAGGTATTGAGCATGTAGGATAGAGTAAAGCTGAAATAGTACATAATTGAACAAAGAAATAAAGCAATAATATAATCTAAACATGATATAGATTCTGAATGTTGAGATAACTGAATGCAGTGACCAATTTATAACATGCTGAAACTGAATACTGGATATACTGATAAATGGTCATTGCAATGGAATCCGACTTAACTGAGGGAGCTACTAATAACCGATAATAAAACCACATGAGCTAAATGTAGAGTCTGATGTATACGCCCCATCGAGAGGACTCAATATACTCTGCCAAAGGTATAAAGGCATGCTGGCGTGATCACTAAACTGATGCCCATAGAGGGGACTTACAACCTACATGGCTAGTAGTTCTGGGATTACTTGGGTACGCTGAACCTTAGTCCAACTTGATAATATGCTACTCCCATTGAATTAAGTAGTTAATTGATTATGACTGGGTTTTTGTAAATACTAGATAGCTCAAACTAAACATGCAAACTGAGAATGCAACGATTAATCTGATAATGATGCATTAATAATTGAGGCATGTGTAACTGAATAACTGAAATATCTGACCTAGCATGTGTAATTCAAGAACTAAAGAATTACATCGCATGGGTTCTGAAATTCACGCTATAAACTGAAAATTAACAATACTAATATGATTTGGATCATTTTTAATAACTAAGAACCCAATAATTCTAACATTCAAGACACCTAAGTCTAGTCATAATATAGGAATCAAGAAACTGACTAAAAACTAGGGACCTAATGGGTGAAATACCACATACCTGGTGATGAATTCCATAGAGAAATATTTATTTTACGGGGCTGGAACTGATGGAACCTTGATGCGTTCTTGAACTAGGGTTCTTGACCTTTTTCTCCTTTCTTGCTTCTAATTTTCTAAGTTTTTATTAATGATTTAACTTAGGTAAGTTTTAGTTATGTTTATGGACTTAAACTGACTAAAATATCAAGATTTAGGGTTTAAAAGACGTATCTTAGGGTTTAAACAAACTAGGAAAAGACCAAAAGACCCCTAAAATAATTATTGTCGGAGAAATCTATGGATTGGACTGACGGGCCATCGTTTAATCACGGTCCATCGTGTGGGTCTGTCGTTTGAGTCTGCTCGACAGGTCTTCACTAAAATGGGCATAACGTTTTACTCATAGGTTGGATTTTAGCAAACTCGGTGGCGTTGGAAAAAGGATTCAATTATATATCATATCATAGGTCAGGACACCTAATTCATTCTTGTTCTAAAATTTATGACCATTTGAAGTTGACCCAATCAATAATTTCTCCCAAACTAACAGTTAACCTTCACCTACAGTCACACCTATGGACCGTAGATCAAACGACAATCCGTGTTGGTCGTCCGTAGTTTATGTTAGAGGCTGGGTAACAAGAGTCTTGATCCACGGACACACACCACGGACCGTGGTTTGACTTACGGACTCTAAATATGTCTGTGGGTCGAGACTTGGTTGATTTTCTGAGCTGAGTTTTGGGAGGGGCTACAGTGGTGAGCCACGTACCCATAGTACAGGTCGTAGATCAGACTACGTTCCGTAGATTATGACCTTAGATTGCACATGTAATTCCTGAAAAGCTGATTTCTGGTCTATTTTGTATACGAGGTGTACAGAGTTGGTAGTGATGGCAAGCAAAAACACTATTTGAACTTTGAAATCATGCACTAAAGGCTCACAATCACTAAATGATGCAATGCAACATACCGGAGAAGAAAAGGCTTAATGATATCATAGGGTTTTCTTTTTTTAATTTTAAAAGACCCTTTCCCTTTTTATGTCAAACTCGATCGGCGATCACGACTAATGTTGTCGAAGATGTTCTTCGAAACTCTAATAAGAGATCAATCTCATTAAACATGCCTAAACAAACGAAAAACATAAAGGCTGATTCGGTTGACCTGATTGAGTCCGCATAAGCATTTCCTTAGTTCATTTTCCTTTTGAACCAGTTGGGTCTTTTGATCCTTGACTATCATGGGAAGGCACATACCTATCTTTCTGAACCTCCCAAGGTCTCCAATTTCCACCTTGCGAATTTTCCAACCACTATCTCTGTCCTTTTTTCAACCTTGGTTCCCACATTGTTATTGATAGTTGGTGTGAGAACCCCCCATTTGGTTTCCCAAATATTGAACTTCCTCATTGTATAATCCTCAAACTTGGCATCACCCGGGAACTGCCCACTATTGGTCCTAACCGCATTTATATCTCATTAATACCTACATAACTCTAATCATCTACATAACGACCCCTTAGTTTATTGATTTAAACTACTTATTTTTCTTACCAAAATGCATGACTACATTCTTTTATGAAAATTTTATTTATACGAATAATTTTGGCAAATGAAAACGAAGCGTTAGTATTTTGTCTTTAATTTTATTTTTAGTAATTTTTAATTAGTTTAGTCATTCTATCCCAAACTAACAAACATTGTTTTCTAAGTCGACCCCTTAAATCTCATATTCTCTTTGAATCGGCAATTATATCTCTAGTTTATGCCTACCTTCATCTAATTTGTTAATAACATAGTATGTGAGAATGGCGAGAGTACGAGGGAAGAAGATTAACACGCTCATCGAAGATAAAACAACAAAGATTCAGCTAGCAAATGCCCAGGATATGGTAGGGAAAGGTGTCGGGGATTCGATAGAAAAGTGGCCCACATTACCGGGTTCCAAATCCCCAAATCAAAATGCTAAAACCATGACCCAAATTAATACGATTATGACGGACATGACATGTGTAGAGAGTATGAGTGAGAATATAATTCATTCCAATGAGAAGAAAACTTCGAAATTGAGGAAAATGTCAAAGGAAGTGTGTGAAGGGGTGAAGAAGGCGGTCGAAGAGGCACTAGAGAGGAAGTGGGTGAACCTTTTCAAAGGAAATAGACTCGCCACTCAAGGAATGACACTACAATATATATGAAACCGCTAGTGTGGAATGGTGAAATAGTGGTGGAATTATACAGAATAGAGGTGGAACTAGAAACAAAGAAGTGGGAACATGCATTGTTTCTTTATATGTTGGGGGCTGAACCTACCATTGCGACACTTGAAAGGTACGTAGTAGCTAACTGAAACTATATTGCGAAGCCTAAAGTTTACTTTCATAATGATGGGTAATTCCTTGTGAAGTTCAGTACTCTAGAATATATGGATGTGGTCTTGTATGCAGAGCCTAATATGCTAAACCAAAAACCCATCATTGTGAAAAGAAATGGACATCTGATTTTGATTTTAATAAGGAGGTAATGCAGATAGTTCCTATATTGGTAAAGTTTTCAAACTTACCATTGAATTGTTGGGGTGTGCAATCACTAAGTAGAATTGGGAGTGAATTGGGAATTCCAATATATGTTGATGAGTGTACCACGTAGGTATATAGAATCTCATATGCTAGACTGCTCATTGAGATGGATATCACCAGAACCTTACCTACGGAGATAAAGTTAGAGGATCATAATGGTAGAAGCTTCACACATGTGGTTCAGTATAAGTGGGTATTATTCTACTGTTCGTCTTGTCTAACAATAGGACATACATGTCAACATAAAGATAATGCAGCAACTAAGGCCAGGCCTAAACATGTCAAACAAAAATGGAGTGGAAACAAAGTGTGAATAGGCAAACAACAGAGGAGGAACTAAAAGAGAATGTTGAGGGCAATAGTGGTAACTATAAAGAAGTCATATGCAATCAAAGGCTTGGCAAAGGGCTGGTTATTGTGGAGCAAAATCACCAGATGAGCCAATGGAATGAAGCGAGGGGTAAATCTGCAGCTAAAATTGGGATTCATCATCAATTCATCATTTAAATGATCTCAATGTATTTCATGAACATGATACAAGGTTTGTGGAAGCATGAGGTAGATAAAGGTGGCAGCAGTGGAGGGGTAGGGAGTTTCCTGAATCCTTAATAAATGCAATTGGTAGATTGGTATGTTAGGGGAATGAATGAAGTTCATAAGCAGAAAGAAGACAAACTTTTTATTCGAACAAATAATGTTAGTATCATAGCTCTTCTTGAACACAAGATTAAGGACCAGCAAGCACGTAAAGTTTTGAAAGCAATTACACCAAGGTGGACAGGAACAGACAATTATATCTACAGCAATATGGGGAGAATATGGATTTTATGGGACCCTCATGTTATTGAATGTGAACCATTAATAATTGATGAACAGTTTATTCACTCAAAAGTGAGGATCAGATCCTTGAATGGTAAGTTCTTACTTACTGCTATTTATGGTTTACATACTATTGAGGCTAGAAGGAGTTTGTGGGAAAAACTTATGAATATTAATTCAGGACAGTAGGAATCGTAGATAGCTATGGGGGATTATAATGCTATTCACAGGCTAAGGCTAAGGATAGGATGGTTGGAGCTACCGTCCAAGAAGGTGAAATTAAGGACTTTGAATTGTTTCTTGTTGACACATGCATGAAAATATTAAGACAAAATGGAAGGGAGTTTACTTGGAATAATGGCATACTCATAGCAGAATTGATTGAGCTTCGTGAATGCTAAACGGATGCTTGATATGCAGTCCCCAGAAGTGAAGGTATTGGATCCAAGATGTTTTGATCATTATCCTCTTTTCATTACATTGATGCAAGAAGAGGATATCAGGCATAACCCATTTAAGTTCGTAAACCATCTAGCAAAGCATGAGAATTTTCATGAAATGGTACAGAGGGCCTGGCAACAAAGACTAAATAATGGGATAATGTATGGGGTATGGAAGAAGCTTCAGAATATGAAAAGAGGTTTGAAAGAATTGAATAACATTGCTTTCCATGGGGTACAAAGTAGAATAAGATGTATAGAAAACATTTCTATGATATACAGTGTACTATGAGAAATCCAGGACAAGCACATGACATTATTGAGATGGAGAAGGAAGTTAAGCTAAATTTGGAGAAATGTCTATATATTGAAGAGAGTATAATGAAGCAAAAATCAAGGGTTCAATGGCTGCAATTGGGGGATAGAAACTGAGAATATTTCATGCTAGCTTGAAGAATAGAATAGTGCAGAACAAGATCATAAGCTTAACCACAAATACAGGAGGTCTGTGACCAATAGAATTGAAATTGGGAAAGAGATTATAGCTTTTACAATAAATTACTGGATCTTGTGACACTCAACTACCTGTTGTAAACTAGAGGTAGTGAAAGATGGTCCAGTCTTGAATAGAAGCCAACAAGCTCAACTAATTGCACCTGTTAGGAAAAATGATGTGGTTATTGCATTGAAGGGCATAAACGACAACAAAGCTCCTAAATGTGATGGTTTAATGCCTTTTTCTTAAAAACAAATCTTGGGTGCACATAGGAGATGATAGTACTGATGTTGTTCTACATTTCTTATCCACTGGTAAAATGTATAAAGCCATCAAGTGCACCACTGTGACTCTTATACGAAAAGTAGCTCATCCTTCCAAAGTATCAGAATATAGGCATGTTGGCGTTAGCAAAGTGTGAATGGGAAGAGAGAAGAGAAAAATGAGGGAACCAATTTAGAAGGAAAATGAAAAGTCATTTCTCTCATATCGCTAAAAGAAAAGGAACTTGTTGTTTTTATATTAGGAAACACCTATTTTACTTCTTAATGAGCTAAGAATAAGGTTGACCCTCGCATCGTCGTCCTCGCTCGCTCGGCCTCGCCACGGCCACGGCTTCGGATTCGAGAAAATGAAAAGTCATTTCCCCCATATCGGTAGAAGAAAAGGAAATTGTGGTCCTTATATTAGGAAACACCTCATTTACTTCTTAAAGAGATAAGAAGAAGGTTCCCCCTCACGCCATTGTCGTCGCTCCTTTGGCCTCGGCTTCGGCTTCGAATTTGGATTTGGCAAATGATGTGATTGATTGATAATATTTTTGGACAAATTTTATTTCGTCAATCTCATTAAGTAAATTCTTTTTTCTAATTTCCTTTCTCTTTTAAATGAATTCAGGATGTTAGTTAATTAACAGAATTAATTCACGTGTAACAGTAACGTTCCAAAAAGTAGTTACTTTTCTGAAAAGTCGTTGCTCTTCCCAAAAGACACAATGGTCTGGAAAAAACAGGTCTTAACAGATTTTTCCGAACAGACGCGTCCCTTACTAAAAATGGCTATAAAGAAGAGATTTTTTCCAGTTCGAACACTGAAAAAAAATTCCTTCTCTTTGCATACATTTTATCTCATAAACAAATTTGTTGATTGATTGAGTCTGTGTGTGACTTGTTGTTGTTCTTACATTCACTGAAGTTATTGATATTTGAGGTACCGCTACTTCTTAATAGGTTAATCCATTTTATCTTGGGAGAAATTAATTCGTAACCTTGGGTACAGTGAGGGGATTAAATTTCTTTAGGAGACACAGTAGTTTTTGTGGACACAAATTCTTTTAGTTTTTCTATTTCATCTTCTTTCTGTTTCTGTTTTGACTAACCTTAATACAGGTTATAACAATCTTAAGAAATTTAATAAGTTTCTATATTTATGGTTTGTGGAGATTAAAACCTTTATGGTTTTCTACTCTATTTGAATTTTAAAATTCATTCGATTAACGATTAAAAGAACATAAAAACTTTTATCGTTAAATCAGAAACGGTCTATGTAAAGATTTATTCTTTATTGTTAATATTTCACAAACTAAAGTTATCTGTCATTCGTGACGGAAAAAAAATGACTAAATTAAGTCAAGTAAATGCTGGAACAGTGAGTGATGCAATAGTAAGTGTTGCAACAACATCGGTTGCACATAATCGTTCAACTGTTGCCTTAGCGCCGGCTGAGAAACCTGCAAAGTTTTCTGGAGTCAACTTCAAGAGATGGCAGCAGAAGATGTTCTTTCTATCTCACTACGTTGAGTCTGCAGAGGTTCATTAATGAGAACGTTCTTGTTATGTCGGATGATACTCCGCCTGAAGAACGATTCTTGGTAACAGAAGCATGGACACACCAGATTTTTTTGTGTAAAAATTATATTCTAAGTGTCCTGCAAGATGATCTGTACAATGTGTACAGCAATGTCAAAACCTCAAAAGAACTCTGGGATGCTTTAGAAAAGAAGTACAAACAGAGGATGTCGGAATGAAGAAGTTCATTGTGGCAAAGTTTCTGGACTATTAGATGATAGACAGTAAGACCGTCGTCACCCAAGTTCAAGAACTGCAGGTCATAATCCATGATCTCCTTGTTGAAGGTATAAATTTATTTAATGACTATGTTAGAAATAGTAAGTTTTTTCTTAATACTCACATGATCTTTAATGTAGGATTGATTGTGAATGATTCCTTTCAAGTGGATGTCATTATTCAGAAGTTACCTCCATTGTGGAAGGACTTCAAAATCTACTTAAAACATAAACGCGAGGAGATGACAATTGAAGATCTCAGAGTAAGGTTGAGAATCAAGAAGATAATAAGGCTGCAGAAAAGAGGTCACGTGGTAATTCAGCAATATCTGGAGTAAATATTGTTGAAGAAGATCCCACAAAATTAAAGAAAAGAAAGAAAGAATCTGGTCCAAAAAGTAATCCTCCTAAGAAGAAATTCAATGGAAGTTGCTTCAATTGTGGCAAACGTGGTCATAGGGATACTGAATGTCGGGGTCCCAAGAAGGACAAGAAGAAGAAGGATCAAGCAAACTTGGCTGAATCCAAAGGAGAAATGGACGATCTCTGTGCAATGCTTTCAGAATGTAACTTGGTTGGAAATCCAAGAGAATGGTGGATAGATTCTGGTGCCTCATGCCATGTTTGTGCCCACAAAGAATTGTTTTCATCATATACTCCATCACCTACAGATGAGAAGTTGTTTATGGCAAACTCCGTTGTTGCAAAGTTGGAAGGAACTGGCAAGGTCCTATTAAATATGACATCAGGCAAGGTGGTGACTTTGAACAGGGTCTCATATGTTTCGGAATTGCAAAAGAATTTAGTTTCTATTCCAGTTCAGACCAACAATGGATTCAAATGTGTATTTGTTTATGATAAAGTTGTACTGAGTAAGAATGAAATGTATGTAGGAAAAGGTTACCTCAGTGATGGCATTTTCAAACTCAATGTAATTGCAGTTGATATGAATAAAGATTAGGCTTCTTCTTACTTGCTTGAGTCTAAATGTTTATGGCATGAAAGTTTGGGACACGTTAATAATAAAACCTTACGAAAACTGATTAACTTAAATGTTTTGCAAAAATTTGAGTGCATTAAATTAAAATGTCAAATTTGCGTTGAATCTAAGTATGCTGAGCATCCTTATAATCTGTTGAAAGGAATTCAATAGAACTGATTCACACTGATATTTGTGACATGAAGTCAACACCTTCACGTGGTGGGAAAAAGTATTTTTTAACTTTTATTAACGATTACACTAGATATTGTTATGTCCATTTGCTAAATGGTAAGGATGAAGCAATAGATGCATTTAGGCAATATAAATTGAAGATGAAAATCAGTTGGATAGAAAGATCAAAATGATCAGAAGTGATAGAGGCGTAGAATATAAATGTCCATTTGCAGAAATATGTTTGGGAAATGGAATAATCCATCAAACTACTGCTCTTTATACTCCTCAGTTTAATGGAATTACAGAAAGGAAAAACCGAACTTTAAAGGAAATGATGAATGCCTTACTTATAAGTTCAGGTTTACCACAAAACTTGTGGGGGGAAGCTATCCTTACAGCAAATCGAATACTCAATAGAGTGTCTCACTCAAAGACACATGTTATTCGATATGACAAATGGAAAGGTAGAAAACCCAACTTGAAATATTTCAACGTGTGGGGGTGTCTAGCCAAAGTCCAGGTTCCTATACCTAAGAGGGTAAAAATAAGGCCTAAGACTATGGATTGTGTATTCATTGGATATGCCACAAACAGTAAGGCATGTCGATTTTTGGTTCATAAGTCCAAAAATCCAGATATTCATGATAATATGGTAATGGAATCAGATAATGCTGAATTTTTTTAACATATCTATCCGTATAAAACTAGACTTGAGTCATCTAGTGGGGGGTCTAAACAACCCTGAGAAGAACCAAAAGAGAATGAAACCAATGAAGAGAGTCCAAGGCGCAGTAAATGTCAAAGGACAGCTACTTCATTTGGATCTGATTTTGTAACATTCCTTCTTGAAAGTGAGCCTCAAACATTCAAGGAAGCAATGTTGTCTAGCGACTGAACCTCTTGGAAGGAGGCTTTCAATAGTGAAATTGAATCAATCCTAAGCAATCATACTTGGGAGTTGGTTGATCTTCCTCCAGGGAACAAACCCTTGGGTTCAAAATGGATCTTTAAAAGAAAGATGAAAGATGATGGAACTATTGACAAATATAAAGCAAGACTTGTTGTCAAAGGCTTTAGACAAAAAGAAGGTCTTGATTATTTTGACACATACTCGCCAGTGACTAGGTTACATCAATTTGGATGTTAATTTCCCTGGCTGCAGTATACGATCTTGAAATCCATCAAATGGATGTAAAAACCGTCTTCTTAAATAGAGAGCTGGAAGAAGAAATTTACATGGAACAGCCTGAGGGTTTTTTAGTTCCTAGTAAAGAAAAGAAAGTGTGCAAACTTATTAAGACATTTTATGGACTAAAACAACCACCGAAACAATGGCATGCAAAGTTTGATCAAATCATGTTGTCAAATGGATTTAAGATCAATGAATGCGATGAATGTTTTTACATTAAAGATACTCCAAATCAGGAAGTCATTGTATGCCTATATGTGGATGACATGTTGATAATGATCAAGGACATTGAAAATGTAAAAGCTACTAAGCGTATGCTTGCTAGTAAGTTTGATATGAAAGATCTAGAAGTTGCTGATGTGATATTGGGAATTAAAATTCTCAAAACTCCTAACGATCTAGCATTGTCTCAAACTCATTATATTCAAAAGGTACTTGAAAAATTCAAGTATTTGAATTTCAAAAGGGCAAAGACCCCAATTGATGTGAACCTTCATCTTCCAAAGAATAAAGGTGAAAGTCAGTCTCAATTGGACTATGTCAGAGTGTTGGGAAGTTTGATGTATGTCATGAATTGTACAATAACAGACATAACTTGAGCTATCAGTAAACTGAGTCGATACACAAGTAATCCCAATCAAAATCATTGGTTGGAAATGAGAAGAGTTTTGGGATACTTAGATGATCCTCAAAACTATGCTTTGCATTAAAACAAATATCCAGTAGTTCTTGAAGGATATAATGATGCAAATTGGATTACTGGATCAACTGAAACAAAATCCACTAGTGGATACGTTTTTACTTTTGGTGGAGGAGAAATATCTTGGAAATCGTCCAAACAAACATGTATAGACCGCTCTACAATGGAGTCTAAATTCATCGCCTTATACAAGGCAGGTGAAGAAGCTGAATGGCTCCGGAATTTCTTAGAAGATATTCCATTTTGGACCAAACCAATGGCCCTTATATGCCTACAATATGATACTCAAGCTGCAATATGAAGGGCTGGAAGCGTTATGTATAACGGCAAGTCTCGTCACATAAGATGAAGACATCACTCTGTTAGACAACTACTCTCCAGTGGAATTATCACAATTGACTATGTAAAGTCCAAGGATAATGTGTCGGATCCACTTACAAAAGGCCTAACTAGAGAGGGAGTTGAGAAATCATCAATGGGAATGGGACTATGGCCGAGAACAAGTCGTTATGGCGGTAACTCTACCTAAAAGACTGGAGATCCCAAGATCTAGATTCAAGGAGATAAAACAGTCATTGATGACGGTTCAACATTGTCAAAAATTATTTTATGGTCCATTCTCATGATGAGACAATGTTCAGTAACCAGGATAAAGGCATAAGGACTGTTTAATGGTTTCTAAGTTTGATACCGGGTATATCAAATGGTGCATCTATGGGATAACACATTTATAAACCACCTATGTAAGTATGAAGTGTAAGCTACTTTAAGGAGAATACGGTAAGGCCAGTTCTCTAAGAACTTACTAACCGATATGTGTTCATGGCTAAAATGAACAAAACAATGAGAACTAAGAACAGTTCAAGGGTTGATTGTGTGACATATGTTGTCTAGGTATACAACAAAGCTCGATGGTTCAAAGATATTAAATCTACTGATTAACCTAGTATATCCGATATATGTTCACTGCGAAAAGTTTAAAGGGAAACCTACTTATCCAAATGCGATTAACGCTTACTTACAAGATACACAAGTTTTTCATGCATATGTTTTAACAATAGTCATTCCCCATTCATGTGGGGGATTGTTGGATTTAGCAAAGTGTGAATGGTAAAAGAGAAGAGAAAAATGAGGGAACCAATTTAGAGGGAAAATGAAAAGTCATTTGTAAAGTGCAAATGAAAAGTCATTTCTCCCATATCGGTAAAAGAAAGGAAATTGTTGTCCTTATATTAGGAAACACCTCATTTACTTCTTAAAGAGCTAAGAAGAAGGTGCCCCCTCGCGCCGTCGTCTTTGCTCGCTCGGCCTCTGCATCGGCTTCAGCTTCGGATTTGGCAAATGATGTGATTAATTGATAATAATTTTGGACAAAATTTATTTTGTCAATCTCATTAAGTAAATTCTTTTTCCTAATTTTCTTTCTCTTATAAATTAATTCAGGATGTTAGTTAATTAGTTAAATAACAAAATTAATTCGCGTGTAACGATAACGTTTTGAAAACTCGTTACTCTTCCAAAAGACACAACAGTCTGGAAAAAACAGGTCTTAAAAAAATTTCCGAACAGACGCGTCCCTTCCTGAAAATGGCTATAATTAAGAGATTTTTTGCACTTTTCGAACACTGAAAAAATTTTCCTTCTCTCTGTATACATTTTCTCTCATAAACGAATCTTTCAATCGACTGAGTCTATGTGTGACTTGTTGTTGTTCTTACATTCGCTGAAGTTATTGAAGTTTGAGGTACCGCTACTTCATTAATAGGTTAATACATTTTATCTTGGGAGAAATTAATCCGTAACCTCGGGTACAGTGAGGGGATTAAATTTCTTAAGGAGACATAGTAGTTTCGATGTACTCAGATTATTTATGTTTTTCTATTTCATCGTCTTTCTATTTCTGTTTTGACTAACCTTAATACATGTTATAACAAGGCCTATTTCATGTTGTACTTTATTGTACAAGATTATCTCCAAAGTGCTAACAAGAAGTATGCAGTGTTTGATGGAGCCTTTGGTGGATAAAATTCAGTCTGCTTTTGTGCCAGGCAGGATGATAAATGACAACATCATCCTAAGTAATGAGTTTGTCAAGGGATATGGGAGGAAGGTAGTGTCACTAAGATGTACGCATAAAGTAGATATGGAAAAGGCATATGATTCTGTTGAATGGAGCTATCTTAAACAGACAATGATTTACTTGCAGTTCCCTGAGAAATTTTTTGAGTAAATATATTAGTGCATTAGTACAGTATCGTATTCCATTCTCATAAATGGAAATACTAATAACCCTTTTATTGCAAAGAAAGGTTTACGACATAGGGATCCACTGTCCCCTTATTTTTTTGTGTTGTATATGGAGTATTTGACAAGACTTCTCAAAAAACTGAAGAATGATCCTAATTTCAATTTCCACCCAAAATGTGAAAGAATGAGATAGTGCAACTTGGTTTTTCTGATGATCTTTTGTTGTTTAGCAGAGGAGATGCAATATCAGTTAGATTGATGCTTGACAATTTCCAAGAGTTCTCCCTAGCTTCTGCACTAGAGTCAAATGCTGATAAGGGTTCCATTTGTTTTGGAGGAGTAGCAACAAGTATACAAAATGAAATCTTTCATGAACTAGGATTTTCACAAGGGTACTTACCTTTTAGATACTCAGGAGTTCCACTAAGTACTAAGACGGTGTCTACTCTTAAGTATCATCCATTAATTGATAAGATAATAAGTTAAATAAAGAGATGGACTTTCAAATTTCTATATTATGTAGGAAGGACTCAATTGATTAAGCATTTTGTTCTCCATTCAGGTGTTCTGATCACAGGTGTTTGTGTTGCCCAAAAAAATTTTAAATGTATTGAAACATTATGCAGGACCTTTTTATGGACAGAGGAATACATGCATCGAGAAAGGCACTTATTTCTTGGGAACAACTATGTAGTCCTAAAACTGCAGGGGGGCTCAATATATTGAATATTCAAGCATGGAAAAAAACTGCAACAAGCAAACTATTATTAAATTTGAGCACTAAGAAATATAGATTATGGGTGAAGTGGATCCACATGTATTATGGGAAATAAGGGACTATATGGGGTGTCATACCACCTCAAGCTTCGTGGATGGTGAAGAAGATACTGCATATGCACAAAGAATTGGAGACTATTGGCTATAATTAGGAGTATGTCAAGCATATTGAAAAATTCTCTGTAAAACAACTTTATAAAGCCATTAGAGGAGACTACCAGTAGGTGGAATGGAGGAGACTCACATCCAACAATATTGCGTTCCCTAAGTGGATTTTCATCTTATATTTAGGTCCACATAGAAGGCTACTCACAAGGGATCGATTAGTAACATGGGGTTGTGTGGAAGATATTCAATGTGTATTATGTAGGAATAAGGATGAGAACCACAATCATTTTTTCTTTTATTGTTTTTTCTCATCGCAGGTTTGGCAGAAGATACTAAGGTGGCAAAACATTAATAGGAAGCTAAAGGATGGGGAGAAGAAACAAGCTAGGCATATACATACTGTAAAGGTAAGCAAGCAAAGGTTGGGGTATATAGGATGGTATTGGCTGCAAGCGTGTATATCATCTGGAAGGAGAAGAACCAAAGAATTTTCCAGAAAACAGCAAGAACTCCGGCAATGCTGGCAAAACAGGTTGTTCAAGAAGTGCATATGAGGGGGAGAGAAAGAATATGATTAAACTGTGTCCTAGAAACTATGAACTTTTATCCTAAATAGGTGCAAACTACTTATCTAGATTTGTAAATGCGTAGTAAATGTCTAATACAATACAAAGCTAATAATGTATAGTTGGGAGATGTCCAATATGCATGAGTTACTGATTTGTATTGTTCATTTGGTAATGAAAACTTTTATTTACCAAAAAACCGTAGTATGTGAGCTCTAGTTTATACTTCTAAAGAAAGAATGATCATTGAAGATAATTTTCTTACTTATTAAATAGATGTAAGCCTTGGAACGGACTTACCAAAACATTTCTCTTATTCTATGCTCTATGTCATCTTCCTATAGAACATCCATCAAAAAGTATGACATTTGTTGTACCAACTTTAATTTGTTTTGCTTCGTTCACTTGTACACATTTGATTAAAACTTACGTACACCTCAGAAATGTATTTCTCTTCACTAATAATGCAGTTATCTTACTTCTAGATTTTTTTGTCCTCAATCAAGGGTCTATCAGAAATAATCTTGCACATCTGACTACTGCAAAACTGAAGCTTATTCGGTATTTTAAATGGGGCAAAAAGAAAGGTACCACACTAAGAATACACATAGAATATAAGGTTTGTTGGGCGACGATATAGGTCAGATTATTCTTGTGCCTGAATAACTGAATTTACTAATTTAGAAATTACCTACGGCCTCAAAATTAAAAACAATGAAGCTTCCATTTCCCTGCTTCTCTATAGCAGCAAAATTGACCAGATAGTTAAAAATGGGATTAAAAACCCAGAAGAAGAAGCAAGGGGATAGCTTAAAAAGTGAAAAATTAATTTGTTTACAAATTTAAGAAGCCAAAGTTATAGTCAAGTATTAATAAAAAGAAGTGCAAAACAATAATCAGAGAACAAACTTACCAAAAAAAAACATTAGTTAATGGAAGCAACAACATAAACGATTCAATCATTATTCAACCAAATATCACAATTAGAGTTGGAGAAAAATGTGATTTAGACCATTCAGTGGCTATGTTCCTTTTCTTTCAACCATATAGCAGCTTCGGCATCCAATTTAACAATGTCATTGGTGAGAGAATTAAAAAATTCAACAGTTGTAGCACTTGCATCAGCTCAAAGTGCACATTTTAATGAAGAACCACTAAAACCAACCCTCATGAAATTATTATGAAGATGTCTCATGCAAAATCTATGACTCATGGACGGCAAAACTTCATTAAACACTACAATGAGACCTTTTGGTAAAGGTCCAATCAGCTTGATCATTAATCTCCAAGTCATCAATTAAGTAGGTCAAAATCATGACCATGTCTCCCGATTTTCCTTTTCTACAAATGCATAGACCACTGGAAAAATATTCTTATTGGCATCCAAGCCAACGTGAACAACTGATATCCATACATTTGACCCTTCGACCAACACCCTTCGACGCCCAATATTTTTCTACATCCAGCCTTTAAATCCCTCCTTAAAAGCAGCAAAACAAACATAGATTATTTGAAATCTATATGGTCTGTTCGGCATTTCATTTTGAGTAGCTTCACATACATTGAAGTTCTGGGATTTGAACTTCCAATTTCAAGGCAGTAGTCCCAAAGAATGAAAAAAATTTCGTTCACATCTCCATCAATTAATGCAAGTGCCTTTTTTAGCCTTTCTAGCTTGAGCTAAAGTAATATGAGCTTTAAGTCCCACACTGATTGTGTCTTTAAAGTTAGACAGCTTTCACTCGTATTATCAAGATACATTCTCGCAATGAAAGAAGAGGTGATAGTCTTGTTCCGATGGTTCCAATGTTTGCAGGAATGCTTGGAATCATAAGTTTTAATCCAAAATGTCTTGTCTCGATGCATTACTCATTCCATAATTACCCACTTACCATCTGATTTCCACACTTTTCTTTTACTCTTTTTCCATCATTTTTATCCACTTATGTCACGACTGGAATCTAGACCCCAGACGAGACCGGCGTCGTTGACCTCTCAGAGGTCGCAGACAAGCCTACTTACGTCATTCTTACTTCAGTTAGGTTAATTTTGGCGGAAAATTTGAAACTTTTGTCTCTTAACATACTTACTAGTCATTTCTAATAAATTCATAATTTGTTCACCATCAACCATCTAACATTAAGATCATCAAATGAAAGAAATAGTTTAATATAGCAATAACTGTATACTTGCCAAAATGGCACCAATACAATGTCTGAAATAATACGGGGAAGAAACGCAAGTGGAACATACTTCACTAGCTCAATACTAAGACTAAGCTAGAATATAAATGGGCAAGCATCCTCGACAGCATGAGGTCCTACCAAGTCCGGATGAATGCTCGACGTCCGGATAGCTTCAGCGTCAACCTGTAGCTCTAGCGTCCACCTGTGCCTGCACCTAAAATTGTAGAGTTGTATAGGGTTAGTACACACTTGTACTAAGTATGGGTACATGCAAGCACATACCAAGGACATGCATGAGAAAGGATAGCTCTTTCCTAACAACATGATTATGGAAAGTCAAGTCAGTGGACTTGCCAAATTGGGATTAGGAAAGTTAGTGAACTTTCCAAATTTGGATTAGGAAAGTCAATGAGCTTTCCAAATTTGGATTAGGAAAGTCAGTGAGCTTTCCAAATTTGGTTTAGGAAAGTCATGCCATGAGAGTAACATGCATCATCATACTTATCATATTGCACACAGCACATAACAACTTACACATAGCACATATCATATATCATACAGTACATAACATCTTTTATAACATTCATTCATATGCCATGAGACCTTGGAATCATGGACTTGACATTAAGACTTTCCAAAATGAAGGCTCAACATATAGGACCTCAACTAGGGAGTTTTCATTAGCAAACACAGAGTCTGCTTCATTCATTCATACGTACTTCATTTCATTTCGTTCATAGGCCAGTGTGAACACCAGTTATACCTAGGGTGTAGTTTAAGACTTTCATCGGGTTTGTTGTGCAATGATCAAGAATAACCTAGTGTCATTACCTGAGTCTAGCTCACCTCTTGATTATCCTATCCTAACACCTTTAGTATCGTTCATTTCATTATATGCTTCATTTGAGGCTGGCCTCATTCATTCATTGGGAACTTTAACTTTAACCAACATAGACCATGTGAGCATCATGAAATCCAGTGTCTCCCCCACACCGAAAAGAGGTGGAATCACCGGCCAAAGTGACCCAAAACATGCTAGAGTACATGGGAATTTAACCCCGCCAGATCCCTATATTAGCAGTATAGGTTCAAAGACTAGGAGATATAAGGAGACCCATACCCGGCAAGCTGGACAGTCTCATCTCATGAGAGTTACGTGAACCTCCGCCCTTCCCGAAAGAAGGCATCACCGCTCATAGCTAGTCTATCAGTGCTTAGTATAAAGTTCCATTACATTCAACTCATATGTCATGGAAGCTGACTTCTAGTATGAGGACATCATAGCTCAATAGATGATTTCTCATCTCATCATTAGTATTAAGTGTATTAATCTCAATACTTTCATTAGAGTGTTCACAGAGACTGGTCTCTTCATTAACTTTACACTCTCATAGGTGAGTACGTCTTGGTAACATTTACTTAGGCTCATTTGAGATTGTTCTCATCTTT
This sequence comes from Solanum sitiens, assembly GCA_016801875.1. Classification (NCBI taxonomy): domain Eukaryota; kingdom Viridiplantae; phylum Streptophyta; class Magnoliopsida; order Solanales; family Solanaceae; genus Solanum; species Solanum sitiens. The sequence goes on from JABWTJ010000061.1 coordinate 1,230,996, forward strand.
TACATTAGCCTCATATCATGTTGTCACCACATTCATTAACATTAGCACATTTGCTTTTCATAATTACTCACCCCATTTTACGTGAATGTTTATTTCATCATATGCCAATGCACTTGGCCATTTGTGTGTTTCACACTCTTACTTAACCCTTCTAGGGTTTCATCATTTCATTACATAATAATCATTTCATCGTATGCCAATGCACTTGGCCATTTAGTGTGTTTTACACTCGTACTTAACCCTTCTAGGGTTACTTCATTTCATTACATACATCTTAGGTTCACTTATTTTTAAACGTATGCTAGACTTATGGGTCTATACATACAAGCCATGAGGTTTCATTCATAGTTCGTTAAGTGACTCATATCTTCCTAAGATTATGTAGTACAAGACTTATGTATCTTTTATGTATGCCAAGATCTCGATTTCGATCTAAGTAGGTGGCATTATTCTTGAATATTTAATTAACGTATGACTTATGTATCAATACGGAAATTTGGGCAAGGGAACCCAAGTTCGAACCACTTGAACAATACTTACATTTTTCCTTGACTTTATTTTTAGTCTTCATGACATTGGGACCCTAGATCGAGCCCCAACATCAACATTCTATCTTTATTTTTCTCCTTGGATTCTCCTCTTATTTGGCCGAAGGGTTGTGGGATTGAACCCCCACAACCCCTTTTAATTTTTTTATTTAATTTCCCCTTGTCCAATTTCGCATAGGCCATGAGGTTGGGGGATCAAACCCCCACAGCCTCTTCTTATTTCTCTTTTAATTTCGCTAAGGCTGTGAGGTTGTGGGTTCGAACCCCCACAGCCTCCTTATTTTATTTTTAAATTTCGCTAAGGCTGTGAGGTTGTGGGTTCGAACCCCCACAGCCTCCTATTTTATTTTTTAATTAAAATTGACTTAGCTAGGTGTTTGGCAGTGAGGTTGTGGGATCGAGCCCCCACAGCCTCAATTTATTTTCTTATTTATTTCGCCCTTCTCCTTTCCAGCCTAGAGGTCGTGGGTTCGATTCCCACGCCTCACACTTCCTTTCTTTTATTTTTCTTTCCCTTCATTCACTGCCTGGAGGTCGTGGGTTCGATTCCCACGCCTCCCATTTTATTTATTTAAATTTTTGCATTCTCTTTACTCGCCTGCACACCCCATTTCGAATCCCCCCAACCCCATTTCTTTATTTCTTGCGAGATTAAGTTTCACACGGGTGAGGTCACAGGTTCAAATCCTGGTGGCCTCACCCCTTTAAATTAATTTAATTTTCCAGATTTCCCTTCTATATTTTAGCCTAAACTAAACTTATATTCTTGGCTGTACACTTAATCATTTTCTTAACTTATTTTCATCAATATTTCCACTTGAAAACTTGGGAAGATTTATGGATCGTTTAACACTTTTTAGGGTGTATTTCATGGATTTGTTTAGCCAAATTATTGACGCTCAAATCAGCCCCACTTCCATTTTTATGAACATCACGATTTACATAGGTTTATGTACGTAAAATGACAACCAAAACAATATTAAACTTGAAGCCTTAACTTGACCTCATTCACAGTAACTTCACAGTGACATTTTTTACACATACACACACTTGCACAAACTTTTGATTACATGGTTGCATTTCATACGATTTCAAGTACACAAACGTAATCATAGTCATCACTAAAACATCACATACACCTAAATCTACCAGCAATCATAGCCAACCTACGATTCATTGGGAGCTAGTGACAGGGGCATGCAAAAGGGGAAACAATCCTAGTTTTCGAATGAATAATATGAACCTTAAGGAGTCTCTTGGGAAAGGGACCAAGAGAGAAGAAAACCCATACCTTATTTTGACATTCAAACCTTGAAGTTTCTGCCCAGAAACTCCACTCAAGAACTCGTCTAAGCCTCCTCAATATCAACTCCACTCGAATGACAACCTTCCTTAGCCTAGTGTGCGATTAACGTTTGTTTTCTTGTGATTTCGTGTGAGTTCTTCAAGTGTGAACAACTTGGTTTATTTTTCTGCTTTTGTATCTTATTTTGGCAGAGAAATGTCGTGTGAAAGAATGGGAGAGATTGAGCGTGAGAGTTGAGAGATAGACGTGAGAGAGTGGGAATTATATTAGGCTTAGGAGTCTAGTTTAGGACTTAGTCAAATAAGGTTTAGTTAATTAATAAAAATCTGATTTGTATTTTATTTTAAATCAGCTAATGAATAATAATTATTAATTAATTACATTAATTCAATAGCTTAATAAAAATCACATAAATTCATTGCTTTCACCTAGGTTCGAACCCGGGTGGAGCAAGACTTAACTTCAAGAGCTCAATTTCGGCTCTCTCTCCCCAATTTGCCCCTCCACCTTATTAAATAAATAATTAATTATATATTTAGGGTAATTACGATACTACCCTTAGCCAGGAGAAAGACCATTTTACCCCTATACCCTTTAAATCTAAGATTTTCTCTTTTTAAGTCCGGTAAAGACTCCTTCGAGTAAATCTTCGTATTCGAGAGCCCTACATGGTTGGACCCAACCTTTCCAAGCTCAACTAACTCCCCAAGTTAGTTGGCTTGATTGTAGTAAGGATTCCGAGGTCTGGTTCTACGCGCATCAATCCGTGTGAACCCTGGTCTAATCGTAGGCATTCTTGACACATTAAGCATTTCTTATCTTATTCATTTTTAGGGTTGTTACAACTTAATACTCTTCCTAGATTTTACCTCATGAGTTGATACCACGTTTAAACTCATTCTTGCTTCCAAATGTATATTCTAATGCTAATATAGGATGTTTGCTTCAGTTTTTGGGTTGTGTTTTGGAAAATGAAAGCACTCATCACCAAACTCACCGTTCAAACTCTTCTAATCTTTAGGGTCCACCCAATCTCAATGTCCATCTTCATTAGACAACTTCCTCAGAACATCATCATTAATAAGTTCCCTTCCATCCTCAAAACTTTGCCTTTTTTGTCCATGTCTTTCAAGAATAACATCATCACCATATAATTCATTTTCTGGTCTTCAAACCCATAATAACTATGTGTGTCATCACATTCAATATGCTCTTGGTTTAATGTGCAATTTATGTAGCCTAGAATCTCAACTGAATCTACTTCAATGTAGGATTCCAAAAGTTCAAAATACAACTCAACTACTCTATCATTTGAGATAAATTTTCCAATTGAGAGAGCTTCAAATTCAGTAGACACTAATCTCCACCTATCATCGGCTTTCCAAATTTATGCCAAAATATTTCCAAGTCATTCATATAGCCGCACATAACAGTCATCTGCTTCAAATCTACTAAATTAATATTTTTTGCTTCAACATAGTCAAAATAGTCTGCCATGCCTCCAACATAAGTTTTGCTTGGTTGATGCAATTAATTTTAGTGCTAAATGTGCAGCCTCGAACACAGGATCTGTATAAAAAATTATGAGGACCATGAGTAAACATATTTCACGAGATTAAAGACTTAAGTTTTGAGACCCTTATACCCTTTATGCTTTGTAGAAAACTCAAAACTAACAAAAGACAATATTTTTACCTAGGAAGAGGATCACATAAGAAGTCATAAGAGAAATAATTCAGAGAGTAGTAAGATACACGCAAATCATAAAATCTAAAAAAAAAACAAATCTTACCATAATATGGAGTTGATTTTTTGTCAACATTCTTTTTTATGAATGTTCTTTGTTATTAAGAACAACGTAAAAATGTATTTTTACTGCATATATAATTCTACCGCAAAACATAGAAGAGATGAAGATGGAGAAAATTAGGGCACTTTTCATGTTATGGCTTATGAGTGGAATGAGAAGGTTTTCGTGGTTTATTTTTAAGTTGGGCCAGACATTAAAGTTAACCTTTTTTTTATGTATCTGTTACATTTAGGTCAAAGGATAAAACTGATCCTCTTTTATAATACATTACCATATGGAACAGGTGGAATATATTAAAGAGGGTTGATGATAAGAAACCAGGAACATATGTATCAAGTGGATCAGATATACAATACTCCTTCATAGTCATTACAATAACTAACTAACAAAAAACAATGGACAATGGTTGATGATAAAAAACCGTAAGGAAACTTAAGGAGGATTAGAAGGAAAAGGAAAGAAAACTTAAGTTGATATGAATCATTATTGCTGGGAAACTGTGACCAGAAGGAAATCACTGTAAAAAACCCCAATGTTCATTTTCTTCTTTTCGGTAACTTAAAACTTGTGAGTTAATGCGGCTTTTGGGGTTTCGTAGCGGAAGGTGTGTATTAGTTGATTCAATCTTTATTAGTCGTGAATTTTGGGAGAAATAACTTAAAGCTAATTGTTAAAATTAGGTTTAAATAGAATTTCAGGTCTTAAGAAGCTGTCACATCAGCGGGTTTATAATATATATATATATATATATATATATATATATATATATATATATATATATATATATATATATGTAAGTATACGTATCCGCGCAATGTGCATATAATATTAAAATATTATTATAACGCATTTTAGATTATGATATCTTGTTTAGATACGTTAAATAATATTATCTTAAAAATTTGAATCTATTATATTGATAATTACATGATTAGTTGTCTTTTGAACTCATATACTTATATATTTCTCTACTATATTGTTCGGTATTTAAGACTATTAGATTATTATTATTATTATTGCTGTTATAAATTACTAGTTCTGAAAACGTGCCTTGCACGTTTGACCTCTGTTGCTGTTATAATTCATATAGGCCCAACTCTTGTTGATATAAAATTGCTCAACATTGTCTGAAGTACTCCTATATGTGTTTTTGTGCATATACAATAAACTCTTTTTAGTGTTTACTTTATGCCTAGAACTTAAATATCAATAATCTTTTGGGGGAATAATGAGCAACTTGTAAGGTTAGAACAATATTTTTACCAATTAGAATTATCACTCAAAAGTTCTAAGCCACAAGGCTTAAGTTTATTGGTACATAAATACTCCAACTATCATTAAAATAAAAAGATGAATGAAGGGCACAAACGAATAAGAAAAATAGTGACCAATAAAAAACTATTGCATGAGAACTATTAGATGATGTGTTTCTCCAACAATCATGAAACACATCACAAACATAAATATCGGAAACAACTCCCGAAAACCATATAACTCAAACTCACAGACAATATCTTGTTCTAGCAACATGTCATAGATAAAATGTAAAATTCATAAGATATTGTAGGAAAAGAAACCAATAAATATTATGAAGGAAACACGACCATGTGATAAATATTTTATTTGTTGCATTTTCATTTACATGTCTACTTACATAATAATAATAGATCAATAAAAATGTATTATAAATTACAAAAAAAAATCAAGTATAAATAAACAACCACCAATAAGTAAACTTATGAGATACATGAATGGATGAATCAAAAGGAATAGCACCTAGGATTTTAAGTGTTCCGTCTTACAATAATTCATACCAAAACTGATAACACAAGAAAAATTTGATAAGGTAACCTTGGTTTCTATGCTAATTCATCTTAGAGATCAACTCATTGATGTGATCCTCACGATTCCTGAATTGCGACCATCATTGTTACCCTTCAAACTTTGTGTTAGCAAAGGAAGCTAGTGACCTCCTTGAAGTGTGGACCAACACTATGAATCTCTCTCGGAACATCCTCTAAGCATATAGTGCCGTACTGGCTTCAACAATGCCATTGCTAGTAACCTTTCTTATAAATCATATATTTGACGCTCTATAGATTTGGGTAGCCATAATGTAACATAAGGGTTCACCTTTTGTAGAATCTCAACAGTTCTTTATTTATTTATTTTTTTCTTTACAAAGACACCACTGAAGATCTTTTGCAACCGCAAAGAGTATAAAACGTTACTTGTTCTAGGATATATATATATATATATATATGCATATCACTGTTTACTCCAATTCGTATTACAAAAACAAGTAGGAATCTGGCGTAATTAGTTCTCTCTTGATTTTTCCTTTTTCCATTTGTTTCATTTGGACAGGGTCCATCTCTTTATATCTATAATCTCAAATAAACTGCTCGGGCTTCTTGATAACAAAACTATCAGATTTGAGAATATGAGTTATATTTACGCTTTTGGAAAATTTGGGTAAAATAAAGAGATACATTTATAGAATTAACTGGCTCTTTAACATACTATTTGACTCTTCATTACCCTTCACCTATGTTACAACTCTTCGTTACTCAAGTATACAAATTTTCAGATAATTTTCAGTTGTAAGATGGAAGCATCTACAAAGCAATGAATAGATTAATATCCAAAAGAATTATTAGATTACACTAAATGCTTGACACATACAGGGAATTCATTCAGCCAACTATAAATATATATATATATATATATATATATATATATATATAATGAATTAGATATTATAATATAGCATAGGAGTATAATGGCAATCCAACTTTGAGGTAAGGATCGCTGAAGAGTTTTGTCTGCAAATGTGTATAAGAATGTTCTTTTCTTAGTCCCTTAAGGTTCACCCATAATGTGTCCTACGAAATAACTATTTCTAGTTGGCTTTGTTTATAACCAGATTGTTGGCTTATCGATGAGATAAATTCTTATGACACCATGAATTGGATGCAACAATTTTATAGTAGCGGAAATAAGCGGGGACTTTTTTGTAGCATATATGCTTTTGAAGAATTCTAGTGTCTATCTGCAAGCATGCAGTGGGTTTAAATTATGTAGATGTAACCAATCTACCATTCATTTTAGTTCTATAACTTGACAACCACGTTCCAAAAAACTGTACAAGGCATCTCGTGTATTCCGTGATTAGTAAGCTACTGGCAGATACAAATAAATAAAACAAAAATTTACCCGATTTATCTTCTAAAACAGAGATACTCTTAATAAAGAAGAATTTTTTTTATGCGAGATAACACAAATAACACATGAAGAACAGAGCAACTCGTCATAAAGGGAAGGAAACAAATTAATCTAGATAAAGAAAAACACAGTAAACAGGAAAAATAGAGCAGCTCTTGATAAATAAAAAGGAGATTTTTTTTTACCTGCAATGATGTATTTGGTTGAGGGACAGAGAAGAGAAACAAATTAATGGATAAATGAAATGTTGTTGGAGATATTTATATAGATCATTGAGTATCTGAAAAGGTTTTGGAACAACTGATAATAAAAGCCATGGAACTTGAATGATGGAAAAAGACGGTTACGTTAATCCAGGGAGAGAGAATTAAATTAGGGCTCAGATTATCAGTAAATTAAAATTTTAATAAATTAATATTTAATTAATACTATAGGGGCAAAACGATAAATCAACTTTGGAGTTATGCTCTTCCCACTTATAATAATATATGATTATGTATCGTTGTCCACTACACCAAAAAGTTACTATTACTAATTATCTCTATTACTTTTCTTCATTATGAAGATAACCTCCCCCTTTATGACCATTATTCTTGTAACCTTACACCTCCATAACCTCCTCTATTATATTCATGTTAATTTCATGTTTATGACTAACATTTTGTATACCTCTATGTTACACTAATAAACAGAGGCATAAGGGTTCATATTGTAGTAACTTGAAGATTTGGTGAACACTTGAAAGAAAGAAAGTTATCTTATATTGTTCCTCTTATCTTATATTCTTAGTGTCTTCATCTTTATATTGTTATTTTATATTTAATCTTTACAACACGTTATCAGCAGGAATGTTCTACCATTGCAGGATTGAAGCAAAGTAACTATGTAACACCCGGAAAATTAGTAGGAGAAACTAGAGTCTTACATGAGAGTTTTTGAGTGGTGTAGGGATTAGAAGTGTAAGATGGCTTCCCGTACTAAGTATGAGGTGTTTATCAGTCTAACGTTAAGGTACGACTCCCCAAGGACCAACCAAAGGGGTCCTTGAGGAGGACCGCAAAGCAGTCCCCAAAACTGCCCAAAAGAGTGAGCTACGGATCGGACCTACGGGACGTAGGTCCATCCACGCCACATGGGACAGGCTCTTGGGTCAAGACCCCAAATGGGAGCTGCATGTCACCACCTAAGGACCTGCAAGACACCACGTGAGTCCACTCATGGACCGTTGATCCTAGGTCGTGGATCTTGCCTGCAAATCTGCCTAGGTTCGTCCATGGTAAGGTTAATTTAGGTAATTCCTAGTTTAATTTGTTTGTTGTAGGTCATTTTGTATTGTTTTAGTAGATATATATAAGGGTTAATAATCTATTAACTAACCCATTTACACTTCATACAAATCATAAGACCCACATCATAACCAACTCGCTCTCAATTATTTTCTCACAAAAACCTTCATTGAAGAAGAAGAAGAAGAAGTTAAGGTCTAGGGTTCTAGGACTGATCTTTTCCACTGGATTTCATGAGGAATCTTCATAAGGTATGGTAGGTTATAGTCTATGGGTGGCCTTCACCCGTAGAGCCCCTTTAATGTTCAATTTCAAAACTAGTATTTTCCCAAAAAGTTTAGGGTTTCACTCTAAGTCATGGGTTCTCTTTCAAAATATTTTCAATGGTTAATTTATGATGAATTATGATTTAATTAATGAATTATTTCTGATTTATGATGAATCCCCTCAAGAGCCCATGAAATCCCTAATTTTCCCAATTTGGATCTTAAGTGTGGGTATTGTTGTATATTAGTCCAATTAAGTGAATAATGGTTGTTTATGGTGTAATTACAATTTTAGTAAGATCATACATTTATTCTTGATTAACCTAAGATTCTAGGGTGAAATAAGTGATATGGTTAGTATTATGCCAAGAAAGAAGGCATCAAGGGCCTACATGTGACCTAAGATTGATGAACTTCTGTATGAATTGCTTGAGATTAGAAAATCTAGATATGAGTTGCTTAAAAGGGAAGCTTCTAGACATAAATTGATTTGATTAGGGATTATATGATGGATCATGGTTGAGAGGTAATGAGGTGGAGTTTATATGATGCTATATGACTATAGTTGGTTAATAACAAAGTGTGTATTTGGATTACCTTGAGGATTAGGTATACATCATGATCATGTGAGGCATTGTTTGAGAGTAAGTCTTGTAGCATGAAGATGACTCCTAGGGATTTAAGGGTAAAAGATAGTATGAATAAGCTTAAAACGTTGAGAGTTTAAGAAGAAAGCGAAAATGTATGTTGAATTGTATATGGCATTATTGTGGAAGGACTTGACCCACATAACCTATAATATGAGTGTATAAGATTGAGCATATACTAATTGAATTGCTTGAATTGTGGTTATATCCATGTATAATGTAGTGAATGCTAGATATGTTGATTTAATCTGATCTATGATTCTTGAATGAAAGAGATGAGAATTATTCATAATTGGGATATTATGTACATGTTTTATGAACACTTTGAAAGAGAAGTGTCTATGATGATGGTATTATGGTAGTGTCATTGAAAGGATAACTTCACACACACTTAGTGAATGAATATTATTATGATGTAAATATGGTGTTGTTGAAAGGTCATGCTCACATACACCCTTACACATGACTATGCATGAATGTCTATGACTATGATAATGTTGTATTAATTGAAAGGATATTATCATGAACACATTATGAACATGATGTGAAAGGTTTACTCACATATTAATGCTTCTAAGGTTGAAAGGTCATTCTCACCAAATGAATCTATGAGCTATATCATGATCTTGTTGTGGATTGAGTGTTAAGTCACTCTTCCATAAACATGAACTTAAGTCAAGACTTAACATGAACTTCAAGGAAATTATTCCTAGCACCGAGTGGATATGAATATGAGATAGAAGCTTTTACGTTAGGTAGTCTGGCTTCCCAAATGAAAGCTTTATGTTAATTAGTCCAGCTTTCTAAATGGGTTCCTTTTATGCTAGTCAGTCTGGGTTTCCAAAACACTTATCTCATGAGATGAGAAACTTTTACCTCATTTAGTCCGGATTTATAGTAGCAATATCTTTATCCCATAACTATGTGCTCACATAGGTATTTAGCTCGTGGATCCACCTAAGCTAACAAACTAATTCTACCTTAGGTAAGTAGGGCACCTCTTTTCGGTGTAGGAGCATGACACTAGATTTCATGTAGCTTAACATGGTCTATGTCGATTAAGGTTATTTCCCTCTATGAAAAAGAACATGAACTATGAACAAGAATATGAGTTACGTACTATGGTTCCTCGCTTAGTGTGAGTGGGGGTATGGGACTTCATTCATGCATTGCACAATTAGCCTTTAACAATGGTCATGGTATGTTTCTCTTATGACATGATGATTTATGAGTTAATGTATGTTTTATATGAATTATGAACATGAACAAGAACTATACTTGTGACTACAGGGATTTGTACTCTGTGTTAGTGGGGGTATGGGACTTCATTCGTGCATTAAACAAGTAGGCTTTGAAAGGGGTTTTGGTGTGGTTTTCTTATGATATAAAGATATGTGAGTTTATGCATGTATCATATGGATAGTTGCTAAGAGTGGCTTTCTTTATTATAAGCTATGAATATGAATGTTTCCTTGTCTATGAGCATTAACTATGGATGAGACCAAAGCATGATAAGTATGAGCATGGTGGCCTAAAAGGGGTATTTAGTGTAGATGGGATTATGGGATGTTATTTATGAATTGCACAAGTATAAATTAGGGTTACTTATTTCATGGTTCAATTATGATGAGAAGATCTTGATATTTAACTATTTATGTGAACTATGTTTTATGATGATTAGGGTATGCATTATGTTTATGTTGGAGGCTATGTTTGTGATTATGTTGATATCCTTTATGTTATGATGAATTATACATGAGTTATCTTATTAGTTACATTCCCCAACTATTTCACAGATGATGTTCAAAATTGGCATATAGCATGGTTTCAACTAAAATGTCTCTTTTAGCATGTTTTAAGGATTTTTATGCATGGCTATCATAGTTAGTGCATTTTTGCACTAACCCATATTTCAACATTTTCTATAAGTGTAGAGCCCGGTCGTTGAGGTGTTCTTATTTTAGTGTTCAAAGCTTAGATTAATTCTCTGCATGCTTTTGGTGAGTCCTCATAGTTCGAGGGCAGAAGTTGTTCATTTCTAATTTCTTTCTTATATTCTCTTTTGAGACTATGCTGTAAAGGGTTGTAAGCCTTATTGATACTCGATTGTATTAGATGGCTTGTTGAGAAAATGTCTAGACTTCCATTTGTTTTTATAAGAGACTCGATGGTAAAAAGTTTTAAATTTTGCACCATTTTCTATGATTTTATGCTATGATATTCTATGAGGCTTGTATGAGGCTCTTCAGAGTCTTGTACGCCGTATTACGTCTAGGTGTCGGCTCGGGTCGTGACAAACATTGTATAAGAGCATAAGATTTTTGGATGGTTTTAGGATGATGTCTCATAATCCACGTCTAGTAGAGTCTTGTTCATAGTGTTAAGCGCACAACATTTATGAATGAGAGGCTATAAGATGCTTAGGAAGTCCACTCACGGACTGTGGTTCCTAGGTCGTGGATCCTGCCAGCAAATCTGCCTAGGTTCGGACATGGTAAACTTAATTTAGGTAATTCCTATTTTAGTTAGTTTATTGTGGGGTCATTTTATATTATTTATGTTAATAAGCTATTAACTAACCCTTTCACACTTCATAAAATCACAAGACCCAAATCATAATGAACTCCCTCTCAAATATTTCTCTCACTAAAACTTCCCTTTAACAAGAAGAAGAACAAGTAATGGTCTAGGGTTCAAGGACTGATCTTTTCCACTCAATTTCGTGAAGAATCTTCATAAGGTATGGTAGTTTATTATTTATGGGTAGCCTTCACCCGTAGAACCCCTTCAAAGTTCAATTCCAAAACTAGTGTTTTCCCCAAAAGGTTAGGCTTTAACTCTAAGTCATGGATTCTCTTTCAAAACATTTTCAATGGTTGATTTATGATGAATTATTATTGTATAGATGAAATATTGTTAGTTTATGATAAATTTTCCCTATAACCATGAAATTCCAAATTTTCCTAGTTTGGATCTTAAGCGTGGGTATTGTTGTATATTGGTCTAATTGAGTGAATAATCGTTCTTTATGGTGTAATTACATTATTTTAGTATGGTCATACATATATTCTTGATTAACCTAAGATTCCAGGGTGAAATTAATATAGATAGTATTATGCTAACAAAGATGGGATTGAGGGCCTAGATGTGACCTTTTAAGATTGATGAACTTCTTTATGAATTGCATGAGATTAGAACATCTAGATATGAATTGCTTAAAAGTAAATCTTATAGACATGAATTGATTTGATTAGGGTTTATATGATGGATCATGGTTGATAGATAATGAGATGGAGTTTATATGATGACTATAATTGGTTAAGAATGAAGCATTTAGTTAGATTACCTTGAGGATTAGGTATACATGATGATCTTGTGAGGCATTGCTTGAGAGTGAGGCTTATAGAATGAATGTGACTCCAAGGGATTTAAGGGTAAAAGCTATTATGAATAAGCTAAGGATGTTAAGGCTTTAAGAAGAAAGCTATTATGTATGTTATAATAAGAGTACATGAGATTGAGCTTATACAAATTGAATTGCTTGAATTGTGGTTATATCCATGTCTAATGTAGTCAATACTAGATATGTTGATTTAATCTAATCTATGATTCTTGAATGCAATATATGAGAATTATTCATGATTGCTATATTATGTACATGCTTTATGAACACTTTGAAAGAGAAGTTTCTATGATGATGGTATTGTGGTAGCGTCATTCAAAGGACAACCTCACACACGCACTCCATTCATGAATGTGATTATGATGTAACTATGTTGTTGTTGAAAGGTCATTCTCATATACACCCTTACACATGACTATGCATGAAATGCTTATGACTATAACTATGATAATGTTGTTGTGTTGATTGAAAGACTTTTCTCATGAACACACTATGAACATGATATGAAGGCTTACTCACATATTAATAATTGTATGGTTGAAAGGTCATTCTTACCTAATGAACCTATGAGTTGTATCATGATGTTTTTGTGGATTGAGTGTTAAGTCACTCTTCTATAAACATGAACTTAAGTCAAGATTTAACATGAACTTGAAGGGAATTATTCCTAGCACCGAGTGGATATGAATATGAGATGAAAGCTTTTACGTTAGATAGTCCGGCTTCCCAAATAAAAGCTTTTACGTCAGTTAGTCCGGATTTCTAAATGGGTTCCTTTTACCTAGTCAATCCGATTTCCCAAATAGTTATCTCATAAGATGAAAACTTTTGCCTTAGTTAATCCGGATTTCTAGTAGCAATCTCCTTATCCCATAACTATGTCCCCACATAGGTCTTTAGCTAGTTGATTCACCTAAGCTAACAAACTATTTCTACCTTAGGCAAGTAGGACATCTCTTTTCGGTGTGGGGACATGACACCGAATTCCATGTAGCTCAACATGGTCTATGTCGGTTAAGGATATTTCCCTCTATGAAAAAGAACATGAACTATGAACAAGAACATGAGTTATGTACTATGATTCCTCAAGAGGTTCTACTTAGTGTGAGTAGGGGTATGAGACTTCATTCATGCGTTGCACAAGTAGGCTTTGAGAGTGTTCATGATATGTTTCTCTTATGACATGATTATTTTTTATTTAATACATGCTTTATATGAATTATGAACATGAACATGAACTATACGTGTGACTTCTCAAGGAGCTCTACTTAGTGTGAGTGTGGGGTATGGGACTTCATTCATGAATTGCACAACTAGGCTTTGAAAGTATTATGGTGTGATTTTCTTATGATATGAAGATATGTGAGTTTATGCATGTATGATATGGATTGTTGCTAAGAGTGGATTTCCTTGTTATAAGCTATGAATATGAATGTTTCCATGTCTATGAGTATTAACTATGAATGAGATCAAAACATGATAAGTTTGAGCATTGTGGCCTAAAAGGGGTACTTAGTGTATATGGGATTAAGGGATCTTATCTATGCATTTCACAAGTATAACTTAGGGTTACTTATGTGATTGTTCTATTATGATGAGATGATCTTGATATTTAACTATAGATGTGATTATGTCTTATGATGATTGGGGTATGCATTATGTTTATGTTATAGGCTATGCTTGTGATTATGTTGATATCCTTTATGCTATGATGAATTGTACATGAGTTGTCTTATGAGCTACATTCCCCAACTATTTCAAAGATTATGTTCAAAATTGGCATATAGCATGGTTTCAACTAAAATATCTCTTTTAGCATGTTTTAAGGATTTTTATGCATGTCTATCATACTTTGTGCATTTTTATACTAACCCATATTTCTATATTTTCTACAAGTGTAGGGCCCGGTCGTTGAGGTGTGCTTCTTTTAGTGTTCAAAGTTTGGATTGATTCTCTCTACGCATTTGGTGAGTCATCATAGTTTGAGGACGGAAGTTGTTCATTTTTAGTATATTTCTTACATTCTCTTTTGAGACTATGTTGTAAAGGGTTGTGACCCTTATTTATACTCGATTGTATTAGATGGGTTGTTGAGAAATGTTTTTAGACTTCCATTTTGTTTTTATGAAAGACTTCGATAGTAAAAAAATTTAAATTTCGCACCATTTTCTATGATCTTATGTTATAATATGTTATGAATCTTGTATGAGACTCTTCGGAGTCTTGTACGCCGTGTTACATAATTGGGTGTAGGCTCGGATCATGACAGAATAAAAGAAGATAAACTAATTGTGTTTATTTTCTCTCTGGAACAAGGTAAATTATTGTGGAATCTATTTTATATTTTACTTGTGAACAAGGTGAATGATTAAAATTATTGTTACTTTTCTTTTCTATTCACCTATGACTATATGTACTTTCTTTTGTATGTAAAACTTATTATATACTTTATTGATAATGCTCATTGTTTTGTTTATTACATAACTTTTTTATTTATTTTGTTTTGTGTGTGAAATATTTTAGGTTCACATGGAAACTGAAATAGGGATAGTGGTTGAGAGAAGTTTTATTTTAGTGTAATTGAAATTATTATTTTCTTAGTGTGCAATTGATTCTTTGATTTATAACGGCAATTCACTAGCTTAATTATTGTGCACCAAGCATAATATAATATAATGCTATATGTAACTCTCTGTTTTGACAAGTTTAAGATGTTAGTAGATGTTTTTTTGAGAATGTTTTTATTGTGTTTCTTTTGTTCTATAATTATTTTTGCGTTATTAGTCACAAAGTGGCAATATTTTTTTAAGGCTCAATGGCGCGTCTTATTATATTTGACATATTATGTCATTGATTAAGGGTAAGACGGAAGATTCAAGTCCTATCGCACCAAGAAGGTAATACATCGGATGAGAGTCCTGATGCGTCATGACAATAAAATGATAGGTTGGTTCCCAACAAATAATGACCTAAAATGTCTTCTTATGGGTTAGATGTTGGGTTCAAATTTCAACGTTATATATATAATGACAATGTAATGATGATTGAGAAAATTGATATGTTCTTGATAAAAGTTAAGAAATTTGTCCAATTGATTTGCTTCATTCTCTTATGGGAATATGATAACAGGACATAATATGTCTGAGAATGAAAAGTGGTTAAATATATGAATATGAGTGTGGTAAAATGGTAATGGTCAATTGTGGTAATTAAGGAAGAACAATATGGATTCTTAAGATGGTCCTTCAAATGTGAAGGTAATTATTGGTCATCAAAGTGATATGAAAGGGTATTGGGCACATTGGATTGGGGCAACCCAATTTGAAAGTTTTGTAAATCTTCCATAAAAAGGAATTAAAAAGTGGTAGTACATTTGGTACTTATAAAATGATGTTGAGGTGGGTTAAATAAATTTGATAATGTCAAAGCATGACTAGTAAAAACTTATGGAGCATGTACAAATTGTTATGATCATTTCTTGAAGAGAGTGTGACTTGTGTTCGTATGAATAAATACATGTTTGTATATGATTGTATAAATGGCACATCTCACCTCTACGGAGTTTTTAGATATTAAAAATATATATATTTGACATAAATGGTCATTTTGGTCATATACTTTGAGTACTACACAAATATTATGGTATATTTTATTATTACTTATTGGAGGACAAAAGAAAGAAATAATTCTTTTCTATAAAGGTTGTGGTCATAACAAAAATAAATGTTGTGATGTGGCAACACAAATTTGTCATTGTTTGTCAAGAAATAAGTCTTGCATGTACTTATGTTAACCATGACAATAATGATAATTTTCTCCTTGAAGGAGATGGCCACCATAAGAAAGGTGTTGTGAAATTTGTAGCAGTACACAAAACTTAATTAAGAGGTTCGAAAGGACTAATTTGTTGCTATCCGAAAAATGAAATAGTTCATCATATTGAGGTTCTAGTAGGTCTCGAAAGAAACTTTTTAAGTGTCGGAGGAATTGAAAAAAATATGATATTGAGATTCTAGATTATTGAAAAATTAAATATCTTCAAATTACTACAATCAAAGCGGGTTATGAATATATACATAAAAGGTTACCCGTATTTATCTTTTTTATTGAATAAAAATATTGGTATGATGAAGGAATCATATGACAAAGAAGTAAGCTAGAATAAATATCAGTTGGCATAACCGATTGACCATTCTGGTTTTGTCACGACCCAGAACGTCGTGACTAGCACCAACACTAACCCTCCGATGGGAGAACCATTAATACTAACTAGCTAACCAAAATTAATGTAAACTAAAACATATAAAGATACATAAGCAAGTTTAAATGCAAGAATCAATAGAGTTCCCATAAACTCCAAAAGTCTAACAAAACAATTGCAGAATTAATGTCTAGAACCTGAAAGTCAATGTACCAAAACATTTAATAACGACAAATCTAAGTAATGGGTGCAACCCAAAAATAAACATAAGAATATCTAATTTACTAGTCTAAGTCTGAATAGAAATGGACTAATCATAACGAGAACTCATGGCAGCCTAGAAGAACTATCTCACCCTTTAATTTGAATTGATCACTGTTTTCTAAACGCATATGTCAATAGCCGCCTAAAGATGCATTGTACTCAACAAAGAAGGAGAAAGTGTATTATCAGTATACAAACAGAGTGTACCAATAGGATCACGCGACTATTCAAAAAAATGAAAGATATACAAGAAATCACAACATAATAAAACAGACATATATCGAACATATACAATATCACTCATTATTTCAGGATCAATACTAATTCCGAACTACAAGTGTCGGCCTCCTTGAACCTATGGAGTAAGAACCCTGAAAACTACCTGTAACCTTGGCTTTCTTAGACAATGCCTTAGCCTGACCGTCTCGCCTCACCCCTCCATTTTTTTCATGAAATTTGTTACCTCATTGAAGCTTTTTACTATAGAGTTCATATCAACAGACAATACCTGCAACTCGAAATTTAGTCCCTCAATAAATAGGCGGATTTTCTCTTCTTTAGTAATCACCAATTATGTAGCATATCTAGACAAAGCATGGAACTTAGCCTCATAAGCAGTCAAAGACATACCACTATGTTACAAAACCATGAACTCATCCTTCTTACTATATCTCAAAGTCCGAGGCACATACTTCTTCAAAAATAGAGCATAAAACTGGGTCCAAGTGAGTGGGTGTAACGCTGAAGATCTGCACTCCACATAATCTCTCCACCATTGCTTAGCCTCACCTTGAAGTTGAAAATTCAAAAATTATACTCCATGCAGATGGACAATTCCCAACTTATGAAGCCTCTCATAACAATCTAGAATGAGCTCTCAGGCATTCTCACTCTCGGAACTATAATACCTCTAAAATGACTTAGGTAAAACTAGATCCTAACACTTGTGTTTTTGATACTTTGAAGTCCTAAAATGGGTTATAATGATGTTAAGAAGATGTATTTAAAGTTTCATGAAGTTTGGATGTCAAACGTCCGAGAACGTCCATGACGTTCGAAAGGTTTGCCTTGAAACGTGCTTGTCTACCTTAGAGTGTTTCGTCAAGTTTTACGTGTTCGTTTTGGATGAAATTGATGTGAGAGGTCCTTAACATGGGTACGACTATATTCTGGTTGGAAATGTCCGGGAAAAACTCCCCAAGGACAAACCAAGGGGTCCTTGAGGAGGACCCATCTTGGTTGCCAAAACTGTCAAAACCAGTCCCACCTACGGATGGCAATCGATGCCCAATAGGCTGGTCAATGCCCCGTTGAGGGCGTAGGTGGGGACTTAGGTGTTGGAGCTTTTTCTCCATTTGGCGAGCCTCTGACCCAAACCAAGCACCAGCGGGACGATCTGTTGGTCGGGCTATAAGGCGTCGTTTGAGGAGCCGTCGATGGGCCTGCAATTTGTTGCAGGGTCACGGCCAAGTGAAGGGCAATATGGGATTTTCACCTAGCCTTCCTAAAATTAGTAAGACGGTTTCCTAAGGTTCTTTTAGGTATTATAAATAGTTTTATTAGTCTAAAACACTTAGATGAATTCATTATTTCAAAATCAAAACCCAAAACCCCTAAAGAACTCTACATACCACCATTGAAGCTTGAAGGGAGATTAGGGCTTGGAAGGTGATTTCTCTATCAAATCTTCTCAATTTTCATGGTTTAGCATCAATTAAGGTATGGACTTCATCCTTGAATCTCTTTACTTCAAGGAGCCAATCTTCAAAGTGTTTTTCAAAGACTTCTCAAAAAGATGAATTCCTAAATTGTAATCTAGCCATGGGTTCTTGCATAAAATATTTTAAATCATTGTATATTGATTGAATTGATGTTAGTTTGATGATTTTAACCTAAAAACTCTGGTTCATGCAAATCATGAAACCCTAGTTTTGACTACTTTATGGGTGATTTGATTATGTCTCTATGCTATTGAATTCTTGTGTAGTTTGATTAGGTCTATTGGATTATTAAAGAATCATGCTAGAATTGTAAGTAGGCTGCCCTAATTTGATAAATTAATGTTGTATTATCTTGAATTCATTGTATATTGTGATTACTGAATTGAATTGGTGACTATGGCTACTGGTAAGAGTCTTTGTATATTGAGTTGGTTGAATTGGCTATGGATTGGAGTTGTGAGGTTGAATTGCTGGTATTTGACCTAACTCTCTATATATTGTGTAGTATATGTCTTGGATGATGATGATGTTTGGTATGGTCCACTTATGTTGGCGGTGTTTATGTGCTATACTTGTGAATTATGTGGCCTTGTCGTCATTACTTTATGAATTGTGAAATAATGTGGCCTCGTCGGCATTACTTTATGAATTATAGCTTTATCATGTTATAACTTGAATATGTGAGTATTGTGAAGGTCTTGATGACTTATCTGTATATATGGAAAGCATGAATTCTTCTAGTTGATGATATGTGCCTTTAGTAGGCTATAGTGAAGTTGTCATGTGTATTACTTGATGTTGAAGTATGATGATTCTTGATGAATTATATGAGACTTGTGATGACTTAGATTGATGATATTATAGTAGTGAATAGGGTGACCTATAGACGACATTGGTTGTTCCTATGTGCTCTTAGAATGATATGATATATGTGATATGGTGAAGTATGTGTGTGTCTTATTTTGGTAGACTTGTGTCCCTTACTTGATACGTTTAAAATGTGAATATGGATTCTTGACTTAGTATACTAAAGCTCCTTAGTATTGTATGTGTGATTGACATGTGACCTTGAACATAGTTAAGAAGGTCCTTTATGTGGAACCTTCATCCTAGGTGGAAGGTTATGATATCCTTGAAGTTGAAAGCCGTAATGGTATCTTTCTTGTGTGAATGGTGGACTTAGGGTTGGTTGGCTGGAACGGCATGAAATCATCCTTAGAAAAATCATTGAGCTATCCTCTTGGCCATTGAAGGTAGCCTTAGTGGACCCTCTTTGGTAAGGTGTAATGTGATTGGGATGTGAACTTGATATGGAACCTCTTCATATGCTCCTTTATCTAAATACTCTATGATAACAAAGGCTAGCACCGAGTGAGTATGCTTGGGGAAGTTGCTCTAACTAATGTCAAAGATGACATTAGAGAACAAAGAAACCCTCGATATTGCTTAACCATGTGCCTACATGGGATGTGTCCTAGTTCTACCATTGGCAAGTAGAACACCCTTCATCGGATAGGTTCATTACTCCGGATTCCATACATAGCTAGTATGGTCTATGTCGGTCATTTTCTATTCTCATCATATGGGATACCTACTAGTGTTCGAGAAGTTCTATGAAGTTTAGGTAGTGGTATGGGAAGCTATCTAGACATTGCACGATTAGGATTTGAAGATGTTAGCGTGTGAATCCCTAGGTCTTCTCCAAGACCATTATTTGAATGTCTTGAAGTGTTGAATGTCTCTTTAATGTATAAACACTTATCTAGAGTAGCTTTAAGGATTGCCTAGTTAAGGTGTGGAGGGGGCATACGAATGGTCTCTTCATGTTTTACCTAGAGAAGTCTTAAGGATAACTCTAGATGGGAAAGTTGATTAATGGAATGGGAATAACCTTATCTTAGGTAGTCTAAAGGATCTCTTAGGTGTGTGTGAAGGGATTGTATGGGCGGTTGCTTCATAACTCACTCAAGTGAGCCTTAGAATCACCTTTGGTAGGAGGATCTCATGTTTATGTGTTTTGATGTGTTCTTGATGCTATCTTGTGATACGTGAGTTATATGTGAAGTTACTGTGAATTCAATGTAAGTTACTGTAAGTTGCTATAAATTGGGTATAACTTGGAATGTGTCTTAATTGTGATGTTTGGTGTTTAAATGTGATTCTTATACTTTTAATATGAAGTTTTAAACAAAAAGAGCATATTTCTCATAAATATCAGTTTCTCATAATTTTAAGCATTATGTCATACTTAGTACATGCATTGTACTAATTTAATACATTTTGTTTACATCTAAAGTTGTAGGTGGAAGGTGAGAAACGTCTTGAAGCAAATCTTGGAAAGTAGGACTCTTTCAAGCAAAGTTGGGGTATAACCTCACTTGATTCGAGGACATTACTATCCTTAGACTTGTTTTATTCAAAGTATTGTAATAGACTAAGTATTTCTATATTTCGATTGTATGGGTCGTGTCCCAAGTACTCTTGAGTCTAAGATTGGCATATGTTGAGACTTAGTATTTCCTATAGTTTTATATGAAAGATGTTCTAAGATATTATCAGTGTGAAAAGTTTTAATTCCGCACTACTTTTCATACATGTATACAATGAATGATGTCTAAGAGCTTGTATAAGACCTCCGAGAGGTCAAGTATGCCGTGCCACAATCTAAGAATGCCCTAACTTCTAGGGTGTAGATGCGGGTCGTGACAGAAACCATAGAACACAGGCGGTTTTAATGTAATGAACTTAGTCAACATCTCGTGTTGTATAGGATGGAAGAAAGCATCATTACCTATAGTTCTACCCACCTTAGGGACAATGATATCAATAGGGGGATTGGTGGGTGCTTAAGTTGATTGAGCTGAGGGGAGCACTCTAAGGCCAACCAATCCTTTCAGGATGAAATAATTTGTGGAGCTAACGTTGGGTCTAGGGAGGAATACATGTAGTCTCAGCATGCTCTTCTTTCTCTTGTCCAACATCTTCATTATTCTTTTCCTCAACATTCTCCTCTATCTTTTCATGATGCGCATGAGGATTCTCATTTCTGGGAGCATTCTCAACTGGAGCTTTCTCCCTAGTAGGTGATACCCTTCCTCGGCCTCTTCCCTTTGCTCTTCCTCTACCCATGCCTCAACCGCGACCACTTATTGTGGATTCCTCAGCTGGCGGCATTAATGGGAGCTACGGGCCTGACACCGTTAAACCTAGTGTTAACCATCTGCGGACAGAAAAGTGAAGGAGACTAGATATCAATTTGGATCACCAGATACCAATCGGAACCAAGTTATAGCACAAGAGGAGACAAGATGAAATAGAAAGATTTCCTAAAGTCCTATAGCCTCTCGAAAAAAAGTACAGATGTCTTTGAAGCATTCTGCAAGACTCTACTAGACTCCTTTTGGTACATCGAGATCAACGAACCTAGGGTTTTAATAACAACTTTCTCATGACCCAGACCGTCGTGATTGGACCCCACACTCACCCTCCGATGGAAGAACCATGAATACTAACTACCTAACCCAAATTAATGAAAAGTAAAGCATTTAAAGATACGGAAGCAGGTTTAAATTTAAGAATCGATAGAATTCCCATAAACTACAAAAGTCTAACAAAACAATTCCAGAATTAATGTCTGGAACCTAAAAGTCAATGTACCAAAACATTTACTAACGACAAGTCTAAGAAAATGGTTGAAACCCCAAACTAAACATAATAATATCTAACATACTAGTCTTAGTCCGAATAGAAATGGACTAATCATGACGAGAACTTATGGCAGTCAGGAAGAACTGACTCACCCTTGAAATCAAATTGATCACTATTTTCAAAATGAGGTATGTCAGTAGCCGCCTGGAGATGTCCTATACTCAACAAAGAAAGACCAAGTGTAGTGTCAGTACACAACAATAGTGTACTGGTAAGATCACATGACTATTCCAAAAGGTGAAACATATACAAGAAATCACAACATAATAAAACAGGCATATATCGAATGTATATAATATCAGTCATCATTTTAGGATCAATACTAAGTCCACCTTCTCAATAATACATCAATATTAAAATTCAATGGTCCTCCATGGAATCCACACCCAAACTTCTACTGTACTAGTACATGTTACCCGATCTAAGTTAGTGTGTCGGACGTGACACCCGATCCCATATATGCATTGGAACGTGGCACACGATCCAAGTTAGTGTGTTAGACGTAATACCTGATCCATTCAACAACCCAAAATCACAATCACAATGTACATTCTCATAATCAATATAATCAAGTGTTGATTCATGGCATGAAATCATTTATGCATAGTCATTTACGATTAGTGTGATTCAACATTCGTATACATACATGCATTATTATGAAGTAATTACTAACATACATCACACCAGCATAAAATTACAACCATCACCTACCTCGAACAAAGTTTGAACCCTCTTAAGAAACTTTATTCTTCCCTTTCTGAATTTTTTTTGCTTTCTCTAGGCCTACAAACAATCAATATAACACGAGAATCAATAACTAAGGCCTAATTACCAGGTTTACAATCAAAATCATCAACCCTAGGACAAACCCATGATCCTAATATGCAACTAGGGCTTTCTCCACCATCCAAAATAGTTCAAAACCCTTCCTCAACAATAATTACCCGTGAATTTACATTATACGAATTGAAAAATGGATTTGGGGAGTAAAAACATTACCTTTAGCCTCAATAATGGTGAAAAAATGTCAAGAAGTTGCCATGGTTTATCTCCTAACTCTTAAGAATGAAGTTTGCAGAATAATGATGTTTTGCGGGTTTATTTTTGACGTAATTCCTGATTGGCCCGCTATGGTAGCCACCATCCTGCCACAGTAGCCCCGCCCTGGCAGAATAAATCCCGTTGTGGTGGCTTACATGGAGACAGAACTTCGGAATCAGAGTTTAAAATCCCTATTTCACAACACACTTTCAATCCATGACACTCAGAAACTACCCGTTCACGCTATGATCAGTTTCAGGAGTTCTGCTCGCCCAAATTCAATTCTGTAAAGTCGTATGGGTTCCTTAACGTCTTAGGTAGCTACTCGTGTGATTATATTTATTATTATATTTTTCATTTGTTACCAAATTTCCCTAGACTTTAATGACTCCGATTTCATCCAGACCTGGCTAGGATAGAAAATTTCAAGTTACTAAGAAAAAGTTTTCTGGCCCAAAAGTTTTCCCCGTTGACTTTTCTATAATGACGGAAATAGGTCGTTACAGATTTAAATGTGATGAAAAAGAAATTGAAAATTCACGTAGCTATATGTTTGAAGTAATAAAAGATTCTTCAAGATATTTTTGTTGCTTGTTCTCATGACAAACTGATAATTGTATCAACTAAGGTTGAAATTGTATCCCCTAAAATTATTTGGAACATATTGAAAGGTGAATGTGGGCCCGTTCACCTGTCATGTGGATCACTTACTATTATGATTTAATAGATCCATCTATGGTATGGTCACATGTGCATTTAATGTAGTGGGTATTGTGTTATGATTGAAATTAATGGCAAACCTATGGCACAAAGCTTGCATGTGTTTCTCTTTTTGAAGGGTGGCTAAAAGCCCAAGAGAGAGGTGCAATTATGGGGTTGGGTGTTGATATAATGTAGTGGATATTGTGTTATGCTCTGTGTTATTGTTGTTCATACATGAATTTGGGCTAATTAGCATAAGTTAATTTATGGGTTAGAGTTCCAAACTTAATTCCTACTTTTGATCTCCGATTGATGTTCGAAAGAGATTGATTGGAATGAGTAATAAGTCTAATACTAGCAATTTAGGTTTGATATTTGTAACTTTCTTGAAAATAGAGATTATGACTCAGACATATTTACCCTTCTGCAACGAAAGAGAGAATGCAGTAATGTGTTGGGGTGTTTAGTTTGACATTACTGAAAGGAGATACTACGCATATATTTCTTGAGATCGATAGATGATTAGCGTTATTGAACATCATCTAACCAATTCATGAATGTTTATCACTATAAAGCAACATAATACCCCAATGTGACATCAACTTCCAATCTCCGCACCCCTAGATTGCTTGTTAACTTCTTGAATTCTTCGAAATTCTAGTTTAATTGTGATACTTGATAAGCAAATCTTTTTATTAGATTGGTGGAATCATCCACCCACTTGTCTTACCGTTACAAATGAGCATTTTTACAATCCAAATTTCTTGCTAGGAATTCTCTACGATATACCATTTCCTATGAAATTCGACCTCGACTATTTGTTAGGTTTTTTATTGACTATGACCGGTATCCCTTTCAATTGATTTTAAAGAGAACATTTTAGCTTTACAACTAATTGAACTAATATTTGTTCCAAAAGTGAATTTAAAGGATTTTATGGCACAACGGATTATCATCTGTATAAAGAGACAAATACACACAAAGAAAGACATAGATGAAGATGAAAATGAGTTGCACCCCTTATCAGAAATGCGAGACGGTTTTCCAATGTTCAGATTGTATAGTAAAATTCTTTCACTACAACTTCATTTTCCAGTTGTTGGATCCATTTATTTATACATATTTTTTTGTATTTCATTTGCTTATATTCATTTCATTTATCTATAACCACTACATCAGCTATTGCTATTAGGCCCGTGGTGGTATGGACAACACCTAGGTAGGCACCACCTATCTAGATTTTAACATAGTAAACCAATAAAAAAAAAGTAAACGGAGTTATAAGTATGACATGAAATTTTTTACAACAATAAAAAATATTTTTTTTTTTTACCAATAAATATGAAAAAGTAATATTTTTTATTGGCTACTTCCTCATCTTCTTTAAGTTGTTATGTTGCGCTTTTCGAAAGTCAATTTGACTAATTTTTAAAATTAAATTCAATTACATTAATTCGATATGTTAAACTAAAAAATGAGATATTCAAAACCATATGAAAAGTACTATAAACATATTCGGGTGATTAAAAAATACATCATAAAATATTAGTTAAATTTCTTACCATTTGACTCTAAAAAGAAAATTATGATAATTAAAAAGGGAAAGAAGAAGTACAAAATTAAATATGGATGATTTAAAAAAGTTAAAAAGTATATTGTAAGCAAAAAGGGAATAATATAATAATTCATATGTCATCTCATTAGGAAAGAGAAACAAAAATATTTTTAGTGTATCAAATATTTTTATAAGGAAACAAAAATATTTAGGTGAAATTGTAATTCTAAAAAAAAAATTGACGGGAATTTACTCAATTAGAATGGAGAAGGTGAAAATGACATGAACGGTCATGGTTTTTAACCATATGATGGTGGATTGACGTGTTTTCCATTTCTTTTTTTTTTCTGTTTTATATATTACATATTAACGACTTTGTTTGTAGGGTGTGTTTCTTCATACAGATGACTCGGGATTAACCATTTCAATATTTTATGAGTCGAGCGTATCACATAGTGCTTGTATAGTACTATTTATATATTCTGAGTGATTTACACATCATTACACGATTCACACCAAAAGGACAAAGACGGTTTCGAAAGTTATAAGCTTGTAGCCGTGACACATTATTCAAATTTAACAAAAACAAATGATAATAATAACGGAAAATGCTCAAAAGTGCCCCTAAATTATTCGAAATAACTCATATTTATCCTTAAACTATATTTCGGCTCAAAACTACTCTTCTCGTCATACTATTGGGTCAAAACTACCCTTCTTATTAACGAAAGTTGTTAAATGTGGATGTCACATGACATATCACGTAAGCTTCACAATTTCATTCATTTCCACATAGACTAATAATAAGATTTTAATCCTAATTCTTCTCCTCATTTCTCCATTTTCATTTGAAACCATTTCAACCACCCCTTTCCCCTAATTTCGCGGCTTCATTTTGAAAACCTTCACATATTTTTTCATTTTGTAACTCCATTTTGAAGCTTCACAAGTTTGGCCTGTAAGAAGTTTGAAGAGTACCAAACTACTAAGGCAACTCTGGAAACTGATGTATGAATTGATGTTTGGGCCAAGCTTGCAGGCTAGAAACAACCATACTTAGTGCTATCCACTTCACAATCATTAATAAGAATGTTAGTTTTGACCCAATAGTAATTTTGAACCAAAATATTATTTATGTATAAATATGAATTATTTTAAATAATTTATGGAAATTTGTAATAATAATAATAATAATATTACCCCTCTCCAGCAATATCTCCATTGCCACCCCACCCCCCAAAAAAAAATTGTAATTCCGTCGTTGGTCATTTCATCCATGGCATTCGTGTCCATCCCTATCGTTTTCTGTGGAGCTACTCCTGCAATTCTATCTCGTTACTCGACTCCATCACCATACAATTTTCTTCAACCGGAAATCCCCAATCAGTATTCATTGCAGCTGAAGACATCCTGCAGACTAAACCTTTCGGCATTATGTACGAGTTACGAGGTCGGCGCAGGTTTTTTGGCGGAGGAATTCGGAGCTCAAAATCGAAGAATGGAAAATCATGGACCTGAAGTCGGAGATTTTGATACTTCTCAGTATCAAGTTCTTCTTAAAGGTGGTGAACAAGTTACCTCCGTCCTTGAAGAAATGGCCAAGCTAGTATGTTTTCCCTTAATTGTATTATATTTCATTTGTCTTTGTGATGATATACTTTTAAATAATAACTACAACCCTTCTGTATCTTTGATTACTAGAAAAATTAAACCCTAAACCCTTAGGTGTTCATTGAATTTGTTCTAATGTTAAAATATTAGAGGTAGTAGGATTTCACAGTCCATGTGAATGTGCTTCTCTTAGGAATTTTCTGAAGTCTCTGTATTGTTATCTGAAGGGTGTGGTCTTAATTCTTGATAGCTAGTAACCCTAGAAATGAAGCTTATCCTGTCTACTAATTTGTGACGTTGAAATGGATAATGGTATGGATACAAATATGGAAGTAATAAAAAGATAGATTTTTCCCCCTTTTTTTTCCGTTCAAGTCGCTTATGTGGTTACTTCAGTATGTCAGCTGGAGTAGTTATTCATCTTTTCAATATTCTTTGTTGGATACATATGTATGAAACAGTTGGAAGATATGAAGATGGATGAAGCATCTGAGGAGGTAGCAGTGCAATTGGCTGCACAAGGAGTGATTGGGAAAAGAGTTGATGAAATGGAGTCCGGGTTCATGATGGCCCTTGATTACATGATCCAAACTGCTGACAAGGACCAGGATGATAAGGTAGTATTATTAAGGTTCCTGATAAATTTTTTTCCTTGTTCTTTTCCCTTAAGCAGTTCTTTTGTTCATGGAATCATAGTTTGATTTCATAGTATGCGTGGTTCATAGTCCCACCTATCATTATTTTTCCATGAGCAATTGATTAATTAGTTTTCACTGTCGACACGTCTGATACGTTTTGTATGGTAAGATAATTTGTGTGCTGCCATTGGAGATGGATTAGTAACAAATAGTTGTAGTTGATGATATTCGTGTAATTTCTGCCTAGTACAAGATGTAATGAAGTAAAAGGTGTCTCATTTAGAAGCTTATTGATGCTGATTTCTCTAGTAAATAGTCAGGTTGTGTGCATAAATGTTGATTTCTCTCATTTTAGCCTTCTCATCGTATGGGTAATTTATTTCTTGATAGAAAAAGTTGCCAAGAGCATCGGGTTGAAGAAGCGATAATTAAAGAATTAAAGGCATGAAAGGAAACCTTCTCCGTAATCAATTTTCCTTGATTGTTGGCTAGACTGAATGCTATTTGATTAGATATCAAGCCGGATATCTGATCCATATTATAGTTTTTTTTATATATATATTTCCATTTTGTGCCCAGTTCATGCCATTTGTTTCCTGTAGAGTACTGCATTGATACAAGACGTATTCTGGGTGGATATTTTATTAACAAAGTTGTTTCTTTTAGCGCAAATCACTCTTGGAAGTTATCAAGGAGACTGTATTATCCCATCTTACCAAGAAGTGCCCCCCTCATGTGAGTATGCTACTATGCTGAATGACTACATTATTAGCAGCATTGATGCTCTAGTCTTTGATCTGACATTGAGTTGGATTTGTATGTTTTCTAGGTTCAAGTCATAGGCCTGCTCTGTAGAACTCCTCAAAAAGAAAGCAGACATGAATTGCTCAGGCGAGTTGCTGCTGGTGGTGGAGTATTTCAAAGTGAGAATGGGACAAAAGTCCATCTTCCTGGGGCAAATTTGAATGATATAGCTAACCAAGCGGATGATATTCTGGAGGTAGGCTCTTAATGTATATGCGTTGTCAGGAGACGACCCAGTTGTTGGGATCTAAGTTCTAACATAATTTGCTTGCATCAGTTTCATTTGGCTGCGGGTCCCTTAGGATGCAGGTTATTAGAACACAAACTTTACATGTTATGGAACATTCTGGTTTGTAGACACCATAAGGCACCGCACTATGCATTATGTAACACATTTTGGAAAATGGTTAGATCAATATTTTCATCTATTGATGTTAAAGAACTTCTGTTCAGCCATCTTGGTCAGACAATTTGTAGTGTTGATGCTGGTTATATGTAAGCTGTTAGAAACTTGTGCTTAATGCTGAATTCATTATTTATTTTTGTTCTCAAGTTACTGAAATATTATTTTTTTTATAAAAATTGGAAAAAAAAGGCAAGTCATGGTAATGTCAAGTTCTAACAAAAACCATCTTACTTGGTTATCAGGGCCAAAAATGATACTCCCTCCGTTTCAATTTGTTTGTGGTTTTGACCTTACAGAGTTAAAGAAAGTAAGAGGTCTTTTTTGAATCTTGTGGCCTTGAACTAAAATATGTAGAATGTACCAAAATGCGATTTAATCTTATGGTCTTAGATATGTCATGTGGAAATTTAGGAAAAGAGTTGCCAAAATAGAAAAGAGACATTCTGTTTTAAACACGCTAAAAAGTAAAGCAAGTCAAACAAATTGAAACGGAGGGAGTACATGGGTTTTCAGTTGGAAACCTAACCTGCCAAAAGGCTTAGGGGAATCATCTTGTTTGGACTTTAATTTTTTTCGTGTCACTTTAGAGTTGTCAGTTTTCAGTCATCAATAATTAAACAAATTCCTCATGTAAGTGTCAAATGGTGTTAGCGCTTTCGGCTAACTTTTCTGTATTACTCTCTTTTGACTTCTGTTTGAACTTATATGTGTTCCCCAATTCAATATATCTGATATACTTTATTCTTCGTTATCAGTTTTGACCTTTTCCATGATAAATATAATATCCATTTTATCCTTATTTTTGTTTTTTTATTAACTGTGGTGACCGAGCCAACTTGCGTGCACCTCGAGTTATTACACAGCATACTTGTCACCTCCCACTAACAACAAACAGGTACCACATAACTTTGTCCACGGGGCTATGACAGATGAAAAAAATTCACCTAGTATTTTTGTCTCAGCTAGGATTTGAAGTGAAAACTCAGAGTCCACAACCCAGTTGATTGACCACTAGGTCACACCCTTGGGCTCCCATTTTATCCTTTTCTAGAAGATAAATTTACATATTTGAAAATCACTCTGGAAGTAATATCCAATAGTGGATACGGCATAGTAATAATTTAGTCCGGATGCTCCTTTTACTATCAGGTTTCGTTAGTTGCTTTCATGCGCTAGAATCATTTCATGTTCCATTGTGAAAAAAAAAAACTTTTTCATCATGCTTAAGTAATAGTTATAAAATAACATCATGTAATGTGATTTCTGAACCCTTAAAATCATTTATCAGATCAACAGACTTTGAAAATATTATTACGATTTGAAGGAATCCTTCACGCTAGTGTTCACTGATAAAATTATGGATTGTCTGTGACTGTCTTTGTTGCAGACGATGGAATCTCGTTCTGTTATCCCTGACAGGAAGTTACTAGCAAGGTTAGTTTTAATCAGAGAAGAAGCTAGGAACATGATGGGAGGTGGAATACTTGACGAAAGAAATGATCGTGGCCTTAATATTCTTCCTGAATCAGAGGTTTGTTACTTAAACATATATATCCCATGTCACATTTTAATTCGGTGGGACTGTAAATCTGTGAAAAATAAACCACCTGAATGGTTATTGTACGGCTTCTTCTTTGATTACTAAACGTTAGCATTTTATGGTCATGCAGGTGAACTTTTTAACTAAACTTGTTTCCCTAAGACCAGGGAAAACAGTACGCGACATGATAAAAAACGTGATGCTTGGTAAAGAAGAAGGTGCAGACAGTTCGGATGATGAAGTTGGTGCTGCTGGTGGAATTGCAGGAAGGGTGAGATTTTGTCCTGAGATGATGTCACTACCTTTTGAGAATTCCAAAGCTTCTCAACTATAATTTTCTTTTGCTTCCAGGCAAGTGTAAGTGGGCGAAAACCATCACCTGTGCGTCCTGGCATGTTTCTTGAAACAGTTTCTAAGGTAAGAGTTTCTCGTACATAAGATTTTTGTTATTGGACATAGTTGGCATATCTGATTCAATCTTCAGAAGCATTGTAAGAAGGAGGATGAGACGATTATAATATCTTACCGCATCTTATTGCAACATTGTAGGTGTTAGGTGGCATATATGGAGGAAATGCCTCTGGAGTTACAGCACAGCATCTTGAATGGGTACACTCTTGTTAATGTTTGTTTGGGGTAGCATTTCATTTAGAAAGTTGCTTTTGCCATCAATGGCTGATTGTTTTTGACATCATTTCTTGACAAGTACCTAACCTATATAATTTTAAATTGTGTTTCAGGTTCATCAGAACACACTTCAAATACTTCAAGAGATTGCGTTTTAGTTGTTCCTTGCACTACTTCCCAGGAACTCCCCGAGACGAATGTTAATATTTGGTATTTGAATATTTCATAATCCATGTGTTATTTGGGGAGGAGGGTGAGGCTGGACTTTTCATCTTATACAGCAGTCTTCTTTAGATCACCAAGAATCTAATGTTATGTATAGTTATCAGACGAACAGGATTAGTTTAGAGGGGAAGGTGAAAATATAGAATTTGAAGTAGAATTCTGAGGACATGTACTGTTTTGGAAACAAGAAAACGTAAGTACAGGTGTTAAAAGATTTGATGCAAGTAGTTCTATATTCACTTCTATTTGTAATTTTCAATGTTAGAAGTTGAAGTTGAAGTTATGTTTGACCATACTTTTCGCAAAGAATAATATAACTCATTTGATCAATGAGAATTTTTTAAAACATTTTTCTGGCCAAACGAGTGTACTATTAAAAGGCAGCATGTTGCAAATCCATCTTTGAATGATAAAAGCAAACATGGGTAGAAATAGAATCATACTTTTAAGGCATATCCAATCACTAGCAATGATGCTAAATGGGGATTCAAGATCAATCGAATCACAACATTAAAGACAGATAGAAAAAAGTGTGCCCATGTGTGGTTAGGTCCTACTTGTTTCAAGACACCAGGAATGTTCCAATATTCATGTTCCAATTTCCAAAAATGATGTTTAAAAATTGAAATATATCTTGTTGTTTATATTGTGCTGAATTTTGCCAAAGGATAGGGCTTAGTGGGCCACTACTACCTTTGCGAACTAATATTCAAAGGATAACTTTCACATATAGCAAACAAAAAATTCATATTTGTATGCTATAGCAAAGTTTGCATAATTGCGCTCCATAGCAAACATATAACTGTATAATTTGCTATACATATACAATTGTATAATTCGCTGGCCTAATTGTATAATTCGCTGGCCTCGCTATACATATACAATTGTATGATTCGCTGGCCAAAATTGTATAATTCGCTGGCCTATTTCGCTGCAATTGTATAATTCGCTGGCCTATTTCACTGCAATTGTATAATGCGCAATTGTATAATTCGCTGCCTATTTCGATGCAATATCTCTATAAAATTTGCTTTGCATACAATTGAATCGAAGTAAAATGTTTGTATATTGTATAATTATAAGTGTATAGGAAGAAGATATATGTTTTTCTCTCTCTTTATACAAAACAGAAACACAATTTATACACTTATGTTGTATAAAGCGAGAGAAAATTGTATTTCACTGCAATTGTATAATTCGCAATTGTATAATTCGTTGGCCATTTTCGCTGCAATATTTGTATAAAATTTGTATTCTCTACAATTGAATCAAAGTAAAATGTTTGTAGATTGTATAATTAAGTGTATAGCACGAAGATATATGTTTTTGCATGTGTATATACAATTTTCTCTCGCTTTATACAAAACAGAAACACAATTTATACACTTCTGTGTATAAAGCGAGAGAAGCGAGCAGAGGGAGAGTGGCGAGCGAGAATGGGAGAGTGGCGAGTGAGATTTTTGGGAGAGAGGCGACTGGCAAACTTTGGCAAACGTTTGCTATGAAGCACAATTAAATCAAACCGTAGTTACTCCATTTATTTTAGGTTATTAGTTTGCTATTATATATAATTATTCCATATTCAAATTCCATCACATTTTCCCGTCTGCCTAAACTTTATTCTCTCGTCTCATATTAGATGAACACTTTATATTTTATACTATTATAAAGAAATCGTTAATAGATTGATTAACTCTACTATTTTGCCATTTGTTCATAGTAATTATTCTCTTGAAAAAAAATTGGATCTTAAGAATTTGTTTGAACTTCCAAAGCCATGTTAACTGTAGGGGTAAAATTAAAAAAATTATTAATTTTATTCTGATTTAGTAAATGATCAGGTAATATGGAACGAAGGTAATATGGGAGAAGGTAGAAGACAGTAGTTGATGCATTAACCAACAAGCTTAGTTTGTATACCATCATTATTAACAAAGGGGTGTATGTAATTTGCATTTATTTGCTCAACGATGACCACTTTAGAGCAAATCTACAGTGGACTCGTATATATTGCATAAAATTAAAGAATATGAAATACTTTCTCCGTTCACTTTCATTTTTTCGCTATTTTAAAAATAGATTTTTACTTTTTACTTGTGAAAAAAAAAAAAGACAACAAAATTCATGTTTTTTCCCTAGCATTAATTACTTACCTCATAATATACTAAATATCATTTAATAGAGATAATATGATATATATGTCAATCATTGTCTTTTTAATAGGTGTGTCAAGTGCAAATATAATAGGGAAAAGGGTTAAAAATATCGCTCGACTTTGTTTTATTAATTGAATATGCCCTCACCGTTAAAATGGAGTTATTTTTACCCCTGCCGTCTACAAACTTGTCACATATACCCTTCAATTGGATAGAAAATCCTAAATTAACAAAAATAATTTGATTTACTTAGATTAACCAATTTAAATCCAACCCGACCCACTTATCATTCAACCCAACTACATTCATTTTCATTTTTAATCTGATTTATTCACCATCACCATATTTCCTATTGTTCATCTTCATCTCATAAAATCAAATCCCTTCTAGCCTTCTTTTTCGTCTTCTCTGCAACTCCAATTTGCAAGCATCATTGCCATTATAGGCAATACCCCACTCTCTTCCTTAGAACCTCTCTCAAATCGGATATTTCCAGCAACGTCAGACGGAAAATCTCATTAGGCGATACTCTCCCTGATGAAGCCGATTTTGATTTGTCAGTTGATGTTGTGAAATTTGAACTGATTAACGGTTTAGTGAAAATGAAGACTGTGAATTTTATTTCCTCCATCAAGGGCATATTGTGCAGGAATTGGATATCCTCTTGTGTGGAATAGAGGCAGGACCAATAGTTATAGTCAAATTCAAGGAATAAGAGTGTTGAGTGTTAAAGAGACATTTGAAGAATGAGGTCGCATGTTGGATTATTCATCACAACTATGAATCCAAACTCCAGACTCAACTTGAAGGGACAAAATATTATTTCGTATACGCTTATTGAGTGTACTAATATGGAAGAATTTTGTGTTAGTATCCCCTTCTTGGAGCTAGTTAATTCTAGATTTCAATTTCCTAAAATCTTCTTTCCTTTTTAGAATAGTATTATAATCAGCGATTAGTTTTTGTTCTTGTAGTTGGGTCAAATGATAAGTGGGTCGGGTCGGGTTTAAATTGGTTAATTTAAGTAAATTGGGTTATTTTTGTTGATTTAGGATTTTCCATCCAATTAAAGGATATATGTGACAAGTTTGTAGACGACAGAGGTAAAAATAACTTTATTTTAACGGCAAGGGCATATTCAACTAATAAAATAAAATCGAGGGATATTTTTAACCCTTTTTCCAATATAACAAGTAAAAAGTGAACAAACATCACAATTAATCTACTGTTGATGTGGAAGGGAGAGACTAATGATCCATAAGTGACAGCTTATAAAATGCATGTGATCTTAATTAGAAACTGCTGAAATTAGACTTGTTTTATATTGTTCTTTAAACCTGTTAATTAATCATGCAGGTTGAAAAGAAAATATGTGAGATAAGGGGTGTTAATACGTCTTAGCCTCATTGAGAGTTTTTGTGATGAAGGTGCAATTGTTGATAAAGACAGACTTTACATCTGTCTCATGCAATTATAGATCCAAACTAACAATAATAGTCAAAATTAAACAAGGGTGATTCAAACATAATAGGTGAGAAAGTCTCGTCATAGGTAAAGAAAAAAAAAAATCTATTACATATATTTCTTACGAGAAAAAGATCAAAATCATCCTTTATGTTTGAGTTAAGAATCGAAGTAGTACTTGTCTTTTTAATATGGAGCATTAATAATTCTTCGTGTTTCAAGAATTGATACACTTTTAATTTTCTTTCAAAACATATGTCTATTTTTTAATAGAGCCTTTCTTTTGCACTTGAGAAAGCTTATATATGATAATGTTGTTTTCACCATTGCAAATCAAATTTAACCGTCTTCTTCGATAACTCTGTATTCACTTGGTGGAAAGAAGATTTTTGCCCTTCTCTCCATAGTATTCATCCCTAATTTTATAACTTTGATTTTCCTATTATAAAAACAAAAATCACTATTTGAAGTAAATTTTCAGCAACTTAAGGAAATTTCCTCCGAGAATCACTATGAATATACATGTAGTTTTTTTCAAGTATTAATAAAAAGGGAAAACGGCATTTTTAGTCCCTGTGTTAAGATTATATTCTTATTTTAGTCCTCGTGTTATCTAACTTAGCATTATTACCTTCAATTATATCAAGTAAGTGATTTTAGTCCTTCAACTTACAGATTCAAAAAAAATTAACAGAGAGTTCACTGATAAAAGGGATAGTTCGGATATTTCCTTTCCAATTCTCTCTCTTTGAAGAACAAGATAAGTCTTCCCTATCTCTATCTAGAAGAACAAGCCCGTCGATTTGAGTTATAATTTCAAAAACCAATTTGATAGGCATAATCTCCCTCTTACACCGACGAACAATAAATTATGCAACGAATGATTTTTTTAAAAAAAGTTTTCTGTTTTCTCAAGCAGTTACTTTAAAATATCCGAATTACCCCGTTTAGCAGTGAACTCTCTGTTAATTTTTTGGGGTATGTTAGTTGAAGGATTATCACTCACTTGATATAATTAAAGGTTAATAGTGCTAAGTTAAATAACACAAGGACTAAAATAAAAAATTAGCCTTAACATAGAAACTAAAAATGCCGTTCCCCTAATAAAAACAAGTGAGCAAAGGAGAGTATTGTTTTACAAAAGCTCATCCTACATACACTGTGATCACCTCTAGTTATATGTTCTTTAGTAGTTGTAATCAACCTTGGTTGAATTAACTAGACTTGTCATCGTAGGATATTTATTTTCGAATTTTGCCGATGATAACAAGTCTTTTCATTCTAGATTGTCACTCTCCTTTTTCCTGTACTTTTCTTGTGTCACTCTTCTTCTCATTCTATATATATATATATATATATATATATATATATATATATATACTACTTTAAAAGCATGAACTCCCTTACATGAATGTTAAATTACTATAATGCCCCAACTTAAAATCAATTTTATATTCTATATTTAATATTATATTTATATACACTATATTAAATTACACTATATTAAATTAAAAGTAGACACTTTCACATTGATGGGTAGTGATTTTTTTCAAAGGTTGTGACTTTTTAATAGAGTTGTGACTTTTTCGATGAGTTATGATATTTCCGAAAATTTATGATTTTTCTTAAGGTTTATGACTTATATGAAAAGACAAGATAAACATCTTTTCATACTAACCTTTGTTGTATATAAATAGAGGGGGTTTCTCACAACTTTAAACTGCGAATTTTGTTATTTTCTATTCTTCTACTTATAACAAGGAAAATTATTCGAGTTGTTCGATTATGCAATTACAATATTATTTTGTGGGTAAATTATATAGATCAATAAAAATTGATTCAAGAAGGAGAATGACATAACATAACTTCAAACGAGAAGATTATCGTGATAATTAATTTGCACTCATTTTCATAGCCATAAAATATACTTTTGCAACAAATCTTACTTGACAAGAAGTTTAGTGAATTTCGGTTGCACAAACTAGAACTTCATGTTTAGAATCTGAGAAATCTCAAACTAGTGGAGAAAAGGTATTTGATCAAAAACATGTTTGAAGAATCCAAAGTACATTTAATAAGGACTATTTCGCTTTCAATTTATTTTTTGTACTTTTAATTAAGATAATATTTAATGGGTAAAATAGATATATGAATAAAAATTAATGCGATAAGGAGAATGAAATAACTCACCTTCAAACAAGAAGAGTATCGTATAATTAATATGCATTCATTTTCATGTCTATAAAATATACTTTTGCAGCAACTCTTACTTTACAAGAAGTTTACTGATTTTTGGTTGCTTAAACTACAACTTCGTGTTCAAAATCGGAAAAGTCTCAAACTAATGGAGAAAAGGTATTTGATCAAAAACTTGTTTGAAGAATCCAAATTACATTTAATAGTTACTCTTTCGTTTTTAATTTATTTGTTGTATTTTTATTTTTATTCAGTTTAATATATAATGTTCTTTTTTTTTTTTTTTTTTTGGGGGGGGGGGGGGGTCTTTAAGACCACAAAGATAAAAGACATTTTATGTATTCTACATATGATCCTTAAATTAAGTCTTCTTTATTCTTTAAAAAAAAATCATATCAAATAAAAATTAGACCAATCTATATCCATTTTTTGTCATCTATACTTACTACCTTAAAAATAAACTAATAACTTAAACGCTAAATTATTATAATACCCCCAATTTAAAACACCAAATGTAGTATATCTTCTATATTTTATATTATATAATATTTATTTAAGTGTATTATATTACTTAAGTGTATTATATTATATTACATTATAGACATACAACTTTTCACATTGAAGGGTTGTAACATTTTGAAAGAGTTATAACTTTTCTGATGAGTTGTGACCTTTTTGAAGGGTTGTGACATTTCTATAGGATTGCACTTTTTTCAAAGACTTGTGACTTTTCCGAAGGGTTGTAACTCCAAAGAGTTGCGACTTCTTCAAAGGGTTGCGACTTTTTCGAAGAGTTATGACTTTTTCAATGAGTTTTGACCTTTCTGAAGGTTTGTGACTTTTCTATAGTGTTGCGACTTCTGTTTTATAAGGCACCACAAGTTATTTTTCGTACACTACCCTCTGTTGACCGTAAAAAGAGAGACTTCATCAAATTTTTAAACTACACTTTAAAAATATATAATTCTTCTTCTTCTTCTTCTTCTTCTTCTTCTTCTTACAACACTCAGTTTAGTATATCTTTTATATTTCTATATTTCTATGATAACTAACAATATGTACATATTAATAATTCACGTTTTTAACTATAAATG
This sequence comes from Solanum sitiens, assembly GCA_016801875.1. Classification (NCBI taxonomy): domain Eukaryota; kingdom Viridiplantae; phylum Streptophyta; class Magnoliopsida; order Solanales; family Solanaceae; genus Solanum; species Solanum sitiens. The sequence goes on from JABWTJ010000061.1 coordinate 1,269,440, forward strand.
GAGGGGTTTTCTCATAATTTTTAACTTCAGTGTTTATGTTTTCTATTCTTCTCTTTTTACAACGTTAGATATTATTTACCATCGTTGACAATCTCAAAGTTCAGTAAAATAAGAATATTCCATAATATGAATGTTAAATTAATCTAATACTCCACCTAAAACATCCAATTTAGTATATCTTCCATGTTTTATATCAATATTTATTTATATTATATTATATCGAAAGTAAAAAACCTAGAAAACAATAATAACAAAGTACTGCACTATGGGGGAAGGGAGTACAAAGTTTATTTAAGAGGAGTAACTAAGAGATTTTAAGTGTGACTAATTTTCTATGTAGCAATATTCATATTATTTTCTAAGAATAGTGTGGTACATGATATGATTTCACGTGCAACGCACATGCGTCAAAACTAGTATATATATATATATATATGATAGAAGTTAATTAAAAGCTTAGTCGATTCTTGAAAGCAACTACTTGTTATTGTTGCGCCATAAAAACATAGTTGTTTCCAAGAATCGACTAAGATTTTAATGGAATGCAGAATGAAATTTTGACTTTAGGGTTTGATTCAAGAAGAAAGGGAAAATAGAAGTCTGATTTGATAAGGAGTTCAGAGGGACAAAAAAAATTGAGTTATTCTTTTGTGGGGTGGGGTGGGGGGGGAGAGGGTTTCTCACGTGCAAAAGAAAGGTTGGTTTAAAAAATAGACAAATGTTCAGAAGAATACTAAAAATGTATCAGTTCATGAAAACATGGAGGACTATTAGTGCTCCATGTTAAAAGAGAATGACTACTTTGATTCTTAACTCAAACATAAAAGATGATTTTGATCATTTTTCTCTATTTCTTAGCAACAAGTCTAGCCTTGCATTTCTCAAATAGTGTCACAAGCCATGTGCTTAACTTTGAGATCAACTAGTTCTTATACTTGAATGATTCTTTTAGAATCCATTTATTTTTTGTTTTGTTGCTTTTATTCACTTTTAACATTTAAAGGACATAAAAGACATTATGAAAGTTGTTGATTCATTAATTTCATCTTCTAGGGTAACTATATCTTGGATCAACCATACTTGAACTAGAACTATTATCTCACTGTCATTTGAAACAAGATTCATCTCTTCCTTTTAGAACAAGAAGATTATTTTCACAACCATTAATAGTAAGATCATGTTTATTCGCATTCGATTATGAAAGTGAATCACAATGAGAAAGTAATTCATCATCTCTTACAATTCTCCCTCTCCAATGAAGAAATCACATTTCTATAGGTCCTCAGTGGCCACAAATATATGGTTGGTATATTTTTCCCGTCTTATTATGGTCATACAAAATCTTCAAGACAGTGATATATAGAAATATATGGTTGGTAGATTTTTTCGCGTTTTGAAGTTTTTTTTTTCAAAAAGGTCTTGGTATCCGATTCAAGCTTAGTACAACCTTTCATTTTCAAACTGATGGGCAAACCGAGCGTACTATTTAGACGTTGGAAGATATGTTGAGAGCTTGTGTGATTGAGTTCACTTATAATAATAGTAACCATTCGAAAATTGACATGACTCTGTTTGAGGCTCTCTATGGTAGGAGATACAGGTAGCCTATTGATTGGTTTGAATTTGGTGAGGTCACTTGTCACGACCGGAGTGTAGACCCCAGACGAGACCGGCGTCGTTGACCTCTCAGAGGTCGCAAACAAGCCTACATACGTCATTCTTACTTCATCTAGGTTAATTTTAGCGGAAAATTTAAACTTTTTTATTTCTTATTTCATGCTAAACATTTTAAACTTAACATCATAGGCGTTCACAAATCAACCATCTAATATAGAGATAATCAAATGAAAGAAACAGTTCATAATTTCATTAAACGTATTTTTGCCAAAACGGCACCAATACCAAGTCTGAAATGAAGGTGGAAAGAAACACTAGTGGAACATGCTCCACTAGCTAAAGTCTACATCTAAGCTAGATAATAACGGTAGACATCCTCGAAAGCATGAGGGCCTACCAAGTCCGGATGAAAGCTCCACGTCCGGATAGCTGCAACGTCAACCTGTAAGCTCTAGCGTCCACCTGTGCCTGCACATAAAAATATAGAGTTGTATGGGATTAGTACACACTTGTACTAAGTATGGGTATATGCAAGCACACACCAAGGACATGCATGAGTAAGAATATCTCTTTCCTAACAACATGATTATGGAAAGTCAAGTCAGTGGACTTGCCAAATTGGGATTAGGAAAGTTAGTGAACTTTCCAAATTTGGATTAGGAAAGTCATGCCATGAGAGTAACATGCATCATCATACTTATCATATTGCACACAACACATAACATCTTACACATAGCACATATCATATTGCATATAGCACATAACATCTTTCATATCATTCATTCATATGCCATGAGACCTTGGAATCATGGACTTGACATTAAGACTTTCCAAAATGAGGGCTCAACATATGGGACCTCAACTAGGGAGTCTTCATTAGCAAACACAGAGTCTGTTTCATTCATTCGTACGTACTTCATTTCATTCGTTCATAAGCTAGTGTGAACACCAGCTATACCTAGGATGTAGTTTAAGATTCTCATCGGGTTTGCTGTGCAATGATCAAGAATAACCTAGTGTCATTACTTGAGGCTAGCTCACCTCTTGATTATCCCATCCTAACATCTTTGGTATCGTTCATTTCATTATGTGCATCATTTGAGGCTGGCCTCATTCATTCATTGGGAACTTTATCTTTAACCGACATAGATCATGTGAGTATCATGAAATTCAGTGTCTCCCCCACACCGAAAAGAGGTGGAATCACCGACCAAAGTAACCCAAAACATGCTAGCGTACATGGGAATTTAACCCCGCCAGATCCCTATATTTGCAGTATAGGTTCGAAGACTAGGAGATATAAGGAGACCCATACCCGGCATGCCGGACAGTGTCATCTCATGAGAGTTACGTGAACCTCAGCCCTTCCCGAAAGAAGGCATCACCGCTCATAGCTAGTCTATCGGTGCTCAGTATAAAGTTATATTACATTCAACTCATACGTCATGGAAGCTGGCTTCTAGTATGAGGACATCATAGCTCAATAGATGATTTCTCATCTCATCATTAGTATTAAGTGTGTTAATCTCAATACTTTCATTAGAGTGTTCATAGAGACTGGTCTCTTCATTAACTTTACACTCTCATAGGTGAGTACGTTTTGGTAACATTCACTTAGGCTCATTTGAGATTGCTCTCATCTTTTACATTAGCCTCATATCATGTTGTCACCACATTCATTAACATTGGCACATTTGCTCTTCATAATTACTCACCCCTTCTTGCGTGAATGTTCATTTCATCATATGCCAATGCACTTGGCCATTTGTGTGTTTCACATTCTTACTTAACCCTTCTAGGGTTTCATCATTTCATTACATAATATTCATTTCATCGTATGCCAGTGCACTTGGCCATTTAGTGTGTTTCACACTCTTACTTAACCCTTCTAGGGTTACATCATTTTATTACATACATCTTAGGTTCACTTATTTTTAAACGTATGTTAGACTTATGGGTCTATACATACAAGCCATAAGGATTCATTCATAGTTCGTTTAAGTGATTCATATCTTCCTAAGATTATGTGGTACAAGACTTATGCATCTTGTAAGTAAGCCAAGATTTCGGTTTCGATTTATGTAGGCAACATTATTTTTGAACATTTATTCACGTATGACTTATGTATCAATATGGAATTTGGGCAAGGAAACCCGATTTTGAATCCCTTGGACAACACTTACATTTTTTTTTTGGTTTGATCCATACGGCTTGGGGACCCAAGATCGAGCCCCAACGCCTTTATTTTATTTTCCCCTTAATTTTTCTCTTTATTTTTCGCTCAATGGAACTAAAAGGATGTGGGATCGAACCCCCACAACCTCATTTAGTTTTTATTTTTATTACTATTACTTTCTCTCCTTTGGCCGAGGGGTTGTGGGTTCGAACCCCCACAGCCCCTCTTTAATTTCTTTTAATCTTCTCCTTGAATCTGCCTAGGAGGTCGTCGGTTCGATTCCCGCGCCTCACAATTCTTTTCTTTTCATTTTTCCTTTCTCCTTTAAACTTGCTACAACTTACTGAGGGGCGTGGGATCGATTCCTCACGACCCCATAGTTTTTTATGAATTTTTTTTAACCTTCTCCTATGCTCCTATTTCGCTACTGACCAAGGGGTTGTGGGATCGATCCCCCACAGCCCCCTTTTTTTTAATTTAATTTACTACAGGCGTTGAGGGGCGTGGGATCGATTCCCCACGACCCCTTTTTTTATTTATTATTTTTTGCATTCGCTGAGGGGTGTGGGATCGATTCTCCACGACCCCATATATATATTTTCTTTTATTTGCAGGGGTCTTCCGTGTTGTGGGATCGAAACCCCACAACAACATTTCATTTTATTCCTTTTTTTTTTCTTGCGAATTTCGCTGACCCTAGCCCCCAGATCGAGCCCCGCCTACTACATTCTTTTTTGTTTATTAATTAAGGTTGCCTTAGTGAGGTCCTGGGTTCGATCCCTGCACACCTCACTTATTTTTTTTAAATTTTTTTGACGTCCAAAATTTCCCGATTCTTTCTAAAGCCTATTTCTAGGTTCTGGAAATTTATTCCACGATTTTGCTGCACCTTTTTCATCACATTACACATTAGTTCTTAGGGAAATTTCATGGTTCATTTATAACGTTTTAGGTGCATTTTCATGGATTCGTTTAGCCAAGAGTTTCTCACTCAATCCAGCCACATAATATTTCATATGAACATCACGACTTACCTCAGTTTATACACGTAAAAATAAAACCATAATACATTAAACTTTTTGGAGCATTAAACAGAGAACATTAGTCACGGTTACATCCTTGCACACACATGCACATAATTTCAAAAACACATAGGTTGTCATTCATACGATTTCAAACACAAACATGAACATATTCATCACGAAAACATAACACACGTCTAATATCTACCAGCAAACATATCCAACCTAAGAATCATTGGGAGCTAGTGACAGGGACATGCAACGGGGAACAACCCTAGTTTTCGAACTGAATATTCTGAACCTTAAGGGGTCTCTTGGGAAAGGGACCAAGAGAGAAGAGAACTCATACCTTTTTTACGTTAAACACTTGACTTGCTGCCCAAAAACTTCACCCATGATCACGTCAAAGTCCCCTCAATGTCAACACCACTCGACGTTCAACCTCCCTTTGCCTAACGTGTGATTAACGTTTGTTTTCTTGTGATTTCGTGTGAGTTCTTCAAGTGTGAAGAACTTGGTTTACTTTTCTGATCTTGTATGTTATTTTGGCAGAGAGAACACGTGAAAAATAAGAGAGATTGAGCGTGAGAGTTGAGAGATAGACGTGAGAGAGTGGGAGTTTTATTTGGCTTAGGAGTCTAGTTTAGGACTTAGTCAAATAAGGTTTTATTTAATTATTAAAAATCTGATTTCCTTTTATTTTAAATCAGCTAATAATTAATAAATATAAATTAATTACATTAATTACCAACTTAAATAAAAAACAAATTTAATTCATTGCTTCCACCTAGGTTCGAACCCGGGTGGGGCAAGACTTCACTTCAAGAGCCAATTTCGGCCCTCTCTCCCCAAAATACCCCTCCACTTTATTAATTAAATAATTAATTATATATTTAGGGTAATTACGATACTACCCTTAGCCTAGAAAAAGACCATTTTACCCCTAGACCCTCCAAAACTATGATTTTCCCTTTTTAAGTCCGGTAAAAGACTCATTCGAGTAAATCTTCGTATTCGAGAGCCCTACATGGTTGGACCCAACCTTTTCTAGCTCAACTAACTCCCCAAGTTAGTTGGCTTGGCTGTAGCAAGGGTTCCGAGGTCTGATTCTACGCCCATCAATCAGTGTGAACCCGATCTAATCGTAGGCATTCTAGACACATTAAGCATTACTTATCATCTCCATTTTTAGGGTTGTTACACCACTTTGATAGAGACCAAGCTAGTCTGAGACAATGGAAAAGGTTCGACTTATTTGAGAAATATTTAAAACGATTCAAAGTCAGAAAAAACATATGATGATGTTAGAAAAAGAGAGCTTGAATTCGATGTTGATGACCGAGGTTACTTGAAAATATCACTCATGAAGGGTGTGATGAAGTTTGGATAAAAAAGAAAGCTTAGTCCCCGATATATGAGCCTATATAGAATTTTGAGGCGTATTGATAAGGTAGCTTATGAGTTGGATTTGCCTTCTGATTTTGTATTGATGCATTTAGTGTTTATGTATCGTTGTTGAAGAAGTGTGTTGGTGATCCTAGTTTCATTGTGCCTTTGAAAAGTGTTGGTACTAAGGAGAGTCTTTCTTATGAAGAGGTTCCAATTAATTTTAATTTTCAAATTCAGTAATTGAGAAATAATGAAGTTGCATCTGTGAAAGTTCTTTGGAGAAATCAATTAGTTGAGGGTGCTACTTAGGAGGTCGAAACCAATGTAATGTCCCGTTATCCTCATATATTTCCCTCTCTCCTAGTATAGCTTGAGGTATTAAGTTTCTCATGGTCCATTCTTTTAGATTCATGAGTTTTGGTCATTTAGTCGTATTTTCATACACATACATTGTTTCATGAAAGTTGTTTTAAAGTATGTTTTAGCTTGAGGTTCATTACTCCTTGATTATGTGCATTTTGATATAAATTGTATTCATATTAGGTTGTTTTCTATTCATGCTCGCTTGAGTCCTATTCGAGGACGAATGTTTTTAAGGGAAAGATATTGTGACATCTCAAAAATTTAAAGTTTAGTTGGGAAAGAAAAAAACTATTTTGGCACTGGTGTAGTGGTCTACGAGTCCCCCTACGTAACTAGAAGGTTCACCAACTTGACCTAAACAATGCATTTTTGCAAGGTAACTTACAGGAGAAATCAGTATTCATGGCTCAACGGAAGGGCTACGTTAACTCTGATTTTCCCAATCATGTATGTCGCCTAAAAAAGCTATTTATGACTTAAACACAAGCTCCACGTGCCTCGTATAAGGCTCTCAAGTCTCATTGATGATATCAAATTTGTTAAGTCTGAATCATATGTCTCTCTTTTTATCTTCACATCTGAGGCGGTTACTAGTGGTGTATGTTGATAATATCTCATTACTTGGAATTACCCAAATTTTGTCAAAAACATGCCATCAACTTATTAGCTGACAGGTTCTCCCTAAAGAATTTTGGTGAACTTAGTTATTTTTTTGGGATCAAAGTTAAGCATGTTCCCAACGGGATTTTCTTATCACTATCCTAATACATTCTTGAGATTCTCTCTGATGTGGATATGGCAACACATGTGTGCTCAAGTTCACCATCTAGAGCAAGTGATGGTTCACCTCCTGTCGATGCAACTCCGTATCGATACACTCTGGGTAATTTGAAATATTTATCATTTATGCATTTTGATATTGTCTTTTTCAGTAAATAAATTATCTTAGTCTATACAATCCTCGAGTTTTGAGCATCGAAAAGTAGTAAAAGGAGTTCTTTGATAGCTCAAGCCATCAACAACATCGTACTTGTAAATCTTTTGTCATTCTGAAAGGAATTTGTATATATATGCTGATGTTGATTAGGTTCTGAGGACCAAATCTTATCTAATGGTCCTCTAGGAAGCAACAATCAGTTGCTCGATCTTCCATTGAAACAGAATACTAATCGGTAGCTAACACACACTCTAGGATTACTTGGGTCCATAACCTTATGAATGAACTATGATACCAAGTCTCACAAACGCCAAACATTTTTTGTGATAACATTGGTGTTTCGTATCTCAGCAAAAATCTAGTCTTCCACACTAAGATGAAGCACGTTGCAATGCACTTTCATTACCTACGCAACTATGTGCAATCAGGCAGAGTGATTGTCAAAAATCTTCCCTACGTGGATCAAGTTGCAAACACTCTCACTAAGTCGTTGTCCAATCCTCTCTTTCTTCGATGTTTATCCAAGTTAGGTGTTGTTGCACCACACTAAACTTGAGGGTGTGTGTTAGGATATTATCATAATTATCATGAGTAAATTTAGCTATCAATAGTTATCAGTTTGTTAGAAGTAGATTTAGTTTAAATATTTGAATCTAAGCCTATTTATAAGTTTTCAGAGTAGTTCCTTAGAATTAGTAAGTTATTAGAGTAAGTATTTTTGTATAGTTAATTAAGTTAGTTACAATAACTTGTATTTAAGTTGATGCAATGATTGAATAAAGCTCATCAAAGTTTGCTTTAATTCTCAGTTTCTTTACTCTAACTCATCTCGAATTTATTCCTCATTCTCTATATTTAGAGAGTAAAATAGAGAATGTGCCCTCCAACCACACTTTAATTCACTTTCTATTCTCCATTTTATAAAGGGATAGTGAAGAGTATAATGAATAGTAGAGAGTAAAATTGAAAGTGGTTGAAGAGACCATTCTTTATTTTACTCTTAAAATATAAAGAAAAGAGAGTAAAATAAAGGTGAGTTGGAGATGATCTTAAGCATAACAAGCAAATTGCGTTGTGCTCCCTTTGTTTACATTTTTTAAAATCATATTTGTATTTGACACTCACTAAGTAGGCATTTAGACATGCAATTTTATATCGCGACATGAAATCATAAGATGCAATCAATGTTTGGAAATGCAATTACAATCTGATTTTATCTCACGATTTCATATCATAAGATGAAATTCCAATTTCTTCACAACAAAAAAAACATGATTTGTGAATTTTAAATACAAAAATTGACATGCAAGTTTATATTTTGCAACCCCCCCACATTATTATATCTTAACCATTTACTTCATATGTATATAAAAATTATAATCCATATTATTACTTTTAAAACCATTTATATCTCATATAACATTTATTCTCACCAACATAAATTTTTGTATTACTTCAAATCAATTTCTACTTTACAATTTATATTCACCAAATTCATTATTCTTTACCACCCAATGTTCAATTTTGATTTTTTATTTAATTAAACTTTGATCAATAAATACTATATTTTCTTTTAGAATTTCTTTACGATAGTGTATAAGATAAATAATTGAGATAATTTAATAGCTATACAACTTATGAAGTTTTTATGTTTATGAGAAAACATACAATATAAAAAGTCTAAATCATATGTCCAAACAAAGCTCCATTTTTTTTATTTCACAATTTCAGGCCAGGATCGATAGCAGTTCGTATAATTTCATACCGCATGAAAAAATGGACCCAAGAAAATAATAGTTGATATGACTATTTTGTCAAATTATCGTTATTAAATGATGCCTAATATTATTTAGATCTTAAAATATGATTTTTAGGAATAAATAATTAATGCTAAAAATAAAATATTTTAAAATAGTAATATTCTTGAATAAAAATTATTTTTTAAATAGTGAATAAATAAAATAAACATTTAAAGTATTAAATTATCAAGTAAAGTTAGGTGAGGTGAAAGATGATAAGTTTAGATGAGTGTCATGTGACGGTAATTATATGTGCCAACACATTTTGGCGGAGTTCACAAAATTTAAAAAGCGACCGTTAACGAAAGGACTCACTTTTTCCACACTATTCTTATTCCTTGTTGACTATCATACAATATCAAATATACATTCTTTCTTTATTATTTGTCATTTATAAATTTAAATATAATTAATTATAGTTTTTAAATTTTATTTTAAAAATATAATGAGGTTATTTATAAATCATTCTTAATTTTGATATTAATAAGTAAATAAGTTAAATAAATTATATTGATTTTTCTAAATTATTTATATTTATCTCCTTTGAAAATCTAATAGAAATAATAGTATTCCAATATGTTATAAAAATGATAAGAATAAAAGTTAAAAATAAATGAGGAGTAATCTTTTCTTCATCATCCTTCGAGATGTCTCACTTTGTTTAGAGAGTGGTATTCACACGAATGATGATCCTCCTCAATGTCTTTTGAATCGATCTTGTCGCAGAGGATTTGCCAAGTCAGGTTTACCTCTTCATATCTTTTGAGTCGAGCCTGTCGAATAGAGTTTGCCTAGTGCGGTTTATCCCTCAAAGTCTTTTAAGTCGAATCTGTCGCTAGGATGTTCAGGATTTGGATAAAAATTGATCCAGATCAAAAAATCGTACCAAATTGATAAAATAAAACCAACTTTTATTTGGGTTTGGTTTGATTTTAGAATTTTGAAAATCGATAGTATTTGATTTGGTTATGGTTTTATTCGAAAAAAAGTGAAGAAATAACCGAACCAATAAATTATATACATATATTATTATTAATAGACATACTTAATATATTGTTTTTATAAACAAATTCAAAGATCTTGTTATATTTTCATTAAACTTTCTTTATAATTTACTTATTGAAAGCAAAAATACCCAAAATTAAAACATTTATCTTATTCTTTTCATGTATATGAGTGTTTGTGACAATTATTTGTGGGACTGAACATATTATTGTCTCTTTCTTTTAGGTCAATATAGTGAATTTAAAGCTCTACTGATAGTAAATTTAGTAATCGAAAGTTCAGTATTTATGTCATTCTAACTATTTTTGTTTTGAATGGATTGTTATCACTCTTTTCACATTTTGAATGATCTGTTTCTTTTATTTTTGTGTATGGTTAATAACCGAATAATCGAATCGAACCAAATCGAAATCGATAACCACCAAACCGATAAATATATATTATATTTGATTTGGATTGGTTTTGATAATAATTTTAAAACCGATTAAGTTGATTTGATTTTAATTTTGATTTTGACCAATAATCGATCCAAACCGTCCCGTGAACACCCCTACCTATCGCATAAAGTTTTGCCTAGAAACAAAATCTTTTCTTTATTTACTTAAATGAATAAATATACAAATATTTTTTGATTAGTTGGATAAAATAAAATAAAATAAAATAAAATAGAATGAGTAGTAATTGAAGAAAGTAGAGGGTTTAATTATTAAGTAGAGTGGCATGTTTGAATAAAATAAAGATTAGTAATAGGAGATAAGAAAAAGGGTGAATAGGGTGATAATTTGAATTTTGAAGGAACAGCTTTGAAAAGATACTGACAGCTCGTCTCCGTCCCAGTGTACTCTAGTGTTAAGCTGCTTCTTCTTCTTCATTCCCATTTCTCTTCCTCTGCATTTCCATTCCCATTTCTCTCTCTAGTTTTCAATTGAAGAATGGCTGGATATGTTGGAGTATTGGTATCGGATCCATGGCTGCAAAATCAGTTTACCCAGGTTGAGCTTCGAAGTTTAAAATCTCACGTATGTTTTCTCTAACTATTCTCTTTCATTATCAAATTCTGTATGTTCGAAATCACTTCCGACTTCATTTTCTGTGCAGTTCGAGGCGATGAAGAGAGAGAAGGGGTGTTTGACCCTTGCCGACTTGCCTTCACAAATGGCGAAACTGAAACAAGTCGGAGAGAATCTTACAGAGCAAGAAAGAGAGTCGTTTATCAGAGATTCCTATAAATGTTTGGATGAAGACGTTGATTTCGAGATATTTCTTCGGGTATGCCGCCGCTCATGTTGATGGAAACTTTAGTTTTTTTCTTTACTTGAAATAGCTGTTGGATCATCTGTCACCTGATTTGAAATCATTTTTTTAAGCGTATTTATTGTAGATTTAACCTATAAAATCACAAAGTTCACATCTCGTATTTGTATACAACTTTTTGTCCTTTATAATTGCGTTAAGGGGAGAAGCTATGGACTTGATTATAAGAATTTTGAGTATGCAGAAAACAATCAATTTGGGAAACTAAAAGAAAAGATAATAGATGCATACATTGATAAAATCTCTCTAATCTATGTCAATGTGTTTTATTTATTCAGTCCAATCTTCAGAAAGAAACTTAAGATTTTGATGCCTTTCCATGCACAAATATGCATGTATCAGTTTAAAACAATACTACTACTTACTTGTGAATATAAGTTTGAAAGTTTCTCTAAATTTGTAACTACAAAGAAAGGAAACTTTGGGTAAGGAAACTGACATCTTTTACATCTCTGCTTATTAGTTAAAGAGGTAGAACTATAGATATATCTAAAGAATGCAATAATTTGTTAACTTTGTGACAGGTCTATTTGAAACTCCAAGCACATGCTGCAGCAAGAATGGGAAATAATGTCAAGAACTCATCAGCTTTCCTAACGTCTCCAACTTCTACATTACTTCATACAATTAGTGAATCTGAGAAGGCATCATATGTTGCCCATATTAACAACTATCTCGTGGGAGATGAATTTTTGAAAAAATTCCTTCCTATTGATCCTTCCACAAACGATCTCTTTGAGATTTCCAAGGATGGAGTTCTTATATGGTCAGCATCAGTCTCGCTATTTCTTGTACACATGTCTCAAGAGCTTGTAAACCCCCTAGTCTGATTGTCAATTAAATTTCCCTTTGTTGCAGTAAGCTTATCAATGTGGCTGTGCCTGGAACAATTGATGAACGAGCAATAAATATGAAGAGAATGCTTAATCCATGGGAAAGGAATGAAAATCATACTTTGTGCCTAAACTCTGCAAAGGCTATTGGATGTACTGTGGTCAATATTGGGACACAAGACTTTATTGAAGGAAGGGTATGTGTCTCCTTATGAATTTCTGCTCATATTATTTGACTATGTTTCCTTTCGAGTCCCCTGGAAAGCGTATTTCTCATCAGATGGAGTAGGGTTCTTAATCTTGGGCTGTGAGCAGAGTTAGTGTGATATCATTTGCTAAGTTTATGTTAGTCTAAATAGATTAATCGTTAGCATTATTCTAACAAAGCACTCAATAATTAGTTTGGCCTTTCCTTTCTCTTATCATTTGGTACGGCTGACAAGCTTAAAATTTTTGTTACATTGGAGAAGTTCATTCTGCTCTGGACTCTATTGTATTCAAAGGCATCCAATTACCAATGTCCTTTCCCTTGCTGCCTTTGCAGCATCTGGTTCTCTGGTCTGTGGCTGGATGATGATGACTTTGATCAAAGGCTTGAGAAAAAATCTTGTCAAGATGTTACTGAATTATGTGTTGCATGTTTAATCGTTTTTACTATGTAATATTTACCCCAACTCTTGACATGAAGAGTGTTTTTTCATGTGGTTTTTGTGATTGACATTCTTTGATTACCTTGGCCTTTTGGAGTAACTTTTATACTGCATTAATACTTTGTTGTGTGATTTTTCTCCAGAGGCATCTTGTTCTTGGAGTAATATCTCAAATTATTAAGGTGAGGTCACTGAATGTATACTTCATTGAATACTTAATTTGATTTTCAAATTTGAAGTTTCGGAGCAACTTTTTATAGGACTAGATTACCTTACCAATAGCTGCCGGCATTAAGATACAAAATGGTATCACCATATATTTTATATCTTGAGACACAAAACTGTAGTCTTATATTTCCCAAGGAGATTGATTTTTTAATCACGCTATTTCAGATTCAACTATTGGCAGACCTCAATCTAAAGAAAACACCTCAATTGGTGGAGTTAGTTGATGATAGCAAGGTAGAGTGGACATTATCTCGTAAAATGATTTGTTCATGTGACTATCTTCCAAAAATCTTGTGTCTTATGCTTCAGCTCACTTTTATGATCTCAGGATGTAGAAGAGTTGATGAACCTTCCTCCAGAAAAGATCTTGCTTAGATGGATGAACTTTCAATTGAAGAAAGCTGGATACAACAAAATTGTGACAAACTTCTCTTCTGACATAAAGGTAGATGGCAATGAATAGGACTTGTGTACCAATCGAGCACGAAAACAATTTTTCTTTAGTTTTATTTTATAAATCTGCAGCTTTTATTTAATCCTTCCAAAGAAGATAGGTTTCCCTCAAATGGTGGTAGAGGCTCTATTGCCGGTGACTCTATTTTTTCTTCCCTAATTTTGGTCAACATGAACAATAGAGTAATGGTTCTAGACATATTTTAACAACTACTCCTTCCACCGCTTCAATTTATGTGGCGTAGTTTTACTGGCATAAAGATTTATACAGAAAAAAGACTTTTAGAACTTGTGGTGTAGACGTGCCATGAGAGTTCTGTGGCTCATAAAAGCATGATGCCGTTAAGGTAAAATGGAAAGATTAAAGTTCAATTGTTTTTATGTAAACTAGAGGACTTTGGAACAGACTATAGTGCCGCATAAAATGTAACAGCGGGAGTCTATGGAATTTCTTGGTCTATACATTGAAACTACCACCAGTAGAGTCTGTTTCAGTTTATTCATTTTTCTTCTCCCAATGCTCCAGGGTGATAATAAGTCTGGCATAGAAATATGGTATATAAGAATCAATTTGAGCAAACAACATATCCTTACTGCCCTGTGTCCTATTATAAGTGAGATGATCTGTACAAACTCTTAAGTTTTTATTTAAAAGGTACTCAATTAAAACTTTCTTGTCCCATACTCAATAATAAATCAAAAGAGCTTTCAGTTTTAATCTCTTCTATGTGGTTTCTCATTTTGTAGACATAATGCTAATTCTTAAGTTATCTTATTGCTTACGTAGGATGGAGAAGCTTATTCTCGCCTCCTCAATGTTCTAGCCCCAGAGTACACCACTCCTTCCATGTTCACTGTAAGAGACCCTTCAGAAAGAGCAAAATTGGTTCTAGAACATGCAGATAGGATGGGCTGCAAAAGATACTTAACAGCAAAAGATATTGTGGAAGGTTCTCCAAATCTAAACCTTGCATTTGTGGCACATATCTTTCAGCATAGGTGAGAATAAATTAAATGTTTCTTTTCACTCTAATTGTGAGCTTGCTAATTGTTAGCTGATCACGACATGCTATAGTCCTGGGTGTCTTCCAGTGGTCTTCTAGCCTTAGAAGAAGTCGTGTCCGCCCTTCTTTTTGGCTTTTACACCTACCTAGAAGAAGACAGCTTTAGCTGGTTCTTCTAAGTTCTTGAAGAACTTTAGTTGCAAGCCACATTTGCTTAAATTCTAACTTGGTTTCTAAAAGCTACAAGTTTTTATGCATTGCAGTGTCCTTCTAGCTTTGTTCTTGGATAATTACATATCACTAGCTCACAGTAATGCCAGCAAAGAGATTTGAATAGAAAGAGTTGATTCTTGTACAGTTGTCAGTTGACCTGAAATTTATTATAGGTTTTGCCATAATCTAAAATACTTTTAAGACCTACTGCAGTTGTCATTATTACCACTTCGTCGGGTAGTTGTTCCATAACACCACTAGTCCATTCACCAATTTTGCTGTATAATGTTGATATGCTATAGTATTGGAGTTATGGTAAAACTTGTATTTCACACTTTACTGGGGCTTGCATTCTGTAAACTTTCGTCTATTTGATTATTTTGTTTCAATGTATAAACTGATCATAAATCTCTCATCTACAGGAATGGGCTTTCAACTGAAGCAAAGCAGATATCGTTTGTTGAGACATCACCAGATGAAGCTCAGATGTCCAAGGAAGAAAGATCATTTCGCTTTTGGATCAATAGTCTTGGAAACTCATCATACATAGACAATGTTTTCGAAGATCTTAGAGATGGGTTAGTGTTTCCTTGACCTGGTATAGAAATTTTCCCCATGGTAGTATAATAATACCCTGAAATTAGTTCAGTTTCTTTTTGATCCCATTGCAAATAAAGAACTTCAATTTCGCTCGTATCGTATTTGTTTTTTACAGAAGTTCTTTCATTAACATTTTTGTGAAGAGCACTTTTCTGGCTATGTTTCATTCAGCGGGTATGTTTGCCTTTTGCAGATGGATGCTTTTGGAGACACTTGACAAGGTCTCCCCAGGAATTGTTAATTGGAAAATTTCCACTAAACCTCCAATTAAGATGCCTTTCAGAAAAGTAGAAAATTGCAACCAAGTAGTCAAGATTGGCAAACAATTGAAATTTTCCCTAGTAAATATTGCTGGAAATGACGTTGTTCAGGGGAACAAGAAGTTAATATTGGGTAAGCCTTCTGTTTTATTTCCCCATTGAATTAGAAATCAAAAGGCTCAAAATTATTATGGACCAACCACTTTATTTCTCTGTGTTTCAGCTTACTTGTGGCAGTTAATGAGATGTAACATGCTTCAGCTCTTAAAGAATTTGAGATTTCACTCCCATGGGAAGGAAATTACTGATGCCCACATTTTGGAGTGGGCTAACAGCAAAGTTAGAAACTCAGGAAGCCAGAGTCATATGACAAGTTTCAAGGTATCTTCTTCACACACACACACACACATATATTACTAAAATCCCAGTAGTTTTAGGGTATCGTCTCCTGTGATCTCAATATCCCAAAATCAGAAAAAAAAATGTAGAAGACAAACCTGTAAGGGGCTATTTCCATAAATCGTGAATTTGCATAGAAGTCATTAAACATTGTCTCTTTCAACTATAATCAAGCTAGGTAAAGATCAGTTCCTTGTAGAGGTAAAAAGTTTATACTGGTCTAAGCATCATTTCAACATATGCAAGTGTTACTGATTACCCATGGAATCAGGTGATTAAGTATGGGAACCAAGCTTTGAGAAACAAATAAATTCCATAGTAAATTGTTTATTCATTTTCCTTGCGATATCAGCTTTTGATGAGTCGAGATGCTTTATTTGCATAACGTTGGCCTGAGGCGTATTTAGAAATTAGGATGTTGCAATCACATATTCTGCATCAGAGTATGAGTTGAATAATGTGCTACAAGATGTCCAGTTCATATATTTAATCTTACTTCTATTTTACCCCTTGTTTGTGTGGACTTTGATTTTATTTACAGGATAAGAGTTTGTCAACTGGAATCTTTTTCCTGGAACTACTAAGTTCGGTTCATCCTCGAGCTGTTAACTGGAGTCTTGTAACAAAAGGGGAAACTGGTAATTTTCTTTCAGACTCGAACAGGTTCCTGCTTCCAGTAATTCAAGTCAATATACTTGCTTAATGGTGCACAAAAGAAATTGGTTCTTGATATTTTCACGCAATATATTTCTTTGCTCTTTCGGTTTTGGTTTTGCATCACGATAACAATTTATTATCAAATGAATAACAACATCAACATACCCAGTGGAATCCACAAGTGGGGTCTGTGGAGGGTAAAGTATACGCAGGCCTTACCACTACCTCGTAGAGGTAGGGAGACTGTTTTCAAAAGACCCTCGACTCAAGTGTAGCAAATCCAAGTATAGAGAGTAAGAGAACAGTGAGAAAAATGGAACCAGTGCAATCCTGCAAGAAAGGGACAAGAACAAATAGTGTGACAATCAAAGCTAACTAAACAACCGACTACAATTCTACAACTAGTATGGAGACAAACACCTAAACCCTCGAAAAGTAAGACAACACTCCATTGCCTACTTTCTACCCTAATATGCGCTCTCCACACCCTACTATCTAAGGTCATGTCTTCGGTAACCTAGTGTTGAGTCATATCTTGTTTAATCATTTCTCCCTAGTACTTCTTTGGTCTACCTTTACCTCCTCTTATCCATTATAACCAACCACTCGCACCTCCTCACTAGGGCATCTCCACATCTCCTCTTCACATGTCCAAACCATCTCAATCTCGCTTCCCTCATCTTGTCCACTCCCACCTTATCCTGAATATCCTCATTTCTAATCTTATCGCTCCTTATATGCCCACACATCCACCTCAACATCCTTATTTCCACGACATGTATCTTTTGAACATAGGAGTTCTTTATTGAAACACTCCACCCCATACAACAAAGTCGGTCTAACCACCACTTTATGAAACTTATCTTTAAGTTTTGATCGTACTTTTTATCACATAAGACTTCGGATGCAAGCCTCCATTTCATCCACGCTGCCCCAATATGGTATGTGATATCCTCATCAATGTCCTCAATTTCCTGGATTATGGACCCTAGGTACTTGAGACTATCTTTCTTGGGGCATAGAGTGTCAAGCCTCACTTCCACACTTGCCTCTTGCGAATCACCGAATTTGTACACCAAATACTCTGTTTTGGTCCTGCTTAACCTGAACCCAAGTTTCTAAATATTATCTAATGTATTCGATGTAAATGTTGAGGGATGCCCGACTTATATGGTGATTTTTGATATATTTACGAGATCTCCTTTCACTTTTGCTTAACACACTACATATCACGTGTAGCTTTTTTTCCGAATAATAATTTCAGAAATATCTTAGTCAAATGACTGGAATACTTTTTCCTAAGTAACAGAGGTGCCGAGGTTTAAAACATCATATTCCCATCAGCCTATCGTTTATGAATGAATCCTAGGCATAACAGCTATATGTCTGTCCATGAATATAGCATAACCTTTATGTCTGTCTGTTTCGTGGCTCTAAAACAGACTGAACAGTTTAAATAACTGAATCTTATCTTTCAATCAATTTCCTTGCATTCAGACTGCTGAATGTTATAGTTTCCTTCCTCTTCTCCTATTGTGAGGGAGCTAAGATCACACCTCTGAGAAACTTCGTCACCTGTACCTTTTGGTGCTTGTTTGCTTTCACTGTTCATGTAGTATGCTTGAGGATGACTCTCTGATTCATTTAAATTTTGGATGATGCAGATGAACAGAAGAAAATGAATGCAACCTACATAATCAGTATTGCCAGGAAGCTTGGATGTTCAATTTTTTTGCTGCCTGAAGATATAATTGAGGTAATTGTTCATTTTTATGCAGTTGTCTTTTGGTTATTTTCTTTTATTTCTGTTAATTGCGTCTAAGACATTCTAATAATTGATGCATCCTTCCTGAACAAAGGTTTCATATCTAATAATGCCTGGATTAGTTTACTTTTTGGAAAAATAATCCCCTCTTTTAGGTTTGGAAACCCATGGATTTAGCCAATGTATTGGGCACATCTCACAAGTCTCCTCTAGTATGCTTCAAAACTAATATAGTGGTGTGTTTAATTAGGTAAACCAAAAGATGATCCTTACGCTGACAGCAAGTATAATGTATTGGAACTTGAAACAACCGTCGCAGGACCAAAGTTTTACATCTTCAGATAGTGATAGTAGCTCTGTGGACACAGCCTCAATCTCAACGTTGGACGATACAGCTTCCGAGTCTTCAGCGGATGATATCAGTAACAGATAACTGGGCGATTTTTCCAGATATATCATGTGCTGATTTTTTTTTATTGAAATTTCAAAAGATTTGTAGATTGTCATCACTTTGTAGAAATTATATCATTCTGAAAGGCCTTTTTCCAGAAAACAAATTCATAGTGTAGATATAGTAAGTGTCACAATCTGACCTCAATTTAGGGAATATAATTCACGAAATGTAACTACGACTGAACGCTTCTCTTTTGGAACAATTTTCTATATTCATTCAAACGAAATTGTACAGAAATGCAAGGAAGTAAAGAAAACTAGAACACAGATAGTAAGCCTCCATGGACAGAGCTGCAGGAAGGTTTAGATTATAAGGAAGAAGAGAAGAGAGTCTGTTAGAAGAGAGAGAAGAGAGACAAGAATAATACCTATTTGATCAATGACCTCTTCTCTCTCCTTGTGGTTCCTTTTAACTGTGACTTGAGCTGATGTGAATGTTATTGACGTTGCGCAATCCTAGCCTTTGCGCTTCATTTATTAACTTCTAATCCTGACCATTACTCTTAATAACTGAATATGAAATCAACCAATCATGACAATACCTCCTGCACAACATCCTTGTCGTCAAGGATTGATAAAATCAGGAAACCGTGCCGGTATGAAATCGTAATCTTTCCAAGTGCATGTAAGCAGTGTACCTTCTTCCAAAACTTGTTAGCTACAATGGCTGCAGTAAAAGGGTGGGACAAGGCAAGAAAATGAGCATACTTTGATAGCATGTCCACTACAACTAATATCACATCTTTGGAGCTGGATTTTGGCAATCCTTCGATAAAGTCCATTCTTATGTGACTCTAAGTCTGATTAGGAATTGGTAGAGGTTGCAGTATCCATGCGTAGGCTACATTCTCATCTTTATTCCTGTGGCATACATCACAACTCTCATCATGTTGCACCGCCATTTGTTTCATGTTGGGCCAATAGAACCGTGAAGCCAACCTCTTTAGAGTACCCAACTGGCCAGATTGACTACCCATAGGAGAAGCATGAAATGTAGAGATCAATTGTTGCATTAAACCTCCAGTACCACCTACATAAATCTTTCTATTATTTCTCAGAACACCAGAAGTGAATTCCCAAATAGTGGGACCATTTAAGTCCACCGCAAGCTGCACCATGAGCTCTTGAGCAAGGGCATCATCTACATAACTATCTCCTACCTCCTGCATCCACCTAGGAACTATAACACTGATTGTCAATAATTGCCCCGTGAGTTGGTCAGTGTCGTCCTTACATTTCTCATGTTGTCTAGAAAGTGCATCAACAACTCTATTTTCTGCACCCTTCTTGTATTGAACTTCATAGTCTAACACCAAAAGTTTAGTGAGACCCTTCTGTTGCAATGCTGAAGTTACCTTTTGCTCTGAAAGGTATTTCAAACTGTGATGATCAGTCCTGACCAGAAAATGCTTAAACTGCAAATAATGTCTCCATTTGTCGGCTGTATTTAATAGAGCCATGTACTCCTTCTCGTAAATAGACTTACCCTGTGTTGTTGAGCCAGTACCTTGCTAAGATAAGTAGTGGGCCCGCCATCTTGCATTAGAATTGCCCTATACCAAGTGACTTGCATCACTTTCAACTACGAATTCCTTTGAATAATCAGGCAACGCTAGTACAGGTGTGGTGGTCATAACCGTATTGAGAGCAACAAAGGCTTCACCAGTCTCTTCATTCCACTTAAAAGAATCTTTCATCAATGAGTCTATCAAGGGTATGCATATGGTACCATACCTTGCTACATATTTCCTGTAGTAACTCGTTAGCCCCAAGAATCCTCTAAGAGCTAACGGAGTTGAGAGTAGGCCACTCTATCATAATATTTATTTTAGTAGGATAACCCATCCTTGGTTATAACATGACCCAAATACTCTAATTTAGGTTGACCAAAGGAACACTTCGACCTTTTTGCAAATGCTGAGTGTTCTCTAAGAGTAGTGAACACAACAATAGGATGATGGATATGGTCCTCAAGAGACAAACTGTACACTAGAATGTCGTAAAAAAAAACCAATACAAATTTTCTAAGAAGAGGTTGAAAAACCTGATTTATTAATGCTTGGAAAGTTGTCGGTGCATTGGTCAGTCCAAACGACATGACCTTGAACTCATAATGGACCATGTGAGTTCTAAAAGCAGTTTTGTGCACATCTTCCACCTTCATCCCGATCTGGTGGTATCCAGCCCTGAGATCTACCTTTGTAAAGATCATAGATCCATGCAGTTCATCCAACAGATCATCAACAATTGTAATAGGATATTTATCCTTAATAGTGATCTCATTCAACCATGTGTAGTACACGCAAAATCTCCATGTGTCGTCCTTCTTCTTGACTAGTTAAGCCGGGGAAGAAAAAGGAGATTGACTCTGTTGAATAATGCAATGATTCATCATTTCCTTGAACTATCTTTCCAACTCCTCCTTTTGATAATAGTTGTACCTATAAGGTCTCAAGCTTATTGAAACTGCTTTAGGTTTAAGGGGTATAGCGTGGTCCAATGACCGAATGAGGTAATGTTTTTGGTTTCTTGAAGACATCCGCATATTGCTACAACACTCTTTGAACTTGTTCACTCTCGACTTCTTGACCACTACTAGTGTCAACTTGTACCATAAAAAAGTGGGCAATAAGAGCCTGTCCCTTCTTTAACACCCTTGCCATTGGACTCCCAGAGATCATGTTTAAGCTACCCCCTTCCGGAATTCCATGTAGAATTATCTTGTTATTCTTCCTTCCAATTGTTACATTATTTTTCTCGTGATCAAACTTGGTGGGATTATATTTCTTCATCCAGTCATTTCCCAGTACTATATCACATCCTCCCAAAGGAATAATCAGTAGATCCTCGTGGAATGATTTGTCTCTCATCTTCCACGTAAACCCCTTACAATTAAAGGTACACATCACATAGTTTCCATCGGCCACCGTGACTCTAACTGGGCACAATAACTAGGCTGGTATCCAATTTCTTACATAGTGTGCTCATGAATGAAACTGTCGGTGCTCCTAGAGTCAACTGACACGACAATGCACTTAAGCACATACCCTCTTGGATTTCCTGCTCTATTTCTCCTTCTATCATAAATTCAGAAGGTCTCTCATTAATATCCACCTAAGTCTAAATTTACCCCACTAAGCAGTTGATTTGTCTCTTCTTACAGATGTGGCCAGGAGCAAACTTCTCTCCACACCTAAAACACAAGTGATTAGTCTTTTGATACTCATAGACATCATGCGTTTACCTGAATGCACTGGATTTACCAGGTGGATTAACAACAACCTTAAGTGTCTGAGCATTTGCTTGAAAACTTTCCATTACAACAGAAGGCTTATATGATCCTTGATTCTTCTTGTTCAGAGAATCAATAGCCTTCTCTTGAATCCTAGCCTGTTCTACTGCAAAGTTATGGGTAGTAGGTTTAAACAGTTTAACCCCACACTTGATCTCTTCCTTCAGTGCTCTTATAAAGATGGACAAGAAGTGTGATTCATTTAGAGTAGGATTTCTTATCAACATATGAGCCTTCAAATCTTCAAACTCCCGTAATAATTCATCCACCGTACCCGTATAAGAAAGTTTATTGAATTCTTCCACCACATCCTCTAGTGGTTCTAAACTAAATCTGCTGCATAATTTCTCCTTAAATTCAGTCTGGCCTACCACTCCCTTACTCAATAACAATGCATGATACCAACCCTCTGCCTCACCACTAAAATATAAAGCTGCTCCTTCTACCTTTTGTTGCTCTATAGTTTTATATAAATTGAAACATCTCTCGCATTTCCGAATCCATACCTTAGGCCCGTGACCATCGAAGCTGGGTAATTCCCATTTAGGAAGGGGTATTGGAACCATCTGTAGCCTCCTGACCACAGAAAGGAACTAATCCATCTCTTTGTGTCTGCTCTTCATTCCTTCGATTTGGGGCCCTCTCCAAGTTCATAAGTAGATCCAAGATTAGATCTAACGCCCTTTGGATTCTTGTTTGACTGTTATGCATCTCCTACTTCGTTATGTCGATCTAGCTTGTCCTCCACCACTTTAGATCGAGTTCCTTCAACCATTTCGGCAAGCACAGGTCGCACAAATCAGTGCTTTGATACAAATTGTCAATATATGACCTCAATTTAGGGAATATAATTCAATTAAATGTAACTACGACTGAATGATTCTCTTTTGGAACAATTTTCTATATTCATTCAAACGAAATTGTAAAGAAATGCAAGGAAATAAAGGAAACTAGAAACTAAAATAGTAAGCCTCCATGCACAGAGCTACAATCCAGACAGAAGGTTTAGATTAGAAGGAAGACAAAAAAAGAGTCTATTAGAAGAGAGATAAGAGAGATTGAGAATAATACCAATTTGATCAATGAACTCTTCTCTCTCCTGGTGGTTGCTTTTAACTTTGACTTGAGCTGAAGTGGCGCAATCCTAGCCTTTGCGATTTATTTATTAACTTCTTATCCTGAAAGTTACTGAATATGAAATTAGCCAATCATGACAGTAAGAAAGTTGTAATGTATTGGATATAAGAAGGCACTGTAACATGTGCCTCCGGTTGTATCATATCCAGAGTGTCTCTTAGGTTGTATCATATCCATATTGTCTTTTACGTTTTGTCCTCAGCCTCCATGTGTAAGTTCCACTTGGAGTTTAGGATCGAAGAAATCATTTGGAACTAGAGTAATAAGAAACACCGATTTCATTTTTTAAAACTGCAGGTAGTTATATTTAATTTGATTATTTTATCTTTGATTAATTGTTTACGTAGTTGGGATATTTCTTCAAGACGTTTGAAGGAACATTTTATGTATTAAGTTGATAATGGATTCTTCTCAAGCCATGTTTATGTTCTAAGGATACGTTTGGTAGGAGGTATTAATCAAAATAGATCATGCATTAAAATTTAGTCCAACAAAAACATTGTTTGATTACTTTATCTAACCTAATCCATAGATTAGTTGTACCTCATATGTAATACCTCGTATCCCAAAATAGATTTCCATAAGTTGCATGTGCAACTCACAGTTGCCACACATGGTCCGTAAGGTGATCCACAGACCGTCCTGGTGGTCCGTGGATGGTCACCTGCAAGATTCTATCCATCCTCTAAAGTTGATCGACGACTGATAAGATAGATTGTGGATCAGTCCGTAGGTCGAGGTGCTTAGGACCCCAGAATCCATCCTCTAATCAACAGACTGACAGGACGAATCGGGATCGATCGATGAATCGTCTATCAGTCCGTAGGTCGAGACACTTCACAACCCTAGAATCAATTCTCTAAATTCGATCGACGAACTGATAGGACGAATCAGGGATCAGTTGATGGATCGTTGATTAGTTCATAGGTTAAGACCCTCACAACCCCCAGAATCCACCCTCAAAAGTCGATCGAAGGAATGACAAACAAATCGTGGATCAGTCGACGGATCATCGATCATTTTGTAGGTCGAGACATTGAGGACCCCCAAAACCCATCCTCTAAAGTCAATCGACGGACTAACATGATAAATCCGCATTCGATCAGTCCGTAGGTGGTTTTAGCTTATTTTAAGTCAGGGGTCGTTTGATTTTTTTCTTATGCTTTGGACCCCTAAAATACGTATTTAGCCCCCAAACTACGTGGTTTTGATAATTTTTAGCCTAGTAAACTAGTTAGAACTTACCCTAATGAATTATTTACCAAAATATTCATCAAACTTATAATCAGAGAGGAGAACAAGTCGACCAAAGCTTTCCAAAACGCAATAAGGTTTTCGTCACCTGGTATGTGAGATTTAAGTGGGTTCCTTTCACCCATTAGGTCCCTAGATTTCAGTCAGATTCTTGATTCCCATAATATTATCTTGACCTAGGGTTTCTTTAATGTTAGAAATTGTTGGGTTTTAGCTGTTAGAATGATCCAAATCAGATTGTCATGATTTTGGTATCGTTTTGTGTAGATTCTTTCATAAATTCAAAACCCTAGCTAGGTAAGTTATTTCAGATATAGATATTTGCATGCCTCAATTTTTGAATGTTTCATTATTAGTGTATTAATGTTGCATTCTCATTTTGCATGTTAGTATTTGAGCTATCTAGTATTTCAGAAATTCAGTCATAAATTATTAATTACATAATCAATTTGGAGTAGTTTAATATCAAGTGGAGTAGGATTTAGCGTACCGAATAGTCCCAAAACTACGTACCCCCAAAGGTTAAGTCCCTTATGTTGGAAAATACATTTTAGTGATCACGCCAGTAATGCCTCTATGCCTCTGGCAGGATATATTGGATCCTCTCGATGGGGTGTATACATCGTACACTACATTTAGCTCATGTGGTTTTATGTCGGTTAGTAGTAGCTCCCTTACAGTAAGATTCTATTTCATTGACCATATTATCAGTTACAGTCAGATTTTAGTCTCATCATGTTATAAAGTTGGTCATTGCATTCAGTTAGTTCATACTCAGTATTCTTAGTATAGTATCAGGCTTATCTCATATCATTGCTCAGTTATATGCTTTAATTTAGTTATGTTTATTGTTCAACTTTACTCTATCTTGCTTGCTCAGTATCTTTCAAGTACTGACGCAAACACTACACTACATCTTTTCGTGATGTAGGTTCAGATTCTCATCTTATTGATTATGCATAGATCGATTTCGATCTTCAGCACAACACTATCAGTGTCGAGTCCTCATTCTGCGAGGACGATAAACATTTTTCCTTTGCTTTTAGTCTTAGTTTTAGTTTTTGCTAGATTTAGCTTGGGCATGTCCCAACACTCTAGTCAGTTAGAGGCTTATTTGAAACATACTTAGATTCAACTTTAGCATTTGAGCTTGACTTTTAAGTTGTTGTTAAAATCCCTATTTTTATATATTTAGATAGATTATGGGTATTCCCTATCCTTTCAATTTTCATGATGATTTAGCTTCTGCACAATATTTCGTTATTTCAGTTTATTTAGTATGCTCATGATATGCTTACAGGGTTAGCTTGGGGTCATTTGTTATCTTAGTTCCCATGTGCACGTCTTGGGAGTAGCTTCAGGGCGTGACAAACTTGGTATCAGAGTATTATATTTAGTGTCCTAGAATGTCTTCAAAGCTGCAGTAAGTAGAGTACTTTTAATGGGTGTTAAGTGAACCACATCTAATGAGTGGAAGGCTGCAAAGTGTTTTAGGAAAACTTCACTTTCTTGATTTTCATATCGTGCGTTGGTATGATATCTCTGTCTAATCCATCATTATGCTCTTAATATCACCCCTCATCGTAGAGCTTACACATGGAATGCTATTTCACATAATGCTAAGGAATTTCCTATAGTCCAGACCGTGAGGTTTCGAACACAGAGTTTTAGAATGTGATTCAGTTTTTAGCTCAAAGTATGAACAACCAGAACAATTAGTAGGCTCCAGTTCCTACTAATAGAAATGGTGGATTAGTGGCAGCTAGAGTTTGAGATTTTGTTAGGATGAATCCGCCTGAGTTTTAGGGTTGGAAGTTGTTGAGGATCCACAAAACTTCATAGATGAGGTTAAAAATATCTTTTGAGTGATGCAAGTGTCTGGGAATGATAGGGTAGAGTTGGAATCCTACCATCTTAATGATGTGGTTCACATATGGTTCACTCAGTGGAAAGACTATAGAGCTACTTTGTCTTTTGCAACTCCCTATATAGTAGTTATGTTAAGTGTCTGAATCCTTCTCAATCTATACTCCAGTCGGTGACCCAGTTATAGCTAGACGGGTATATACCAAAATTGCCCTGTCACAGTCCACCATAAAGTCACCTCAACAGCTCTTGTAGAGTTAGAAATGGTAGACTTCGATATCATTCTAGGCACGTATTGGTTATATTTCTATTATGCCTATGTTGATTGTAGAACTAGGATTGTTCATTTTTAGTTTCTAGACGAACCAATCTTAGAATGGAAGGGTCATAGTTTAGCGCCTATGGGTTGATTCATTTCTTACCTTAAGGCCAAAACGATGATCTCTAAGGGGTATCTCTATAATCTAGTTTGGGTTAAGGGTTGATGCTCCGAACACCAACTCTTGAGTCAGTTCTAGTAGTTAATGAGTTCCCAGATGAGTTTTTAGAAGATCTTCTCGGAGTTCCTCCCAAAAGGGAATTCGACTTTGGAATTGGTCTCCTTCCAGATACCCAACCTATTTCTATTCCTCCTTACAAAATGGCTCCAACTAAGCTTAAGGAATTGATAGAGCAGTTTAAAGACCTTTTAGATAAGGGCTTCATCAGGCCCAATATTTCCACATGGGGTGCACCAGTGTCGTTCGTGAAAAAGAAAGATGGTTCTCTCAGAATGTGCATTGACTATAGGTAGTTTAACAAGGTCACAATTAAAAATAAGTATCCTATCCTTATGATTTATGACTTGTTTGACTAACTTCAGGGTTCTAGCCATTTCTCAAAGATAGATCTTAGATCCGATTATCATCAGCTTAGAGTCAGAGATAGTGACATCCCAAAAACAGCCTTCAGAACTTTGTATGGTCATTATGAATTTGTAGTTATGTTATTTGTACTAACTAATGCTCCTACAACTTTCATGGATTTGATGAACAGAGTGTTCAAAAAGTATTTGGAATTGTTCGTTATCATATTGATTGATGCTATCCTTATTACTCTAGGAATGAGGAAGAACATGCAAATCATTTGAGGGTTGTCCTGCAAACTCTCAAAGATCGCCAGTTATTTGCTAACTTTAGCAAATATGAGTTTTGTTTACAGTCAATTTCTTTCCTTGGGCATATCATGTCAAGCAAAAAGAATCCGAGTGGATTCTCTGAAAATAGAAGAAATCAAACAATGGCCCATACATACCTCTCCTATAGATATCAGAAGTTTCTTGAGTTTGGCTGGTTACTACAAAAGGTTCTGTTACGACCCCCAAAATGAAATAGGATGAAATATAGATTTACGTGAGTTTCATGAGTTAATAACTGGTTAAAATAATGAGGAATAGCTTTTAAAATCAGATTTAAAGAGTTTGGAGGTCAAGCGTCAAAGGACGACCAAGACATCCAGAAACTAGCCGAGTTGAACTAGTGTGATGTAGGGTTTTGTGGTTGGGTTTTGGAGTATGGTTTGAAGGTGAAATTGAGTATCAAGGGTTCCTACACATAAACTGACATGTATAGAGTCAAAACGTTTGAGTACAACCCCTGAGGACCAACCTAAGGGTATCCAAGGAGGACCCAAACATTGGCCAAGAAAGCTGTTGGGCAACCTATTTTTGGACCCCATGACGCGTCGCGCAACCTGCACTTAGAGGCCAAAATGTTGGCCTGCGATGCGGGCTCAACACGAACCATTTTCTCTCAAAATGATTTAAAAAAATAAATCAAGAGGTGACCCCGCGACGCCAACTAAGTCCCAGATTTGGTCGCATAGTTTTTTAGTCAAGTTAGACCCTTAGTTTGAAGTCCAAAAGTGTATGGGTGTTTTGGTTACTTTGGGGAATAGTTATACACGGTTTTTAGGTCATTATAAACCCCTTTCCCAATCAAAAACACCATTTCCCAATTAGAAATCCAATTTTCAAAACCCTCCTCTCTTCCAAAATTTCTCTCTAAGAAGAACCACCATTAGTAGAAGAGAAGAAGGAGGCAAAATCTAGGTCAAGTTTCACCAAGGTTTCAATATTAGTTCAAGGATTTGATTAAAGGTATGTAAATCTCTTCATCTATGGGTTCTTCCACCCATAGAGTCCCCTAGATTTCCTTATTTTGTGAAGAAGTACCCATAGGGTTGGTTACAATGTATGGGATTAGGTGGGTATGGTTCCAAAAGGTTTTATTATGCCCATATATGGTTAAATTGACGTTTATTCATGTGATTATGAATGATTTATGTTGAGTTTAGGTTTAACCCTAATTTCTAGATTATGTGGGTTTAGCTTTGAATGAGAATTTGATGATTCTTTTTAGATTCTCTTGAGTTGTTAATATGTAAGGGACTTAATCAAGAATAGAATTATAAAATCATGAATTAACCTAGACATATGCATGTATGATGGAAAATGAATGGAATTGATTAGAATTGGGACTTTATGATGAAGTATGCTTAGAATTGGCTTATGACTAAGGCTTAGAACTAATGTGTCTTGAAACCTAGACTAGTATGATGACTATGAAGTAAAGGTTGAATGTAGGGCTTGAAGTTATAATGTTGATAACTAGGGCCTATATAATGAGTCTAGAATGATGAGTAGCTTACATGTATGTAGAATGTGAAATGTAAATCACCTAAAATGAATCAGGCTTGTTATAATAGAATAGCTTGAGGTTGAACCTATGGAATCCCTCATGGATAGTTGAATTATGTAGCTTGGAATGGTAGATTTGATGGTAGCTTGGGATGATGTGTCTCATGGTAGCTTGGGTTAGAGGAGTTAAGCTCTCCCATGGTTAGCTTGATCATGTATTGGTAGAATGCTTGTCATGGTAGCTTGCATTAGCGTAGGCATAGCAACCTAGGATGGAGGATCGATACTCTCCTAGGGTTATCTTGGAGTAGCATGACTAGAGTGCCTTCATGGAAGCTTGACTTGGTTAGGCCAAAACCAATTCATGGCAGCTTAGGATTGATAAATGTGTCTCTCCTAAGTTTAGCTTAGGGTTGAGGATTTAGTCTCCCCTATGGATAGCTTGCATCTACATGAATGGTTGCATAGTGGCTAGGTTGGTATTCTTATATCCTCCCTTTGTTACCTTAGATTGTATGTTATGATGTTTCCATTGTAGTAGGTCTATTATGTTAGTATGCTAAGCTTAATAGACTAGAATGAAAGATAAGTTACTTGGATTAGGTTAGCCTAAATAAGTACTTAGTGTGAAGGGAAGAATGGGATGCCTTTCATACATGACACAAGTATAACTTGAAGCTACGTATGAAATGACCTCCTATGTGACGTATGCTTAGCTTGGATAGTTGATTTAGTTGCGTTCCATGATATGATTGACTTATGATGATAGTTCCTTGTCAAATATGAAAGTAGGTCAATAGTGACACTTAGAAAGGGGTAATACAAGAATAGGATGACTTCGAGATATGCTTTGTGTGTGGGGTAGAATGGGATGTCCCACATGCATTGCACAAGTGTCCCTTGAGGTGATATAGGGGCATAGTGCTCTTATGTTATGAAAATCTAGGTCTGTCACGATCGAAATCTAGACCCCAGACGAGACCGGCATCGTTGACCTCTCAGAGGTCGCAGACAAGCCTACTTACGTCATTCTTACTTCATCTAGGTTAATTTTAGCAGAAAATTTGAAACTTTTTGTTTCTTAACATACTTATTAAACATTCTCATCATTATATAATTGTTCACCATCAACCATCTAATATTAAGATCATCAAATGAAAGAAATAGTATAATATAGTAATAAAGATGTACTTGCCAAAATGGCACCAATACAATGTCTGAATAAAACAGGAAATAAACACTAGTGGAACATGCTCCACTAGCTCAACTCTAAAACTAAGCTAGAATATAAATGGCAGCATCCTCGAAATTATGAGGACCTACCAAGTCCGGATGAATGCTCGATGTCCTCATAGCTTCAGCGTCAACCTGTAGCTCTAGCGTCCACCTGTGCCTGCACCTAAAATTGTAGAGTTGAATAGGGTTAGTACACACTTGTACTAAGTATGGGTATATGCAAGCACACACTAAGGACATGCATGAGAAAAGGTAGCTCTTTCCTAACAACATGATTATAGAAAGTCAAGTCAGTGGACTTGCCAAATTGAGATTAGGAAAGTTAGTGAACCTTCCAAATTTGGATTAGGAAAGTCAGTGAGCTTTCCAAATTTGGATTAGGAAAGTCATGCAATGAGAGTAACATGCATCATCATAAATATCATATTGCACACAACACATAACATCTTACACATAGCACATATCATAGCACATAACATATAGCACATAGCTTCTTTCATATCATTCATTCATATGCCATGAGACCTTGGAATCATGGACTTGACATTAAGACTTTCCAAAATGAGGGCTCAACATATGAGACCTCAACTAGGGAGTCTTCATTAGCAAACACAGAGTCTGCTTCATTCATTCATTCATACGTACTTCATTTCATTTCGTTCATAGGCCAGTGAGAACACCAGTTATACCTAAGGTGTAGTTTAAGACTTTCATCAGGTTTGCTGTGCAATGATCAAGAATAACCTAATGTCATTACCTGAGTCTAGCTCACCTCTTGATCATCCTATCCGAACACCTTTGGTATCATTCATTTCATTATGTGCTTCATTTGAGGCTGGCCTCATTCATTCATTGGGAACTTTAACTTTAACCGTTATAGATCATGTGAGCATCATGAAATCCAGTGTCTCTCCCACACCGAAAAGAGGTGGAATCACCGGCCAAAGTGACCCAAAACATGCTAGCGTACATGGGAATCGAACCCCGCCAGATCCCTATTTTGGCAGTATAAGTTCGAAGACTAGGAGATACACGGATACCCATACCCGGCATGCCGGACAGTCTCATCTCATGAGAGTTACGTGAACCTCCGCCCTTCCCGAAAGAAGGCATCACCGCTCATAGCTAGTCTATCGGTGCTCAGTATAAAGTTCCATTACATTCATCTCATACGTTATGGAAGCTGGCTTCTAGTATGAGGACATCATCGCTCATTAGATAATTTCTTATCTCATCATTTGTATTAAATGTGTTAAGCTCAATACTTTCATTAGATTGTTCATAGAGACTGGTCTCTTCATTATCTTACACTCTCATAGGTGAGTACGTTTTGGTAACATTTACTTAGGCTTATTTGAGATTGCTCTCATCTTTTACTTAGCCTCATATCATGTTGTCACCACATTCATTAACACTAGCACATTTGCTCTTCATAATTACTCACCCCTTTTTACGTGAATGTTCACTTCATCATATGCCAATGCACTTGGCCATTTAGTGTGTTTCACACTTTTATTTAACCCTTCTAGGGTTTCATCATTTCATTTTTCATTTCATCATTTCATTCTTCATTTCATCATTTCATTGTTCATTTCGTCATTTCATTGTTCATTTCATCATATCATTGTTCATTTCATCATTTCATTGTTCATTTCATCATTTCATTGTATTGTTCATTTCATCATTTCATTGTTAATTTCATCATTTCATTGTTCATTTCATCATATGCCAATGCACTTGGCCATTTAGTGTATTTACACTCATACTTAACCCTTCTAGGGTTTCATCATTTCATTACATACATCTTAGGATCACTTACTTTTAAACGTATGTTAGACTTATGTGTCCATACATACAAACCATGAGGCTTCATTCATATATCGTCTAAGTGATTCATATCTTCCTAAGATTATGTGATACAAGACTTATGCATCTTGTATGTATGCCAAGATCTCGATTTCGATCTAAGTAGGTGGCATTATTCTTGAACATTTAATTCACGTATGACTTATGTATCAATACGGAATTTGGGCAAGGGAACCCTATTTCGAATCCCTTGGACAACACTTAATCTTATTTTAAACTTGATAATTGCATTTTTCAGATTTGGGAGATCCTAGTTCGATTTCCATCAACCCCATAACATTTCCTTTCTTTTTCTCCCCTCCTTTTTCGTTTAAGTCAAGGAGGTTGTGGGTTCAATCCCCCACAAGCTCATTATTTTTATTTTAATTTATCTCTTAACTTTCTCACCTATCCAAGAGGTTGTGGGTTCAATCCCCACCCTCCGCATTTATTTTCTCCTTTATTTTTCACCTAACTCTCTCATCCATTCAAGAGGTTGTGGGTTCAATCCCCACTCACCACATCTATTTTTCCTTGCATTTTTCTCACAATTTGTTTTGAAATTTTCATTTAGTGAGGTCATGGGTTCAATCCCCAATGACCTCACATTTTAAAAAAAAATTAAACGAAGCTCATTTTCTTAAAAATTGGCCGAGACTACAATTTCCAGCTCCAATCCATTTTTGTCTTAATCTTTTGTTGATTTTTTTGTAGCTTTCATGTAATGATGTCTTGGATTCAATCCTTAGTGATTTCACTTATTTTACATTCATTTTTCATTGCATTTTGTACCACTTTGTTTGGACGAACCCAACCTACCAAATGCTGGAAATTTGTTCACTATTTTCAGCTTCTTTTTACCATCATTCATACGTTAATTCTTAAGGCATTTCGTGGATCATTTGGTGCATCTTTAAGTGTAATCTTTTTATGATTATATTCAGCCAAGAATTACCATTACATCCAGCAATATTACACCACTTTTACACCTCATGATTTACACAAACATTCGCACATAAAATTCAACCATAAAAACATATCATTTTTCACATACTTTTGGTTGACATAACTTAACATGCTTACAATTCTAAACACATAATCATGAACACATTATCACGAAAATCACACTTCCTACTTAAACTACCAGCAAACATACCCAACCTATGATTCATTGGGAGCTAGTGACAGGGACATGCAACGGGAACAATCCTAGTTTTCGGATTAGAATTTACTGAATCTTAAGGGGTCTCTTGGGAAAGGGACCAAGAGAGAAGAAAACCCATACCTTATTTTGACATTCGATTGCTGCCCAAAAACTCCACTCAAGAACACGTCTAAGCCTCCTCAATATCAACTCCACTCGAATGACGACCTCCCTTAGCCTAGTGTGCGATTAACGTTTGTTTTCTTGTGATTTCGTGTGAGTTCTTGAAGTGTGAAGAACTTGGTTTATTTTTCTGCTTTTGTATCTTATTTTGGCAGAGAAAAATCGTGTGAAAGAATGGGAGAGTTTGAGCGTGAGAGTTGAGAGATAGACGTGAGAGAGTGGGAGTCATATTAGGCTTAGGAGTCTAGTTTAGGACTTAGTCAAATAAGTTTTAGTTAATTATTAAAAATCTGATTTTTATTTTTATTTTAAATCAGCTAATGAATAATAATTATTAATTAATTACATTAATTCAATAGCTTAAATAAAAGTCACATAAATTCATTGCTTCCACCTAGGTTCGAACCCGGGTGGAGCAAGACTTAACTTCAAGAGCTCCATTTCGTCTCTCTCTCCCCAATTTGCCCCTCCACCTTATTAAATAATTAATTAAATATATATTTAGGGTAATTACGATATTACCCTTAGCCTGGTAAAAGACCATTTTACCCCTAGACCCTCAAAACTTAAGATTTCCTCTCTTTAAGTTTGGTAAAGACTCCTTCGAGTAAATCTTCGTATTCGAGAGCCCTACATGGTTGGTCCCAACCTTTCCTAGCTCAAATAACTCCCAAAGTTAGTTGGATTGGCTGTACCAAGGGTTCCGAGGTCTGGTTCTACGCGCATCAATCCATGTGAACCCTGGTCTAATCGTAGGCATTCTTGGCACATTAAACATTACTTAGCATATCTATTTTTAGGGTTGTTACATTATCCCCCCCCTTAGGAAAATTCATCCCCGAATGACACTACACATCATTTTACGATAAAGAGGGTGATTTTCGAAGATATCTAAACATACTTGAGACTTTACTCTTTGTGAATTTTTGTTTCACACTTAGTCTGGATAATGCATATTACACAATCTTATCTGAAGCTTCATATTTGAGATTGAGGAACTTCCTTCTCAATCGCACTTAACTTGATGCACCTCACAACTCATGCAACACAAAAATCATGTCCACGCTATACAAAAACAGCAACATGACATGCAAACATGAATTCATTTTAACTCTAACTTATTCGGAAACTTAACCTTACTACCCTGTTTTGATAGTCTATGGTAGTCTAGAATTTATGAAGTAATCCATACCTAAGCCATCTCCTTGAGCTAGTAAGCAACCAACTTAGCCTTCTCCTCTTCATCAATACTCATAGCAGGATTTAGAACCTACCATGCACTCACCTTCATGCGAACAACCACTCTGATCAAACGTCTTTCATTCACGCTGGGCATTTCTATCACTGCCCCTTCTTGGGAAGGCCAGATCTTGAGTCTAGCACCTTAGACCAGTTGGTCATCCCCTAATTCTTGTGTGTATTCTTCTAAGTGCGCACACAAGAACGAAGTTAGATATTTAGAATGACACAAAGTGTCAAGGCTCTAGATAGCACGATAAAGATTGGAAGAAGGGAAATTTTCCAACGCATCATGCAGTCTCTAATCTAGGATAGTGGTGCACTTCACTACCATGACTTAGAAACTACTCAATGTGGTTGATGTGAACTCATTATTCTCG
Source organism: Solanum sitiens (assembly GCA_016801875.1). Taxonomy (NCBI): domain Eukaryota; kingdom Viridiplantae; phylum Streptophyta; class Magnoliopsida; order Solanales; family Solanaceae; genus Solanum; species Solanum sitiens. The sequence continues at coordinate 1,304,830 of JABWTJ010000061.1, forward strand.
AAATTTAACCTATGGCTCTGATACCAACTTTGTCACGACCGAAATCTAGACCCCAGATGAGACCGGCGTCGTTGACCTCTCAGAGGTCGCAGACTAGCCTACTTACGTCATTCTTACTTCATCTAGGTTAATTTTAGCAGAAAATTTGAAACTTTTTGTTTCTTAACATACTTATTAACTCATCATTATATAATTGTTCACCATCAACCATCTAATATTAAGATCATCAAAAGAAAGAAATAGTATAATATAGTAATAAAGATGTACTTGCCAAAATGGCACCAATACAATGTCTGAATAAAACAGGAAATAAACACTAGTGGAACATGCTCCACTAGCTCAACTCTAAAACTAAGCTAGAATATAAATGGCAGCATCCTCGAAATCATGAGGACCTACCAAGTCCGGATGAATGCTCGACGTCCGGATAGCTTCAGCGTCAACCTGTAGCTCTAGCGTCCACCTGTGCCTGCACCTAAAATTGTAGAGTTGTATAGGGTTAGTACACACTTGTACTAAGTATGGGTATATGCAAGCACACACCAAGGACATGCATGAGAAAAGATAGCTCTTTCCTAACAACATGATTGTGGAAAGTCAAGTCAGTGGACTTGCCAAATTGAGATTAGGAAAGTTAGTGAACCTTCCAAATTTGGATTAGGAAAGTCAGTGAGCTTTCCAAATTTGGATAAGGAAAGTCATGCCATGAGAGTAACATGCATCATCATAAATATCATATTGCACACAGCACATAACGTCTTACACATAGCACATATCATAGCACATAACATATAGCACATAGCTTCTTTCATATCATTAATTCATATGCCATGAGACCTTGGAATCATGGACTTGACATTAAGACTTTCCAAAATGAGGGCTCAACATATGGGACCTCAACTAGGGAGTCTTCATTAGCAAACACAGAGTCTGCTTCATTCGTTCATACGTACTTCATTTCATTTCGTTCATAGGCCAGTGTGAACACCAGTTATACCTAGGGTGTAAGTTTAAACTTTTTCATCGGGTTTGCTGTGGCATGATCAGATAACCTAATGTCATGAACCCGGAGTCTAGCGCACCTCTTTGATCATCCTATCCGAACACAACCATTTGGTATCATTCATTTCATTATGTACGCATTTGAGGGCTGCCCTCATGCATTCATTGGGAACTATTAACTTTAACCGACATAGAGCATGTGAGCATCATGAAATCCAGTGTCTCCCCTACACCGAAAAGAGGTGGAATCACCGGCCAAAGTGACCCAAAACATGCTAGCGTACATGGGAATCGAACCCCGCCAGATCCTAATATTGGCAGTATTGGTTCGAAGACTAGGAGATACACGGAGACCCATACCCGGCATGTCGGACAGTCTCATCTCATGAGAGTTACGTGAACCTCCGCCCTTCCCGAAAGAAGGCATCACCGCTCATAGCTAGTCTATCGGTGCTCAGTATAAAGTTCCATTATATTCATCTCATACGTTATGGAAGCTGGATTCTAGTATGAGGACATCATTGCTCATTAGATGATTTCTTATCTCATCATTAGTATTAAGTGTGTTAAGCTCAATACTTTCATTAGATTGTTCATAGAGATTGGTCTCTTCATTATCTTACACTCTCATAGGTGAGTACGTTTTGGTAACATTTACTTAGGCTCATTTTAGATTGCTCTCATCTTTTACATTAGCCTCATATCATGTTGTCAATACATTCATTAACATTAGCACATTTGCTCTTCATAATTACTCACCCCTTTTTACGTGAATGTTCACTTCATCATATGCCAATGCACTTGGCCATTTAGTGTGTTTCACACTTTTACTTAACCCTTCTAGGGTTCATCATTTCATTTTTCATTTAATCATTTCATTCTTCATTTCATTGTTCATTTCGTCATTTCATTGTTCATTTCATCATTTCATTGTTTATTTCGTCATTTCATTGTTCATTTCATCATTTCATTGTTCATTTCATCATTTCATTGTTCATTTCATCATTTCATTGTTCATTTCATCATATGCCAATGCACTTGGCCATTTAGTGTATTTACCCTCATACTTAACCCTTCTAGGGTTTCATCATTTGATTACATACATCTTAGGATCACTTACTTTTAAACGTATGTTAGACTTATGTGTCCATACATAAAAGCCACGAGGCTTCATTCATATATCATCTAAGTGATTCATATCTTCCTTAGATTACGTGATACAAGACTTATGCATCTTGTATGTATGCCAAGATCTCGATTTCGATCTAAGTAGGTGGCATTATTCTTGAACATTTAATTCACGTATGACTTATGTATCAATACGGAATTTGGGTAAGGGAACCTTATTTCGAATCCCTTGGACAACACTTAATCTTATTTTAAACTTGATAATTGCATTTTTCAGATTTGGGAGATCCTAGTTCGATTCCCATCAACCCCATAACATTTTCTTTCTTTTTCTCCTCTCCTTTTTCGTTTAAGTCAAGAAGGTTTTGGGTTCAATCCCCCACAAGCTCATTATTATTATTTTAATTTATCTCTTAAATTTCTCACCTATCCAAGAGGTTGTGGGTTCAATCTCCACTCTCCACATTTATTTTCTCCTTTATTTTTCTCCTAACTCTCTCATCCATTCAAGAGGTTGTGGGTTCAATCCCCACTCACCACATCTATTTTTCCTTGCATTTTTCTCACAATTTGTTTTGAAATTTTCATTTAGTGAGGTCATGGGTTCAATCCCCAATGACCTCACATTTAAAAAAAAAAATTAAACGAAGCTCATTTTCTTAAAAATTGGCCGAGACTACAATTTCCAGCTCCAATCCATTTTTGTCTTAATCTTTTGTTGATTTTTTTGTAGCTTTCATGTAATGATGTCTTGGATTCAATCCTTAGTGATTTCACTTATTTTACATTCATTTTTCATTGCATTTTGTACCACTTTGTTTGGACGAACCCAACCTACCAAATGCTGGAAATTTGTTCACTATTTTCAGCTTCTTTTTACCATCATTCATACGTTAATTCTTAAGGCATTTCGTGGATCATTTGGTGCATCTTTAAGTGTAATCTTTTTATGATTATATTCAGCCAAGAATTACCATTACATCCAGCAATATTACACCACTTTTACACCTCATGATTTACACAAACATTCGCACATAAAATTCAACCATAAAAACATATCATTTTTCACATACTTTTGGTTGACATAACTTAACATGCTTACAATTCTAAACACATAATCATGAACACATTATCACGAAAATCACACTTCCTACTTAAACTACCAGCAAACATACCCAACCTATGATTCATTGGGAGCTAGTGACAGGGACATGCAACGGGAACAATCCTAGTTTTCGGATTAGAATTTACTGAATCTTAAGGGGTCTCTTGGGAAAGGGACCAAGAGAGAAGAAAACCCATACCTTATTTTGACATTCGATTGCTGCCCAAAAACTCCACTCAAGAACACGTCTAAGCCTCCTCAATATCAACTCCACTCGAATGACGACCTCCCTTAGCCTAGTGTGCGATTAACGTTTGTTTTCTTGTGATTTCGTGTGAGTTCTTGAAGTGTGAAGAACTTGGTTTATTTTTCTGCTTTTGTATCTTATTTTGGCAGAGAAAAATCGTGTGAAAGAATGGGAGAGTTTGAGCGTGAGAGTTGAGAGATAGACGTGAGAGAGTGGGAGTCATATTAGGCTTAGGAGTCTAGTTTAGGACTTAGTCAAATAAGTTTTAGTTAATTATTAAAAATCTGATTTTTATTTTTATTTTAAATCAGCTAATGAATAATAATTATTAATTAATTACATTAATTCAATAGCTTAAATAAAAGTCACATAAATTCATTGCTTCCACCTAGGTTCGAACCCGGGTGGAGCAAGACTTAACTTCAAGAGCTCCATTTCGTCTCTCTCTCCCCAATTTGCCCCTCCACCTTATTAAATAATTAATTAAATATATATTTAGGGTAATTACGATATTACCCTTAGCCTGGTAAAAGACCATTTTACCCCTAGACCCTCAAAACTTAAGATTTCCTCTCTTTAAGTTCGGTAAAGACTCCTTCGAGTAAATCTTCGTATTCAAGAGCCCTACATGGTTGGTACCAACCTTTCCTAGCTCAAATAACTCCCAAAGTTAGTTGGATTGGCTGTACCAAGGGTTCCGAGGTCTGGTTCTACGCGCATCAATCCATGTGAACCCTGGTCTAATCGTAGGCATTCTTGGCACATTAAACATTACTTAGCATATCTATTTTTAGGGTTGTTACATTATCCCCCCCTTAGGAAAATTCATCCCCGAATGACACTACACATCATTTTACGATAAAGAGGGTGATTTTCGAAGATATCTAAACATACTTGAGACTTTACTCTTTGTGAATTTTTGTTTCACACTTACTCTGGATAATGCATATTACACAATCTTATCTGAAGCTTCATATTTGAGATTGAGGAACTTCCTTCTCAATCGCACTTAACTTGATGCACCTCACAACTCATGCAACACAAAAATCATGTCCACGCTATACAAAAACAGCAACATGACATGCAAACATGAATTCATTTTAACTCTAACTTATTCGGAAACTTAACCTTACTACCCTGTTTTGATAGTCTATGGTAGTCTAGAATTTATGAAGTAATCCATACCTAAGCCATCTCCTTGAGCTAGTAAGCAACCAACTTAGCCTTCTCCTCTTCATCAATACTCATAGCAGGATTTAGAACCTACCATGCACTCACCTTCATGCGAACAACCACTCTGATCAAACGTCTTTCATTCACGCTGGGCATTTCTATCACTGCCCCTTCTTGGGAAGGCCAGATCTTGAGTCTAGCACCTTAGACCAGTTGGTCATCCCCTAATTCTTGTGTGTATTCTTCTAAGTGCGCACACAAGAACGAAGTTAGATATTTAGAATGACACAAAGTGTCAAGGCTCTAGATAGCACGATAAAGATTGGAAGAAGGGAAATTTTCCAACGCATCATGCAGTCTCTAATCTAGGATAGTGGTGTACTTCACTACCATGACTTAGAAACTACTCAATGTGGTTGATGTGAACTCATTATTCTCGAAATTTAACCTATGGCTCTGATACCAACTTTGTCACGACCGGAATCTAGACCCCAGATGAGACTGGCGTCGTTGACCTCTCAGAGGTCGCAGACTAGCCTACTTACGTCATTCTTACTTCATCTAGGTTAATTTTAGCAGAAAATTTGAAACTTTTTGTTTCTTAACATACTTATTAACTCATCATTATATAATTGTTCACCATCAACCATCTAATATTAAGATCATCAAAAGAAAGAAATAGTATAATATAGTAATAAAGATGTACTTGCCAAAATGGCACCAATACAATGTCTGAATAAAACAGGAAATAAACACTAGTGGAACATGCTCCACTAGCTCAACTCTAAAACTAAGCTAGAATATAAATGGCAGCATCCTCGAAATCATGAGGACCTACCAAGTCCGGATGAATGCTCGACGTCCGGATAGCTTCAGCGTCAACCTGTAGCTCTAGCGTCCACCTGTGCCTGCACCTAAAATTGTAGAGTTGTATAGGGTTAGTACACACTTGTACTAAGTATGGGTATATGCAAGCACACACCAAGGACATGCATGAGAAAAGATAGCTCTTTCCTAACAACATGATTGTGGAAAGTCAAGTCAGTGGACTTGCCAAATTGAGATTAGGAAAGTTAGTGAACCTTCCAAATTTGGATTAGGAAAGTCAGTGAGCTTTCCAAATTTGGATAAGGAAAGTCATGCCATGAGAGTAACATGCATCATCATAAATATCATATTGCACACAGCACATAACGTCTTACACATAGCACATATCATAGCACATAACATATAGCACATAGCTTCTTTCATATCATTAATTCATATGCCATGAGACCTTGGAATCATGGACTTGACATTAAGACTTTCCAAAATGAGGGCTCCACATATGGGACCTCAACTAGGGAGTCTTCATTAGCAAACACAGAGTCTGCTTCATTCGTTCATACGTACTTCATTTCATTTCGTTCATAGGCCAGTGTGAACACCAGTTATACCTAGGGTGTAGTTTAAGACTTTCATCGGGTTTGCTGTGCAATGATCAAGAATAACCTAATGTCATTACCTGAGTCTAGCTCACCTCTTGATCATCCTATCCTAACACCTTTGGTATCATTCATTTCATTATGTACTTCATTTGAGGCTGGCCTCATTCATTCATTGGGAACTTTAACTTTAACCGACATAGATCATGTGAGCATCATGAAATCCAGTGTCTCCCCTACACCGAAAAGAGGTGGAATCACCGGCCAAAGTGACCCAAAACATGCTAGCGTACATGGGAATCGAACCCCGCCAGATCCTAATATTGGCAGTATTGGTTCAAAGACTAGGAGATACACGGAGACCCATACCCGGCATGTCGGACAGTCTCATCTCATGAGAGTTACGTGAACCTCCGCCCTTCCCGAAAGAAGGCATCACCGCTCATAGCTAGTCTATCGGTGCTCAGTATAAAGTTCCATTATATTCATCTCATACGTTATGGAAGCTGGATTCTAGTATGAGGACATCATTGCTCATTAGATGATTTCTTATCTCATCATTAGTATTAAGTGTGTTAAGCTCAATACTTTCATTAGATTGTTCATAGAGATTGGTCTCTTCATTATCTTACACTCTCATAGGTGAGTACGTTTTGGTAACATTTACTTAGGCTCATTTTAGATTGCTCTCATCTTTTACATTAGCCTCATATCATGTTGTCAATACATTCATTAACATTAGCACATTTGCTCTTCATAATTACTCACCCCTTTTTACGTGAATGTTCACTTCATCATATGCCAATGCACTTGGCCATTTAGTGTGTTTCACACTTTTACTTAACCCTTCTAGGGTTCATCATTTCATTTTTCATTTAATCATTTCATTCTTCATTTCATTGTTCATTTCGTCATTTCATTGTTCATTTCATCATTTCATTGTTTATTTCGTCATTTCATTGTTCATTTCATCATTTCATTGTTCATTTCATCATTTCATTGTTCATTTCATCATTTCATTGTTCATTTCATCATATGCCAATGCACTTGGCCATTTAGTGTATTTACCCTCATACTTAACCCTTCTAGGGTTTCATCATTTGATTACATACATCTTAGGATCACTTACTTTTAAACGTATGTTAGACTTATGTGTCCATACATAAAAGCCACGAGGCTTCATTCATATATCATCTAAGTGATTCATATCTTCCTTAGATTACGTGATACAAGACTTATGCATCTTGTATGTATGCCAAGATCTCGATTTCGATCTAAGTAGGTGGCATTATTCTTGAACATTTAATTCACGTATGACTTATGTATCAATACGGAATTTGGGTAAGGGAACCTTATTTCGAATCCCTTGGACAACACTTAATCTTATTTTAAACTTGATAATTGCATTTTTCAGATTTGGGAGATCCTAGTTCGATTCCCATCAACCCCATAACATTTTCTTTCTTTTTCTCCTCTCCTTTTTCGTTTAAGTCAAGAAGGTTTTGGGTTCAATCCCCCACAAGCTTATTATTATTATTTTAATTTATCTCTTAACTTTCTCACCTATCCAAGAAGTTGTGGGTTCAATCTCCACTCTCCACATTTATTTTCTCCTTTATTTTTCTCCTAACTCTCTCATCCATTCAAGAGGTTGTGGGTTCAATCCCCACTCACCACATCTATTTTTCCTTGCATTTTTCTCACAATTTGTTTTGAAATTTTCATTTAGTGAGGTCATGGGTTCAATCCCCAATGACCTCACATTTAAAAAAAAAAATTAAACGAAGCTCATTTTCTTAAAAATTGGCCGAGACTACAATTTCCAGCTCCAATCCATTTTTGTCTTAATCTTTTGTTGATTTTTTTGTAGCTTTCATGTAATGATGTCTTGGATTCAATCCTTAGTGATTTCACTTATTTTACATTCATTTTTCATTGCATTTTGTACCACTTTGTTTGGACGAACCCAACCTACCAAATGCTGGAAATTTGTTCACTATTTTCAGCTTCTTTTTACCATCATTCATACGTTAATTCTTAAGGCATTTCGTGGATCATTTGGTGCATCTTTAAGTGTAATCTTTTTATGATTATATTCAGCCAAGAATTACCATTACATCCAGCAATATTACACCACTTTTACACCTCATGATTTACACAAACATTCGCACATAAAATTCAACCATAAAAACATATCATTTTTCACATACTTTTGGTTGACATAACTTAACATGCTTACAATTCTAAACACATAATCATGAACACATTATCACGAAAATCACACTTCCTACTTAAACTACCAGAAAACATACCCAACCTATGATTCATTGGGAGCTAGTTACAGGGACATGCAATGGGAACAATCCTAGTTTTCGGATTAGAATTTACTGAATCTTAAGGGTTCTCTTGGGAAAGGGACCAAGAGAGAAGAAAACCCATACCTTATTTTGACATTCGATTGCTGCCCAAAAACTCCACTCAAGAACACGTCTAAGCCTCCTCAATATCAACTCCACTCGAATGACGACCTCCCTTAGCCTAGTGTGCGATTAACATTTGTTTTCTTGTGATTTCGTGTGAGTTATTGAAGTGTGAAGAACTTGGTTTATTTTTCTGATTTTGTATCTTATTTTGGCAGAGAAAAATCGTGTGAAAGAATGGGAGAGTTTGAGCGTGAGAGTTGAGAGATAGACGTGAGAGAGTGGGAGTCATATTAGGCTTAGGAGTCTAGTTTAGGACTTAGTCAAATAAGTTTTAGTTAATTATTAAAAATCTGATTTTTATTTTTATATTAAATCAGCTAATGAATAATAATTATTAATTAATTACATTAATTCAATAGCCTAAATAAAAGTCACATAAATTCATTGCTTCCACCTAGGTTCGAACCCGGGTGGAGCAAGACTTAACTTCAAGAGCTCCATTTCGTCTCTCTCTCCCCAATTTGACCCTCCACCTTATTAAATAATTAATTAAATATATAATTAGGGTAATTACGATATTACCCTTAGCCTGGTAAAAGACCATTTTACCCCTAGACCCTCAAAACTTAAGATTTCCTCTCTTTAAGTCCGGTAAAGACTCCTTTGAGTAAATCTTCGTATTCGAGAGCCCTACATGGTTGGTCCCAACCTTTCCTAGCTCAAATAACTCCCAAAGTTAGTTGAATTGGCTGTACCAAGGGTTCCGAGGTCTGGTTCTACGCGCATTAGTCCATGTGAACCCTGGTCTAATCGTAGGCATTCTTGGCACATTAAGCATTACTTAGCATATCTATTTTTAGGGTTGTTACAAGGTCCTAAGTATGAGAGTGGTCTAAGACCAAGGATGACCAAAGAGGTACTTAGCTTTGGTAGTAGGCCTTGTACATGTATACTTGGAGTTGGCTTGGGAAGTAGTTCACTTGAGTATGAAGGACTAATAGTTGAAGTATGTATCTATGTATGATTTATGTAAAATTGTTATGATATGATGATTATATTATTATTATGTCTATTATTGACTAACCCTTTGAGATTTCTTATGTTTTGTATGTTAGCATTCGTACTTGGTACATTTTGTACTATCGCATATTGCCTACATTTCTAACCAAAAGTAGGGGCTTTTGGGAGATAGAGTGTTTGGAGTCTAGGTTCTAAAGTTAAAGAAGATTGAAGATCGGTGAGTCCTCATGAGGACAATACCCCTATGTTCCATTTATGTCTTTTGATTATGTTTTAGACTTTTGTGGCTGCGTCCCAAGACATTGTTACTCTTGTAATGGTAGATGGTTTTGAGACACATGTTAAAAAGACTTCTACTATAATGAAAATATTTTCATACTTTGTTTAAAGAAAAGATCTGAAATTCCCTTCATTTTTATATGATGTTACGTAATGAAGCTAAGGGGATTGTATAAGACCTCTCCAAGGTCAAGTACGCCATGTAACTTCTAGGGTATACCCTTGGGTCGTTACAGATTCATGGATGGATTTTCATACATAGCCTCTCCATTGACTAAGTTGACGCAGAATAACGTTAAGTTTCAGCGGTCAGATGATTGTGAGAAAAAGTTTATAGAACCGAACACTAGGTTGACTACAACTCCTATTTTGACTCTACAAGAGGGTCAGACGGTTATGTTATATATTGTGATGCATCCAGATGCGTCCTAGGTTGTGTGTTGATGCAGTGAGGTAAGGTTATGCTTCTAGACAACTTAAGGTAAATGAGAAGAAATATCCAACTCATGACCTCGAGCTAGCAGTAGTGTTGTTTTACCTTAAAGTTTGAGACATACTTGTATGGTATCCATGTAGATATATTCACAAACCATAATAGCCTTTAATATGTGTTCACCTAGAAGAGTTGAATATTCGCTAGAGGATATGGCTTGAGTTTCTCAAGGATTACGATATGAGTGTGCATTACCATCTTGGTACGACCAATGTAGAGCAGATTCTCTTAGTAGAATATCTATGGGTAGTGTAGCATATGTTGAGGAAGAAAGAAAGGAACTAGCAAAATATGTTCACAAACTTTATCGCTTAGGAGTTCGTCTTATGAGCAGATAAGATGGTGGTTTAACAGTTCAGAATGGGTCAGAATCTTCATTGGTAGTGGAGGTTAAGGTATAGCAGGCAGTGATCCGATATTGCTTCAACTTAATGGTGAAGTCCATCAATAGATAGTTGAGGTTTTCTCCTATGGGTAAGATGGTGTGCTTCGCTCTCAGGGTCGATTTTCTATTCCTAAGGTGAGTGACTTGAGATAGCAAATTATGAAAGAAGCCCATAACTCTAGATATTCTATTCATTTAGGAGCCACTAAATTGTATCGTGATCTGCGAGAAGTCTTTTGGTGGAATGATATGCAAAGGAGTATTGCGAATTTTTTTGGCTAAGTTCCCCAATTGTTAGCAAGTCAAGGTAGAACATCTTAAACAAATAGGTATGAATCAAGAGATCAACATTCCTACTTGGAAGTGGGAAGTGATCAACATGGACTTCATCATATGTTTACCTCGTACTCGCAAACAACATGACTCCATTTGGGTGATTGTTGATAGAGTTACTAACTCTGCACACTTTTTGGCGGTTAATACTACTGATTTGACGGAGGACTACACCAAGCTTTACATTAATGAGATAGTCAGGTTGCATGGGGTTCTTTTTTCTATCATCTCATATAGAGGTCCTCAATTTACCTCTTATTTATGGAAGCCATATCAGAAAGGTCTTGGTACTCAAGTTAATCTTGAGCGTACCATTCAGACCTTAGTGTCATGTTGAGAGCTTGTGTGATCAACTTCAAGGGTAGTTGGGATGATCACCTTCCTCTTATAGAGTTTGCCTACAATAATAGTTACCATTCCAACATTCAGATGACCCCTTATGAGGCATTGATGCCATGGAGAAAGTGCAGCTCATTAGAGATAGACTTAAGACAGCCTGGAGTCGCCAAAAGTCCTATTCAAATGTAAGGAGAAGGGAATCAGAGTTCCAAGTTGATGATTGGGCTTTCCTAATAGTGTCACCTCTGAAAGGGGTGATGAGGTTTTTTCAAGAAAGGGACGCTCAGTCCTAGATATGTAGGCCCTTACAAGAATTTGAAAAGAGTTGGTAAAGTGTGTTATGAGTTAGAGTTGCTAGCAGAACTAGCAGCGCTACATCTGATTTTTCACATTTTGTTGTTTAAGAAGTGTGTGGGTGATCCAACATGTATAGTACCTTTAGAAAGTGCGATTATGAAGGATAGTGTCACTTATGAGGATGTGCCTTTTTAGATTCTTAATCGTTAGGTTCGAAGGTTGAGAAACAAAAACGTTTCACTTAAGGTGTTGTGGAGGAGTCAGTGCGTACAGGGAGCTACTTGGGAAGCAGAAGCAGCCATAAAGGTCAAGTATCCTCATCTCTTTGCTTTTGATCCTATTCTAGCTTATGTCACGACCCATATTTACACCCTAGATGTAACATGACGTACTTGACCCCGAATGGGTATCATACAAGCCTTTAGCATATCATGAACATTAGATAGTAGAAAAGTACAGAATTTTTTTTAAAAACTTTTTTCCATACAATCGAAGTCATTTTCATAAAAGCAAGCGGGTCTTTACTACACCTTTGTTTAAAAACATCTAATACAACTTTAGAATAAAACTCTTGGGACAAATACCATACAATAGTCTCAACATGAAGATAAAAGACATAAAGGAAATGATGGGTGTTGTCCTCGAAACTATTAGGACTCACCAACATATTCAACTGCTTAGCTCCTTAGAACCTAGCTTCAAGAATAACACTCAATTCTCCAAACCCTACATTTATTAGAATGTAGGCAAAGTATGCGTTAGAACAAAATGTACTAAATATGTTAGGTAGCACAATTATACAATCATAAGACAAGGGTTAGTCAATATAAGACTTAATAAAAAATCATATGAAATACTTCATGAAACAAAAGTATAAAAGCATAAGAGACAATATCATCATAATAAGCAAAGTCTCCAACATAATCATCATATGAACATTATTTGACTCTTAGTTATCTATACCATAATAGAACTACACTTAACTAACCTAAAAGCATACATGTTCAATGCATGAATAGAATCCCATAATACCACCCAAGCCAAGTATCCTTTTCTGGTCATATTAATCATAGCCTATATACATGGTCAAGTTTTTAAGGTTTTCTAACATAAGAGCACCATACTCCTAAGTAACCTCAAAGCACACTTGTGCAATGCATGAAAGGCATCCCATACTATCCTTCACACTAAGCATAACCTTGAGGTCATCCTAGTCATACTTACCCTCCTTCAGTCTTATTATTATGTTACTTATTATTGACAAGGGAATATCTCACCTTTAGTCACTACTAACAAAGAAGGCAACTATAACACAATCATACATCAGTCACAAGAACACTATCATGAATAACCTTAAGTAATACTTGTGCAATGCATGGATAGCATCCCATAATACTATTCATTCTAAGTACCACTTTTAGGTCCTCATACTACTACTTCTTGGTTTGGAACCTAATTTCTCTCCTTAACTTTAGAACACTATGAGGTACTCTCTTAAGAACATCTTAGTTCATTATTAGGTTGAACCCTATATGACACTTCTTTAAGCATGCCTAAGTTCATTATTACCATGGAACCCTATGACTTACTACCTTAAGCATGTCTAAGTCCATTTATACTCTTGAACACTATGAGGTAATTCATTAAGTAAGTCTTAGTTCAATTATGCTTTTGAACACTATGAGATGTTTTTTCAAACATGTCTTAGTTCATTGGATACAGAGATTTGCTACTAGATACCTTAATTCAACTATGTGAAGGCTTCTATCTCATGCGACCTATATTCGGGAAAACCCACACTCTACTACGGAAAAGTACCCCCTTTAACTTTGATATTCCTCACATCAAATAGGTGTGGTTCTCCTCTCAACTTTTGGCCCGAACCCTATTTGTGTGACACTCCATCTCATTGTCAATAACCCCTTGGGGCCAAGAATACACCCCCAATATTTCACTATTAATCCTTTCTTAACATTCATGTCTCATGGAAGGATGTCCTTGACAACCAATCCATGTTTAAGTGATTCTATCACTTTATACTTTCAAACATTCAAACAGTAGGTTAGGTGTGTATAAGTCTTTCACCACAATTCTACCTATTAGACTTCTATTCATCACAATGACTTTACTCTCAAAGCCCTAGTGATTTAACATTCATGACTACAAGCCTTACTCTCAAAGCTTTACCTCATTTTATCCTTAGTCATATCTAGATTACAAGACATTTAATCACATTCTTCATCACTAGGTGATTTTAGTCATTATACATCATGCACGTTTAGTATCAACCTTACTAATCATAAACAATCATATTCACCTTACTAATCATAAACAATCATATTCACATTAATCTAGTTCAATTCATGTATATAGGTTTCTAACCTTAGACTATTATTAGTCAGAGCATTAATTCTAGAAGATCACCTTGACCTTCAATTCCACCTTGGCAATAACCCATATAATTCAACTTCATCAAACGACAAGGGATACCATGGAAATCACACAAATTCATACTAATATCACAATTAAATCCTAAATCAATCATAATTTGGTATTATCCACTCAATTGGAATCATACCCATCACTAGTCACAACATAGAAAGAAACCCTAGCTTAGATTAGATTTTACCATCACAATTGCGGGAAAACTAAGGGGCTCTATGGGTGGAAGAACCCATAAATGAATAATATAACATACCTTGATTCAAATACCTTAAACAAGATTGCACCAATGGAGTCTTGTTCTTGACCCTAGCTTCAAGCTCTATCTTCTTCTTCAAGTCTTGGGTTTTCTAGAGAGAGAAATATTTGATAGAAGAATATTTTGGGTATTTGATTTGGGTCTTGTGATAAAGTGATTTAAATGGGTTTTTAAAATAATAAAATATCTTATTTAGGGGTTTTAAGACTAGGTAAAATGACACCACCAAAAAACTCGCACGTTTGGAATTTTCTACTAACTCAGCCACTTGGCAGCCTACTGTCCAAACTTCATGAGAGGCACTACGGTTCGTGTTCCTCACCACTAAATGTGGTCCTGATCGTGGTCTTGGACAAGTAGCTAGGATTTTGAGCCTTGGCCTCCATAAACCTAAGGCATGACCACAAGACTTCCCACGATTCGTAGTCAAAACCACTCGTCGTTGTCCCTAGGCCATAGCTATACCTCAAGGCCTTGCCTCCCACAAACCTAAGGGGACTTCACGAGACCCTTCAAGAAGCATGGTCAAGACCACTGGTCGTGAAGGTGGTGGTGAACTTGGGAAGTGCTTAGCCAAGGTTGGGGCAGCCTTGGCCTATGGCTTAGGCTTTTCCCCTTTGCCTTGGCACTTGCCCTTGAAGCCCTCAGTTAAAGCCTAGATGGTCTATAAAAGTACGGGGTCTAACACGTACCTTGATTTTTAACCCTTAAACCATTCATTCTAAGCACGAGAAGTCTTATCTACGGCTCTAACCCTCAACATCACATGCTACAACCCTAGTTTGAGGATCTAGTTTGATCTACTAGTGTACATGGTATTACAACTTGAGCTAATATTTCTTCTACAATTTTTCAGTCATTCATATGTTACATTAGTATTAGTATCTTCTTCCTTCTGTTTGTACTTTCATTTCCGCGTATTTGCATGTTCTTGGAACTTAGTTTATTCTGAAGTAAGTTTCTAGAAATTAGTGGTAGGGTCTGCAGCTCTTTCCCTCGCTATTCAGCTAGTTTAGTCTTCTTTTGAGGACGAATGTTCCCAGGGAGAGGTAATGTAACACTTTGTATCTAAAAACATACCAAACCAGCAGATTTACAAAACTTGGAAGTGCAACCCACGGTTGCCACCCACTGACTGTAGGGTGACCACGAAACGTCTTGGTGGTTCGTGGATGGCCACCTGCAACCCTCCCCAAATTCAATCCTCTGAAGGCGATGAACGAACTAATAGGACAAATAATGGATTAGTCGAGGGGTCGTCGATTAGTTTGTAGGTCGAGACCCTCAGGACCCCATAATTCATCCTCTTAAGTCAAACGATGGACTTATAGGATGGATCATGTATTAGTCAATGGATCATTGATCAGTTCGTAGGTTAAGACCCTCAGGACCCCCCTAAAATCCATCCTGTAAAGTCGATAGACGGACTAACATGACGGATCGCGGATTAGTCGACAGATCGTCGATCAGTCCATAGGTTACGACCCTCACGACTCCCCAAAAACCCAACCTCTAAAGTCGATCAAAGACTCACTGGACATATTGTGGATCCGTCTATGGACCATCGATTATTCTGTAGGTGTCTTCAATAGATTTTATGTTAGGGGTCGTTTGGTCTTTTCCTTATGCACTGGACCCCTAAATTATGTCACTTAACCCCAAAACTATGTGGTTTTGGTTAGTTTTAGCCTAGTAAACTTATTAGAACTTACCCTAATCTTTTAATTACAAAAAATTCATCAAACATAGAATAGAGTGGAGAAGGAGTCGACCAAAGCATACCAAAACGCAATAAGGTTTTCATCAGTTTCAGCCCAGAAATTAAAAGATTTCTCCGTGAAATTCAATACAAGGTATGTGGGATTTCACTAGTGGGTTCCTTTCACCCATTAGGTCCCTAGATTTCAGTCGGATTCTTGATTCCCATAATATTATCTAGACCTAGGGTTTCTGAAAGTTTAGAAATTGTTGGGTTTTAGCTGTTAGAATGATCCAAATTAGATTGTTATGAATTTCATATTGTTTTTTGTAGATTCTTTTATAAATTGAGAACCCTTAATATGTAGTTCTTTTAGTTCATGAATTACACATGCTAGGCCAGTCATTTTAGATATATATACATGCCTCAGTTTTCAAATGTTTCATTATCAGTATATTAATGTTGCATTCTTAATTTGCATGTCAGTATTTTGAGCTATCCAGCACTATAGAAATTCAATCATAAATTGTTAATTACATAATCAATTGGGAGCAGCTTAATACCGAGTAGCGTAGGGTTCAACGTACCATAATATTCCCAAAACTATGTGCCCCCGTAGGTTAAGTCTCCTTTGTTGGGCATTACATTTTAGTGATCCCACCAGTCATAACTCTATACCTCTGGTAGGGTATATTTGTAACACTTCAAAAATTCAAGACGTGTCGTAAAGCCTAACATAGGTGTCATGAGGTCTAGACACTGTTTTAAGTCTATTTTAATAAATATAGGTCACTTAGGAAGTTTAAAGATATAAACGTCCAATAACGTCCATGACATCCAAAAATTGGTTCAAAGAGGTACTAGCGTGCCTTAGCCTATTTAACTAGTTTTTAGGAGTTGGAAATGTATTAAATTTGGTAGAAGAGTGCATAACATATGTTAAATACGATTCGTGATCGAAACATCCGGGTACAACTCCCCACGGACCAACCAAGGGCCCTTGAGGAGGACCCTTGCAGGTTGGAAGCAACAATGCCTGGGCAGTGTGCAACCACGAGAGGCAAACGACGAGGCGTGTGTGGATCGACGGGGCATCGATGCCAACCGTCGACCAACACTTAGCCAAATTGTTGGAGCCCTCTCCTGCACAAGTCTCTGAACAAAACTACGGATGTGCAGGACGGAGGGGGATTGTCTCGTGGATTGACCCACGATCCGTTGATCGTGGTGTTGTCGATTGCACTGTGATTTTCCTGCACGTTTTAAATTAATTTCATTTAATTAGCTAAGGGGTTAGGGGTTTAGTTAGGGGATTAAGGGAGCCTAATTAAGTAAATTAACCCCTAATATAAAGACCCCAACCCCATTAGTTTAATTAGAACTCTCAAAACAATTTCTCTACCATCTCTCTACTTTCTCTCTCTATTGGAGGAAACCATTGAAGACTAAGCTAAGGAAGGGATTTGGGGGATGGAAAGGGACGATTTCATCTCCAAATCTTTATCAGAACATTAAGGTATGGGATCTATTAACCTTTGATACCTCTTTCCCCAAAGGGTTCAGTCAAAGTATTTCTAAAAGATGAGTTTTCAAGTGGGTTTCATCTAATCTCGAAATTTATGGTGTGAACTAAGTTGTTTATTGTTTCTTTAGGTTATAATGGATAGATTAACATGTATTTTAACTTGATCATTATAATTGTTGATGTTTTGGTCTAAATTGAAGAACATGACCCTATACCCTCAACCCTAGGTTTGATCTTGATATGAATTAGGTTGTATTTGGTTTAATTGATTTGGTCATAGGTTGAATTTCTATTAGATGATGTTGTTACACTGATAATGAACAAATTATAATGATTTGTAGTCTTTTATGCTAGTTCTTGAGAAGTAATCTAGGTTATGATGAGTTAGCCTAATCTTAAGCTTTGACCTTGTATTGAATTGTGATATAAAGATTCTTTTAGTATTGTGATCATGTTGGTTATTGAATTATGATGACTTGATGATCTAATTGAGTTGAACTAAGGGTTGATGGTAATACCTTGGTCATGAATTGTGAAGGAGACTTGGTAAGTCTTGTGATGCCTATACTTTACTTCAATTTATGGTGAATTGTGACTAAGCCATGATGTTGTATTGGAGTGTGCGTTGATTAGGTTTGATAGGGCGGTATGATGTTGAATTGAAATGTCTTTTCTATGGTAGTAAGGTTGATTAAGGTGAAATGCTATGAGGGTGTTGATGACTCCCAATGTGCCTTATTATGAAAGAATATGTAATGTGTTAACCTTACTTATATGAATTATGGTGAAACGATTATACTCATGCGATTCCTATTGGGCTATGGTGATGATTATACAAGGGCTAGACCCTATGACCTAAACTAAGTTATGATTGATAAATAAAGATATTAAAGACATTTCAAAAAGGAAATTAGCTTAGCACCGAGTGAACTTGACAATGGGAGGTGATGACTTCCCAATAGAGGAAGAGTTACCCTATAGTTCTATATGTGATGTTGACTCCCCTTTTGAGGGATAATCATTTCATTGATTCCCATGAGATGAGGCCCCCCTTGCCAAGTGGTATGTAGAGGGAAATACCTATCTCTTAATTCTTGAACTATGTTGTCCCCTTAGAAAGACTAGCTAGTGGATCCACCTAGAAAGCTACGTTTACGTTTGGTTGTACTTTGGATGGTAGACCACCTTCCATCGGTGTAAGGTTTTACAACACCAGATTCCACACTTAGCTCATGTGGTCTAAGTCGATTAAGTCAAGTGTTCCCTAAACTAAAATAAGGTAATGGTGTATAGACTAACTAGAGTTACTTGAGGGGGTTTGACTTAGCCTAGGTAGGGGTATGGGACTCTACCTAAACCTTGCACTAGTTGGCCTTCATAGAAGCTTTAGGAGGTTAATATTACATATGTATGTGGTGATAAAGGTAAATGATATTATATGATGATGATGATGCTTATGGACATGTAATTGGTTTTTATTGCTAAAGTATGAACTTATGTGTATTTGAAAGCTATGTTATGTGAAGTGGATTACTAATTATGGTTCTTGTTGGGTTACTTGATTGAGTAAGGTTATGGGGCTTTGCTTGGTCATTGCACTTGTTGACTTTGTAAGGATTGATGATTAGTTGTTTTTCTTTGCTATTTACATGATCAACTCTTATTCATACTTGTGATGTAATTACTTGGTGATAGAGTTATATGAGATTATGGGTTCAAGTATGTTAGTATGCATATGGAATACGTCTAAATGATTGGTATTTGTTTAATTGATTGTGCATAATCCCTTAAATGGGTAAAGTGGCATGATTTAACTAAATGTCCCCTTTTAGCATGTTTTGATGTTATATGTGCATATGGTCTCATACTTAGTACATGTGGCGTACTAACCCCATTTTCTCTCTTTTCCCAAACATTTTAGCTTCCGGTTGTTGAAGGCTCATTCGAGACGACTTGAAGTAGACTTGGATATTCTCTACCATCCAAGTGGGTAGGTCCTCACTTTCCGAGGGCGATGCCGATATCTAGCTTATGGAGTTGCTTTACTTTTTAGACTCTTATGTTCATTCTACTTCATTTGAGTACAATTTGTATAAGCCTATATGTGGCTTCTTGATATTGATGTAGGGCTATGCCCAAATTGCTATGATTGTTTTAGATGGTTATGAGATGAGACAACTTTGAGACTCTATTTTATGTTATATATATATGTATGTGCAATAAAAGTAGAAGACTATGTAATCCTCCTATACGAAGGGTCTATGTATGCTCAATATAATTATATGTATGTGTATGTAGAGGTCTATGTATACTTCAATATATAAGTAGTAAAAGTTTTAATTTTTTCGTAATTTTTGGTCTATGAATATTATGACTAATGCTAAGAGGTTGATCTTAGTCCTCAAAGAGGACGACGACACCAGTTACATCTAGGGGTTGCTTCCCAAATGTAAACTTGGTATAAGAGCATGAGGTTGAATATCCTTGATGTTGATGTCTCTCTCAACCACGTCTATGAAGATTCGTACTCATAATTGTGAAGCGCGCCACACTTATGAATAGGAATCTATATGATACTTAGGAATCTCTCTCTTACTTGGAAATCCAATATCGTGCCTCTAGAGTAACTATTGTGTGCTTTCATCTAAATCATGTATTTTGGTTATAGGCAATGAATACTCGGAGGAATGCGGCTCGAAGACTTGAGGAAGAGGTTGCTAATGCGGGAGATCCTCCCCGTGGTGATCAAGATCCTCCTCTAGAAGAAGAAGCTAATGTTGAACAAGTTCCGGCCAATCCTCCACCTTTGGCGGAAGGTGAAATAAGGGCTATCCTCATCAAAATGGCCCAAACCATTACTACTCAAGCTCAAGCCTCTACTATTTAAGCCCAAACTATGACGGCCCAAGCTAATTGGGAGGTTGTGCCCCAAACGAATCAACAAGTCTCTACCATGGCATCCAGTTTAAGGGACTTCACTTAGATGAATCCTCTTACTTTTTATGGGTCTAAGGTGGAGGAAGACCCCGAAGAGTTCATTGATGAGGCTTATAAGATACTCTTTGCCATGGGGTTAAGCACTAGTGAGAAGGCCAAGTTAGCCACATATCAACTCAAAGATGTGGCTCAAACTTGTTATGTTCGATGGAGAGACAATAGGCCTCTTCGGGGTAGACCGGTGACTTGGGAGATCTTCAAGAAGGCATTCCTTGATCGGTTCTTTCCTAGGGAGATGAGGGAAGCTAAAGTGGTGGAGTTCATCAACCTTCGTCAATGAGGTATAAGTGTTCTTGAGTACTTCATGAAATTTACTCAATTGTCAAAATATGCTCTTTCTTTGGTTTCCGATCCTAGAGATGGAATGAGCCATTTTGTGATGGGGGTGTCGGAGGACTTACAAGAGGAGTGTCATTCGGCTATGCTACATGACAACATGAACATCTCTCGTCTCATGGTTCATACTAGGCAAGTGGAGGACGCAAGGGCTAGAAGGAACAGTAGAGATGCTAAGCGGGCAAGATCTTTTGAAGGTGGTTCTTTCAAAAATAGGCTTGAGATTCAAGACAAGTCTAAGTTCAAAAAGAGGTTCTCTAATCCATCTAAGTTCCCTAAGGCTCGTGATGATAAGGTGGCTAAACCTAGAGCTCAAAAAGGGAGGAGTGGAAACTCACCAAATGAGAAGCCTACATGTGCCAAGTGTGGAAAGGGTCATTGGTGAATGCTTAATTGGAACGGGCAATTGTTTTGGGTGTGGCAAGAGTGTCCACAAGTTTAGAGATTGTCCTAACATGAAGGGGAAAGAGAAGAGTGGTCAAGTAAGTGATTCTAGTGATGCTCCTAAGAAGAATCGCTTCTATGCTCTCCGCACTAGGGGTGAGCAAGAGACCTCTCCCGATGTGGTGACCGGTATGTTAAAAGTCTTTTCTATTGATGTTTATGCTTTACTTGATCCGGGTGCTACTTTGTCTTTTGTTACACCTCTTGTAGCTAAAAAGTTTGATACTTTACCCGATATCTTGCATGACCCTTTTTTAGTGTCTACTCCGGTGGGTGAGTCGGTAGTTGCAAAGAGGGTATATAGAAATTGTCCTATCATGTTGCCCAATAGAGTTTCTAATATTGATCTAGTAACACTAGATATGCTTGATTTTAATATCATTTTGGGTATGGATTGGTTACATTCTTATTTTGCCACTATTGATTGTAGAACAAGGGTGGTGAGGTTTAATTTCCCAAATGAACCCGTTGTTGAGTGGAAGGGGGGAAGTTCTATTCCTAGAGTTCGTATAATTTCTTGTCTAAAAGCATGCAAAATGATCTCAAAGGGTTGTCTTTATCACATAGTAAAAGTCCAAGATTTGGACTCCGAAATTCCTCCCATTGAGTCGGTCCCCGTAGTGAGAGAATTTCCGGAGGTCCTTCTCTAATGACCTTCCCGGTAGTCCTCCGGAATGGGAAATTGATTTTGGTATCGATTTTCTACCGGAAACAAACCCCATTTCAATTCCTCCTTATCGGATGGCTCTGGCCGAATTGAAGGAGTTGAAGGCACAACTCAAAGACTTGCTAGACAAGGGTTTCATAAGGCCTAGTATTTCTCCATGGGGTGCTCCGGTTTTGTTTGTAAAGAAGAAGGATGGGTCCTTGAGAATGTGTATTGACTATCGCCAGCTCAACAAAGTCACTATTAAGAACAAATATCCTCTCCCTCGGATTGACGACTTGTTTGATCAAATCCAAGGGGCAAACTACTTTTCTAAAATTGACTTGAGGTAGGGGTATCACCAACTTAGGGTGAGGGGTGCGGATGTACAAAATACGATATTTTGGACTAGATATGGGCACTATGGGTTCTTAGTTATGTCCTTTGGTCTCACCAATGCTATGTCGGCATTTATGGACATAATGAATAGGGTGTTTTGAATTTACGTAGATTCATTTGTCATTGTCTTCATTGACAACATCTTGGTATATTCAAAAAATGAGGTGATCACATGGGTCATTTGAGGGTTGTATTGGGAACCCTTAAAGAACATCAATTGTTTGCCAAGTATAGCAAATGTGAGTTTTGGTTGAGGTCGGTGGCATTTCTTGGTCATATCATCTCTAGTGAGAGAGTTCAGGTTGATCCAAGGAAAACGGAGGCGGTGAGAAGTTGTCCTAGACCATTGACTCCAACCGACATTAGGAGTTTCTTGGGTCGAGCGAGTTACTATCGGAGGTTTGTGGATGGTTTTGCATCCATTGCACCTCCCTTGACTACGTTGACCCAAAAGAGTAAGAAGTTTGAGTGGCCGGAGGCATGTGAAAAGAGCTTCCGAATCTTGAAAGATAGGCTTACTTCGTCTCCGGTGTTGAATTTACCGGAGGGTACAAAGGGCTTCATTGTATATTCTGATGCATCCCGTGTGGGTTTGGGGTGTGTGCTTATGCAACATGGCAAAGTGATTGCCTTCTAGACAACTTAAGGTGCATGAGAAGAACTATCCCACTCATGACCTTGAGTTAGCGACCGTATTTGACTTGAAAAGATGGAGGCATTATTTGTATGGTGTTCATGTTGATGTGTTTACCGACCATAAGAGTCTCCAATATGTGTTTACCCAAAAGGAGTTGAATCTCCGACAAAGAAGGTGGTTAGAATTGTTGAAAAGATTATGACATGAGTGTTCTCTATCACCCCGACAAAGCGAATGTGGTGGCGGATGCTCTAAGTAGTATGACTATGGGTAGTGTGTCTCATATAGAGGAAGCCAAGAAAGACCTAGTGAAAGATGTTCATATGTTGGCTAGATTGGGTGTTAGATTAGAAGGTTCTCCAAATGGTGGTGTGTTGGTTTATCATAACTCCGAATCATCCTTGGTTGTTGAGGTGAAGTCCAAACAACACCTTGATCAACCATTGATGGAGTTGAAAGAATCGGTCCTTGGCAAGTTAAATGAGTCATTTTCCTTGGGGGGGGGGTGTTTTGAGGTATCAAGGGCGGTTGTGTGTTCCTAATGTTGATGATTTGAGGAACCAGATTCTTGAGGAAGCTCATGGGTCCCGATATTCCATTCATTTGGGGTCAACAAAGATGTATCATGACCTTAGGGAATTGTATTGGTAGGAAGGTTTGAAAAGGGACATAGCGGAGTTTGTTATTAAGTGTCCAAATTGCCAACAAGTGAAAGCCGAACACCTAAAGCCGGGTGGCTTATGGGAAGACATCAATATGGATTTTGTGGTAGGTTTGCCTAAGACTAAAAAACAATATGACTCCATATAGGTGGTGGTTGATAGATTGACCAAGTCTGCTCATTTTATTCCCGTCAAGTCTACTTATTCGGCAGAAGATTATGCAAAGATCTTCATAGATGAGATCGTGTGTTGCTATGATATTCCGTTATCCATCATATCGGATAGGGGTGCACAATTCACATCTAGGTTTTGGAGGTCATTTCAAGAAGGGTTAGTTACTAAGGTGAAATTGAGTACCACTTTTAATCCCCAAACGGATGGTCAAGCGGCATGTACTATCCAAACCCTTGAAGATATGCTTAGAGCTTGTGTCATTGACTTCAAGGGGAGTTGGGATAAGCACTTGCCTTTGGTGGAGTTTGCTTATAATAATAGCTTTCATTCATCCATCTCCATGGCTCCCTATGAAGCTTTGTATGGTAGGAGGTGTAGGTATCCTATTGGGTGGTTTGAATTCGGGGAGTCTTCGATTCTTGGTCCCGATTTGATTTATAAGACTTTGGAGAAAGTTCATATTATAAGGAATCGCATGCAAACGGCCTATAGTCGGCAAAAGTGTTATACCGATCATAGGAGAAGGGATCTAGGATTTGAAGAAGGTGATAAGGTGTACTTGAAAATTTCACCTATGAAGGGGGTGGTTAGATTTGGCAAGAAAGGGAAGTTAAGTCCTCGTTATGTGGGTCCCTATGAAATCTTGCAAAGAGTTGGAAAGGTTGCCTATGAGTTGAGGTTGCCTAGTGAATTGGCTTCGGTTCATCTGGTTTTCCATGTTTCTATGCTAAAGAAGTGTGTCGGTGATCCCTAGTCCATTATTCCTATTGAGGGTCTTGGTGTCAAGGATAACCTCTCCTATGAGGAGGTTGCAGTTCAAATTCTTGATAGGCAAGTACAGAGGTTGAGGAACAAAGAGGTGGTTTTCGTAAAAGTGTTATGGAAAAATCACCTAGTTGAGGGTGTAACATGGGAGGCCGAGGCCTACATGAAGTCCCGCTGCCCTCATCTCTTTAACAATTAAGGTTAGTCATTCTTTTTAATAATATAAATATGACTAGAAAATGAAGTTTTATGATTTTTGGTGAAGTCTTGCAAAAATGTGCATTTTTGGATTTCAATACAGTGAGGTTAGAGTTAATAAGTGCATTAAAACTTAAAATTTTGCTTTTGACTTGTTTTGAGTGTGTTGTATACTTTGGCATAGTGAGTCCTTATGTTGTGCCATGTTGATAAGATTGAACCTTTTCCTAATTGACTCATGTATGGCATGTTGAGCTCATGTTGTTGTTGTGAGAAGGAAATTCCTCATAATGAAGTCTTTGAGCCTTATGTGTGTGGTAATTGAAGTTTTTAACAATTCGAAAATTCAAGACATGTCATAAAGCCTAACATAGGTGTTATGAGGTTTTGACATTGTTTTAAGTCTATTTTAATGAATATAGGTCACTTAAGAAGTTTAGAAATCAAAACGTCCAAGAACGTCCATGACGTTCGGAAGTTGGTTCAAAGAGGTACTAGCGTGCCTTAGCCTATTTGACTAGTTTTTAGGAGTCGGAAACGTATGAAATTTGGTAGAAGAGTGTATAACATATGTTAAAGATGATTTATGGTCGAAACGTCTGGTTATAACTCCCCAAGGACCAACCAGGGCCCTTGAGGAGGACCCTTGCAGGTTGGAAGCAACATTGCCTGGGCAATGTGCAACCACAAGAGGAAAACGACGAGGCGTGTGTGGATCGACGGGGCGTTGATGCCAACCGTCGTCCAACACTTAGACAAATTGTTGGAGCCCTTGACTGCACAAGTCTCTGACCAAAACTATGGATGTGTAGGACGGAGGGGGACTGTCTCGTCGATTGACCCACGATCCGTCAATCGTGGTGTCGTGGACTGGACTGTGATTTTCCTGCACGTTTTAAATTAATTTCATTTAATTATTTAAGGGGTTAGGGGGTTAGTTATAGGATTAAGGGAGCCTAATTAAGTTAATTAACCCCAAATATAAAGACCCCAACCCCATTAGTTTAATTAGAACTTTCAAAACAATTTCTCCACCTTCTCTCTACTTTCTATCTCTATTGGAAGACACCACTGAAGACTAAGATAAGGAAGGGCATTGGGGGATGGAAAGGGACGATTGCATCTCCAAATCTTTATCAAAACGTTAAGGTATGGGATCTATTCACCTTTGAGACCTCTTTCCTCAAAGAGTTCATTCAAAGTATTTCTAAATTGAAGAACATGACCCTATACCCTTAACCCTATGTTTGATCTTGATATGAATTAGGTTGTATTTTGGTTCAATTGACTTGGTCATAGGTTGAATTGCTATTAGATGATGTTGTTACAATGATAATGAACAAATTAGAACGATTTGTAGTATTTCATGCTAGTTCTTGAGAAGTAATCTAGGTTATGATGAGTTAACCTAATTTTAAGCTTTGACCTTGTATTGAATTGTGATTGTGAAGATTCTTTTAGTGATTGTGAAGATTCTTTTAGTATTTGATCATGTTGGTTATTGAATTATGATGACTTGATGATCTAATTGAGTTTAACTAAGGGTTGATGGTAAGACCTTGGTCATGAATTATGAAGGAGACTTGGTAAGTCTTGTGATCCCTATACTTCAATTTATGGTGAATTGTCACTAAGCCATGATGTTTTATTGGAGTGTGCCTTCATTAGGTTTGGTAGGGTGGTATGATGTTGAATTGAAATTTCTTGTCTATGGTTGTAAGCTTGATTAAGGTGAAAGAGGGTGTTGATGACTCCTAATGTGCCTTATTATGAAAGAATATGTAATGTGTTAACCTTACTTATATGAATTGTGGTGAAAGGATTATACTCATGCGATTCCTATTGGGCTATGATGATGATTATACAAGGGCTAGACCCTATGACCTAAACTAAGTTATGATTGATAAATAAAGATATTAAAGACATTTCAAAAAGGAAATTAGCTTAGCACCGAGTGAACTTGACAATGGGAGGTGATGACTTCCCAATAGAGGAAGAGTTACCCTATAGTTCTATATGTGATGTTGACTCCCCTTTTGAGGGATAATCATTTCATTGATTCCCATGAGATGAGGCCCCCCTTTCCAAGTGGTATGTAGAGGGAAATACCTATCTCTTAGTTCTTGAACTATGTTGCCCCCATAGAAAGACTAGCTAGTGGATCCACCTAGAAAGCTACGTTTACGTTTGGTTGTACTTTGGACGGTAGACCACCTTCCATCGGTGTAAGGTTTTACAACACCGGATTCCACACTTAGCTCATGTGGTCTATGTCGATTAAGTCAAGTGTTCCCTAAACTAAAATAAGGTAATGGTGTATAGAATAACTAGAGTTACTTGAGGGGGTTTGACTTAGCCTAGGTAGGGGTATGGGACTCTACCTAAACCTTGCACTAGTTGGCCTTCATAGAAGCTTTAGGAGGTTAATATTACGTATGTATGTGGTGATAAAGGTAAATGATATTATATGATGATGATGATGCTTATGGACATGTAATTGGTTCTTATTGCTAAAGTATGAACTTATGTGTATTTGAAAGCTATGTTATGTGAAGTGGATTATTAATTATGGTTCTTGTTGGGTTACTTGATTGAGTAAGGTTATGGGGCTTTGCTTGGTCATTGCACTTGTTGACTTTGTAAGGATTGATGATTAGTTGTTTTTCTTTGCTATTTACATGATAAACTCTTATTCATACTTGTGATGTTATTACTTGGTGATAGAGTTATATGAGATTATGGGTTCAAGTATGTTAGTATGCATATGGCTTGCTTTGACTTGTTGAATATGTCTAAATGATTGGTATTTGTTTAATTGATTGTGCATAATCCCTTAAAAGGGTAAAGTGGCATGATTTAACTAAATGTCCCCTTTTAGCATGTTTTGATGTTATATGTGCATATGGTCTCATACTTAGTACATGTGGCGTACTAACCCCATTTTCTCTCTTTTTCCAAACATTTTAGCTTCTGGTTGTTGAAGGCTCATTCGAGACGACTTGAAGTAGACTTGGATATTCTCTACCATCCAAGTGGGTAGGTCCTCACTTTCCGAGGGCGATGCCGATATCTAGCTTATGGAGTTGCTTTACTTTTTAGACTCTTATGTTCATTCTACTTCATTTGAGTACAATTTGTATAAGCCTATATGTGGCTTCTTGATATTGATGTAGGGCTATGCCCAAATTGCTATGATTGTTTTAGATGGTTATGAGATGAGACAACTTTGAGACTCTATTTTATGTTATGTATATATATGTATGTGCAATAAAAATAAAAGACTATGTAATCTTTCTATACGAAGGGTCTATGTATGCTCGATATAATTATATGTATGTGTATGCAGAGGTCTATGTAAACCTCTATGTAGAAGTAGTAAAAGTTTTAATTTTTCCGTAATTTCTGTCCTATGAATGTTATGACGAATGATAAGAGGTTGGTCTTAGTCCTCAAAGAGGACGATGACGCCGGTTACGTCTAGGGGGTGCTTCCCGGATGTGACAATATTGGGTCCTCTCGATGGGGCCTATTCATCATAGTCCATATTTAGCTCATTTGATCTTATGGCGGTTATTAGTAGCTCATTTACAATCACATCTATTTTATTAACTATGTTATTAGTTAAAGTCAGATTTGAGTCTCAGCATGTTGTAAACTTGTCACTGCATTCAGTTAGTTCATGATCAGTATTCTTAGTATAGCTATATGCTTTGGTTCAATTATGTTTATTTTCAACCTTACTCTATCTTGCATGGTCAATACCTTTCAAGTACCGACACATACTCTGTGCTACATCTTCTCGTGATGTAGGTTTAGGTTTTTCAGCTTCCAAATCACGCATATATTGGTTCCCAATCTTTAGCTCAGCAGTATCAGTGGCGAGTCCTCATTCTTTGAGGATGATAAACATGTTTCCTTTGCTTTTAGTCTTAGTTTCAGTTTTTGGTAGATATAGCTGAGGCATGTCCCAACACTTCTAGTCAGTTAGAGACTTATTTCAGACATAGATAGATTCAACTTTAGCATTTGAGTTTGACTTCTCGGCTGTTATTAAACACCAATTTTTATATATTTAGATAGATTATGGGCATTCCTCATTTTTTCCGTTTTCATGATGATTTAGCTTCCACACATTATTTTATTATTTAAGTTTCTTTAGTATGCTCATGATATGCCAGCAGAGTTAGCTTTGGGTTACTCGTGATCTTAGGTCCGGTGTTCGCGTCCTGGGGGTAGCTCTGGGGCGTGACATCGTACAAGGTCATATTTTATCCCTATAAAAGGGTGAGATAAGTATTCCAAGTCTTAACAATCATTGTATAATACCCCTAAATGACTAACCTATCCCTAAATATTTTTCCTGATTTTTTTAATAATTTAATGCTCTTTTTTATATGAGAATATTTACTAATATTCTTTTAAATTCTCCAAATTTGTTTCATGTTATTTGAGTATTTCACTAATTATTATTTTTTCTCCATGTTTGATTCGTTATATTGGGTTGATTTAGTTTTTCAAAATCTAGTTCGTTGATTGACCACTTGAACTTTTTTTTTTAAAAAAATAAGCTTCGTATTTTTAACAATTTAAGTAACCTTAAATATATGTTAAGTTTAAGGTATATTTAACCAACAACGTTTTTTTGAAATATACCATGCTATCAAGGATATGGTGACATATCACACCTAAAAAATTATTAACAATAATAATTTTTAAATATATTTTAGCATTTAACTTGAAAAATTAAATGAAATATAAAATCTCATAATAACTTAAGGGTATAATAAGAAAGAAACTTTTTCTAGAATTTTAAACCAAACATAAAATTAAATGAGAAAAAATGAACCAAACACTTGATAAAAATTAATCCCCGCATTACTAAATCTTGCATTAATCCGTGCATTATGCATCTTTGTACCAAAGGACCCCTTAACATTCTGATTTTGCCTGGATTAGTGGTGGCAAATGAATGCATTGAGTCAAATATGGGCGGATTGAAAATGAGTCATCATAAATAGGTAATAATTCAACTCGCTCATATTTCATATGAATAATATAGGGTTGGGTAAAATACAAGTTTACGTATATTTTCATGAGTAAATAGTAGGGACTCTATGTAATATTTAAAATTTATTAAATAGAAATTTATAAAATGATTCAGATTATATTAAAGGGAAAATTTCATTTATGGCAAACAAATTTTATGAAACAATGGTCTATAGGTATAGTTTACATAATTACATTCCATGGGTTTAGTTTAGTTTGTTATGAAGTTTTAAATATGTATAAAGTATTTTTTGTTTTAAATTTATACAATATTTTATTTTTAAATGAATGGTAACATTAGTGCTAAATACGATAACCGTAGATTCACATTATCCAATGATTTAAGCTAAACATTCAAAATAAAAAAATTCCCCAAAAAGAGTTCTGTAGAGATAGAAAGATGATACCAACTTATTTCCTCAAACATCTGAAGAATCAGATTAATCAATTTTTGTAATTTCTT
The DNA here is from genome assembly GCA_016801875.1 of Solanum sitiens. NCBI lineage: Eukaryota > Viridiplantae > Streptophyta > Magnoliopsida > Solanales > Solanaceae > Solanum > Solanum sitiens. The sequence continues at coordinate 1,335,170 of JABWTJ010000061.1, forward strand.
GGTTTTTGGTGTAATCTTTTTTTTTTTTGTGTATATATATATATACATATATATGTTTGTGTAAGATTTGTATATTGTACCATGTTCCTACTTTGTAGAGAAAAAAGACAACATACCCCCGAACTTTCAAAAATGGCATGTCAATACCCTTTGTCATACTTTTCGTTCATAAAAGCCCTTGTCGTCCAATAATCAATACACATTTAACCCTCTCACTAAGGAGAACTTATGGTGTACACGTGGCATAATCCTACGCCACAACCTGAGTTGACCAATTTCTTATCCCAAATTTCAAAACCTACCCATAACCCATTTAACCCACAAGAGTTACCCACAAATAAACCCTCTAAAATCCTAAAGAAAAATGAAATTTTTTATTGAATGCATCAAGACCATGATAGTATCCTTATGAACATTAATATCTTTTTAAATCTTCTTTGTATTTTCATTTTGATAATCAACATACGATACTGCCGGCAACGGGCGGTGGAGGTGGCGACAGAGGCTGATACCCACCCTATCCGTTATTACTGTGTAGATGATAATAAGGAGGACACTGATTTTTGATAGATTACAGATCTAGTACCATAACCGGACTGACTGAAATCAAAATGGTAATTCGTATTGGAAGGAGGCTGGTAGTTGGGTGGGGGAGGAGGAGTTAGTAAAGGATAAGGTTTTATGGAAGGGGGAGGTGGTGTACAAGATGCATGTAAGGAGTAGGTTGGGTGGGGAGGTGGTGGAGGAAGGGAAGGAAGGGTTGAGCAATAGAATAAGACGACGGTGACAGTCTCATAGGAGGAGGGTGGTAGAGGTGACGATTTTGGTGCCTTTTACTCCATGAAATTTCCATTTTTTTTCATTGCAGGAACTAGAGGAACAATAGAAGAAGAATTTTTAAGAAATCAACAGAAGAATTAGAGAAGAAGAATTACTGAAAAGAATAATGGAAAATGTTGATTAGTATGTTAAGTTGTTGAAAAAATAATTTCAAAAATCAGGTTTTACAAAAACAATCCATTAATTAATAGGATTATTACAATAAAATTCTTATTACAGTCATTCTTTTTAAATCATGTGTAAAGTTTAACATATATGAATAAACTTTAGGATTTTTCTTTACAATTTTGAAGATCTTATTTGTGGGTAAATCAGGTGGGTTAATTGAGTTATGGGCGGGTTTTTGAAATTTGGTAAGTAAATTGGCCGGCCAGGTTGTGGCATAGGATTGCAACACGTGTACACAATCAATGCTCCATTAGTGGGAGAGGTAAATGTGTACTCAGTTTTGGACGATAAGGGCTTTGATGAACGAAAAGTACTGACGAAGGCTACTGACATACCCTCCTTCTCTTTCTCCGTCTTCTTGATCTTTTTCTAGAGAAAGAGAAATATTTGAGAGGATGACTTGTTCTTCTTCTAAAAATTTGAGAGCATGAATTGATTTGGACGACTTTGGGTTTAAATTTTCTTATATTTTTTATTATGTTAATAACTTTAAGGGTATTTTAGACATTTTGATAAAAAAAAAAGTGCTTACCAGCACTTATTTGCCAAACACATCAACAACTTTTTTCAACTGCAGCACTATAATCCAAACACATAACTACTTATTTTAAAAATAAGTTTCAGCACTTTCAAAAGTACTTTTTAAAAGTTACTTTTTTTAAACCAATCCAAAGGGTCTCTCAGTCTATTAAATTTTGTGGCACCATTTTGACTTTATATTTTACAATAATATAAGTGGCAAGTTGCATTATTTTCTTGTTCAGGAATCGGAGAGCTAATCCTGGTGGACAATAGCCGAATGAAAAAAACTTATCCGCATCAGGTGATTTCACCAAACTAATTCAATATTCATCATTATGTGATTTAATGAAGTATAACACATGATAATTGATTAAAGTTAGATAAAATGAACTATAAATTTGAACACATGATTTGTCTGTATTTGATTGGTGTAAATATATGGTGCGGGTAACTTTTACTCGCTTACTTGTTCAACAACTTATATCACATTGTCAAAAAGATCATATAGGTCGGTCAAAAAAATTAAGATAAGTAACCTTATATTTTTAAATGAAGTTCTACTACACAATTTGAATCTTTTGCCAATATTTATAATGGATAAATTTGGAATATATGTTTCCCTAATTTTAGATGGACAGAATTTGATGAATTAAAGGTGGATGATCAGGTAAATTGATGGATACATATCCATCGAAACTTGATCAAGATGAACAAATCAAATTTTTGTGAGCTAATTTTACTACTAAAATAATAAATATTTATTTTAGACCGCTCAAAGTTAGGAGAATAAGTTATATTAAAATTATAGGCATATAAGGTGAGTCCATACCTAGTTCGAGCAGAAATGTATTTTTAGTAACTAATAGAAGTTTACTCTACTAACGTTGTTTTAACTATATATTTATATTTTATCATGTTAAAATCATAGGCATGAGCATAACATGCTCAACAAGTAATATTATTACTTTATCTAGAGATTATAATATTTTGTAAAAAAAAAAATCAGAAGTACGCCACTCTCCCTGCCACCCCACCAAGGTCATTCTCCTCCCCGCTACCTTCATCAAGTTTTTTTTAAAAGAAAACATTAATTTGGAAAATATTTCAATTTTTTAAAAAATTCTGTTTTTATGCCACCCTCCCTACCCTCTCCCCCACCCCACCCCACCACCCTACCCAAGTCATCCACGTTAAATTTTTAAAAGAATTGAAAAAATATTTCAAATTTTAAAAAAATCATTTTTATTCCACCCCCACCCCCACCCCAGCCTCCACCCTCCACCCACGCCATCCCATCAAAATAAAATTTCTTTACAAAAATATTTTTGGAAAATATTTCAAATATACAATTTTCATTTTTTATACAACCTCTGCTCCGGTCCTGTCATCCCCTACCCGGTCCATCCCCTTCTTTTAAAGAAAAATATTTCAATTTTTTTTCATTTTTATGCTACTCCCTACCCTACCCCTAACCCTGAGCCATGTCTTTATAGAAAAATAGTTTTTAGCAAATATTTCAAATTTACAAAATTTTCATTTTTACGTCACCCCCTACGCCTACCACCTACCCCCACCGCCCCCCATGTCATTTAAAAAAAAATTGAATTCTTTTTCCTAGGTTCAGATCCTTGATCATATTTCAATGTTGGATTTTGTAAATCTCATTGGAGTCTTGTCCTAGTTTGAGTGTCGTGATCCGGTCCTAGATCAATTGTTTAAAGTAAAAGATATTTTCTGAAAATAATTTTTCAATCACAAACCAAACATTATTTACTCACCAGCAAAAAATAAGATTGTAAGTTAGAAATCCATTTGTTTTTTTAAAACATTTTCCTTCGTACCAAACACACCCTTAATCTATTCATATTTGTGGCACTATTTAATCATATATCTATAAGATAAGTGGCCTATGAGATTGTTCAAGTTTAGGGATGGACGAGCTAATCACTATCAAAATTGAATATTTTGAAAGGTTTTTAATAGGTTAGTTTGGAGTAACATAATCTCCCAATTTTTAGATGAGTCAGGCTGAGGTGAGCTTTTAAATATGTGGGTAAATACAAAGCTAAAGTTTACCAGGATGTGTAAATAAAATTTTGATGAAATAATATACCACTACTATAACGTGTGATTTATTTATTCCACTAAATGTTACGTGTAAAACAGTTGCAGTGAAAGATAATGCTTGTTCATCTTATTGATAAAAGTTATCCATACATGATAGTCTTGATGACCAAGAAAGGAATAAAGATATAATAGGTATCTAAATCAATAAGAATCAATTAATATCCTACTATATTTAAAGATATAATGCAATCAATTTACTATATTTTCTAGGTAGAAATCGGTCATGATATTCTTCTAAGATTTCCCCCTCAAGATTGTGGTTATTGGCAAGAGCAAGAACGCCAATCTTGGATTGCAATCTCTGAAAATCTGGACGAGCTAATGGTTTCGTCAGTGCATCTGCAAGTTGATCTTTAGTAGAGACATGCACAACACGAAGAAATCTTTGACAAACAAGAGAACGGACAAAGTGATAATAAACTCCAAATGCTTCATTTTGGAGTAGAAAATTGGGTTAGCAGCCAAATAAGTGGAGCCCAAGTTATCACAATAAATGACAGGAGGTCGAAGAAAGCTGAGTGAAAGTTCTCAAAACAGATTTCGAAGCCAACACAACTTTGCAGTTGTTGTGGCAACAGAACGATATTCAACCTCGATTGAAGAACGCTCCACAGAACGTTGCTTCTTTGCACTCCAAGATATTGGATTCTTACCAAGAAATATAACATAGAGCACTAGTGGACGTCCGATCATCTTTATTTCCTGCCCAATCCGCATCAGAAAAGGCATGCAAATCAAGTGGAAAATTCTTGTGAAGAAATAATCCATGATCAATGGTGTCAATAAGATAGAGAATAACACGCTTCAAGGCAGTCCAATGGTTAGTTGTTGGGTGATGCGCAAACTGAGAAAGACGATGTGTTGCAAAGGCAATATCTGGACGTGTTAGTGACAGAAACCAACAAGAACCTGATACTCCTTAGGGTCATGTAGATGAGCACTATCATCCAACATAAGGGAATTAGTGGTCGCGAGTGGTGTCAAAGAAGATTTTGCACCAGCCATGGAAGCACGATCCACAATATCCTCTATATATTTTCTTTGAGATAACTTGAGACCATTTGATGTAGAATGACTTGAACTCCAAGAAAGTAGGTAAGATTTCCCAAATACTTGATCGAAAATTGAGTGCCAAGCTTCGTAAATAGCAGAATCACTATTAACGATCTAATGAGGTCATCCACATAAACTATGAGATAAATGATTATCCTAGCTACTGAGAAAATAAAGAGGCACAGATATGTTGCGGAAGCTTTGAATCCCAAAGATAGATAGCCACTGAACTCATCATCCCAAGCACGAGAGGCTTGCTTTAAACCATAAATTCCTTTCCGGAGACGACAAACATGAGTAGACCTAGTTGAATCAACAAAACCCTTAGGCTGAGACATGTAAACTTCCTCCGTCAAAGTACCATGAAGAAAAGCATTATTAACATCCAATTGTCTGAGACACCAATTGTTAGACAGAGCAATGGATAATATAACTCGAACAATGGTATGTTTTGCAACTGGAGAAAAAGTTTTAGTATAATCAAGTACAGGTTACTTAGTAATGTCTTGTTCAACTAACCTTGCTTTATATTTATTTAAACTGCCATCTGCATTTGTCTTTACCCTAAAATTCACTTTGATCCCACAATATTCTTACCCGAAGGAGGTGTTACAAGCGCCCATGTACCTTGACGGTGTAAGGCAGTAATCTTATCAATCATGGTTTGCTTCCACATAGGATCATTTAAAGCATGACTAAGACTGGGCAACGGATCGGAACGGAACCACCGGACCGGCACGATTCGGTATCAAATCAGAACGGCATGAGTTGACCGGTTCATTGACCGGTACCGAGATGAACCAGACTGGATATATCAGGACGGATACTCAGTTTTGGCCCGTTCCACTATATACCGGGATGGACCAGAACAGACCGGAACGGGATGGTATAAACGGGTCGACACATCTAGTTATTTCAAAAAATGATTAAATTTTTTTAGTTATTTTGATTTTTGAATTACTAAAATATGAATTTTTTTTTATTTTTCTAAGTTTAAATTAATAGTTTTTAAATTTATAATGTAATATTTTACTTAAGTTTATTTTAAAGATATATTTTTTAAAATATTTACTTTTTAAGTTTGCAGGTTAAGTCTAATTAAGTTTTAAGGATTTGAATCTTTTGAAGTTTATAAGTTATTACATATTAATATGTTATAACTTATAAGTTAAATTTATAACTTGTAATTTAAATAACTTAAATTTGTAATATTAAAAAATTAAATAAAATAAAGATAAAACAATTAGACAAATTAAAAAAATATAAAATATAAATTATAATATATAATAGAAAATAATTAATAAATAATAATTAATCAAAATCGGACCGGACCGAAACCAGGATAAGCCAGGAAAAACCAATATCGATACACCAGTATCAAATCGTGGTTCCGTTCCATTCTGTGTACCGGTTCTCGGTGTCCCATTCCGTTCGTAGGCAACCGAACTAGGACGAACCGGAATGGTACATGGTACCGGTACAACCCGGTCCGTTACCCAGTCTTAAGCATGATAAATCCTTTTGGGTTCTATTTTGATTCGTTGATTCTGACAATGAGGAACCTGAGGTAGACGAAGTAGTGACAACATGAAGACAAAGTTTCTGGCTGGTTTTGTAATGTTGCTTTCGAGCCTAGTTATCATAGGATGTGTGTTATCTGTGGAAGAAAGAGATAATGATGTGGATGATGGACAACAAGAGATTAAAGACTTAGAGGTCTCATGCTAAAAAATGGAGGACGGATTAATGATGGGTGAAGAAACTGGTTCAGTGGTGGATAGTTCATGTGAGGTGTCAATATCTGATGCAGTGTTTGATATAAATTATAATGGTTGATTCCTTGACGATGACATGGGAACACTTGGCTCTGTGTTATGGACATGTGATGAATCCTGTAAATCTAAAGATGTAGGTGAAGAAAAAGAATTTAAATCTGTAGCAGGAGTTATGCCCATACATGACATCTGTGTAGTAATTCTCAATGTATCCAATAAGGAAGGAATATTAACAGGAGATGCCACATCTGGAGAAACACTCTTACTGGGCTCATGGGGGATGGAACCAGAAAATAAAAAAACATTCTCAATAAAATCATCATGGTGAGATATATAAATTATGTGTGTTTGAGGATCAAAGCATTTGTAGGCACTTTGATTATTGGAGTAACCAAGAAATATGCATGGGTTAGAACGAGGATCAAGCTTGTTACGAGAATAAGGATGTAACCATGGATAACAAAGACAACCAAACACACGTAATTTATCATACTTGGGAGACTCGCTGAAAATTTTAAGATATGGTGAATCATTCTGAAGTAGAGGTGTTGGAAGCCGGTTGATTAAATAAACAACAGTTTGGAAATCAAATGACCAAAAAGAGAGAAGCAAGTTGGCATTGTGAAGAAGAGTAATACCGGTTTCAACAATATATCTATGCGTCTTTCCGCAACACCATTATGCTCAGGGGTATATGGTGGAGTAAGAAAATGAGATATTCCATTAGAAGAAAAGAAATCTTTCAGATGGATAAATTCACCACCATTATCCAAATAAAACAAGACAATGTACTTATAGAAATATTTTTCAACTAAGGCTTTAAATCGAGGAAAGACTTGAGAAACCTCATATTTCTTTTTCATAGGATATAGCTAGACATATTTTGTGAAATGATAAACAAGTATTAAATAATATTGAAACTCATCAACTGAAGATATAGGTGCAGGACCCCAAACATCATAATAAATAAACTCTTAACGGTGAAAATTATTTTATTGAAGAAACCCCAAATGGTGTTTTGTGCATTTTATTGCACTTACATGAATTACAGAATAATTTAGAGGAGACAGAACAATTTGAAAAGGTTGAGAGCGCGTAGGATATGGCGCAATACTGGTGAAGATAGGTGACCAAGTCTATGTGCCATGATGAAATAGACGAGAACTGGCTGTGAAAAGCAACATGATTGATGCTTTTCTTCAAGGAAGTGGATAGGTTCTTTGGACACTCGTAGTCCATTCTTAGGTTTTCCACGTACCAGTGGCACCACCGTTCGATAGTCCTTCACAACATAATAGAATGGTGAGAATTTACCAGATACATTATTAGAGGCACACAACTTCTAAACAGAAATAAGATTCTTTTTCATACTAGGAACATATAAAAAAATTAGAAAGGTTCAAATCACGACTAGGAGAAGAAAGTTTGGTGGAACCAAAGTGTGTGACACATAAGTTTTTACCATCACCCAACATCAAATCATCACCAGTATAATTCGAATACAACGAGAGATTCTAAAGGTCACTTGTGACAGGATGGGATGCCCCTGAATCAATTAACCAATTTGGATTTCCATTTTCTCTTACAGCAGCCATGTTTGCATTAAGTTGTGGAGTAGATGTATTCGGACCTGAGACTACACTGTTAGAGCTAAAAAGATTTAGCCAAGGAAAGGCCGCTTGGATTTTGCGACAATGCTTGACTAAATGACCAGGCTTATCACAATATTGGCAGATCGGTTGATTGCCTTGTTTGCCACTGGAGCGGTGATTGCCTTGTTAAGTGGTGTCTTTATTATTGACCCAGTATTAGACCTTTTATTCCGAGAATTGGAAGAGTTTTTCTTGTCCACAAAATTAGCAGTCAATGGAAAAGTAGGAGGAGTGGGTTCTCGTTGGATTTGTTGCTCATAGTCACACAACTTTTCATAAAGTTCATCAAAATGCAGTGAGGTGTCTCAAATTCGAATAGAATCACAAATACCTTTGTATTCCGATGGCAAGCCATTAAGAACATAAAGAGTGACATCATCGAGAGTAACAACAACTCCAGTAGAATTAAGAGTAGTCACAAGTTGCTTCATATGTTGAAGATAAGCAGACATACTATGAGAACCCTTGGTGGCACAGGCAAGAGAGTCCTTGAGACTGAGAATCCGTTCACGCGATGGTTTCACATACATACTACATAGAGTATTCCAAATACCATAAGAAGTTTCAGCAGTGTTGACCAAAGAGACAACTTCAGTAGACAAACTAGTAATAAGCGCACTTCGTAACAATTGATCTTAGCGATACCATCGTTCATTGTGCAGATGACACATAGTGGGTTGATCAATAATATGATGTGTAAGGCCAAACCCAATGAGTACTGAACGCCATTGAGAGTACCAAGTCTGCTAATTGGTGGAGGTAAGTTTAATTGGAGTAGTTAGAGAGGCTGGAAAGGGAACTGAACTAAACTCTGGTTGGTTGTTTTGGATAGTTATTATAGTTGGGGTGGATGGATTAATGGAAGTGGATACTAGATAACTTCGAGGAACATAGACCAATGGTTGATGGTGAGAAGGAGATCCTTCTATATTTGTGAAAGCCGGTAAGGACCTTGTCGAGAAGGGTGTGGTACTTTCTATGGAATTATAGCTTTGAATTGTTGGGAAAATATGGGGGAGAAAGTTGAAGGTCCCATAATAGTAGATGGACGAGAAATACTTGTGTATGATGGTTGCATAAGATCAGGAGAGGCAGCGGAAGATTGAATTTCAGAGAAAGGGTTTGTTTAGGAGAAAGGATTGAAGGAGGTAAAAGACATGACGATATGAGGCGTTGAAGTGGATGTGTTTGGAACAACTCAAGAGGAAGAGTGAGTAGGATTGGTCTCTTCCATGAGACTGTTTGAGGAGAAAAAAAGCAGGATCAAGAGAGCCTTTTGGTGTTAGCTCCAATACCATAAAGCAGTTGCAGTGAAAGCTAATGTTTGTTCATCTTATTGATAAAAGTTATCCATACATTTATACATGATAGTCTTGATGGCCAAGAAAGGAATAAAGGTATAAAAGGTATCTAAATCAGTAAGAATCAATTAAATATCCTACTATCTTTAAAGATATAATGCAATCAATTTACTATATTTGCTAGATAGAAATCACTCATGATATTCATGATATTCTTCTAAGAACGTGAATACTATCACTTATGACATCTAGAATTTAATTTCTCTAGTTCAATCCTCTAGAAGTTGGTCCAAAATGATACTAGTAGTGGCAAGTTGCATTATTTTCCTGTTTAGGGATTGGAGAGCTAATATTTTGAGGAAAATAGCTGAGTTTAGATGTTAACAACTAATATCGGTGTAAAATGAAGACAAGTAACGTAATATTTTAAATTGAAGTTGTATTACCCAATTGAATATTTTGATACATTTTTTATGGATTAATTTGGACTACATATTTACCTAGCTTTTCGATGGACAAAACTTGATGAGTCAAAGCTGGTTGATGTAGTAAAGGGAATGACACACATCAATCATAACTTGACGGAGGGGTATTTTGATAAGTTCATGTTATTTGTAGTTTTGATGAATTGACAAACCCAGAGACCTTGTAAAGGGACTTGATCCCTAGTGCGATTGTAAACTCAATTGTCAGGCTGGAAAAAGTATAATTGGTTGGTGCACAGTCTCCAACGGTGGCAAAAAGGGTAGAAGCCTCGCCCAATGGCATGCCCTCGAAGGTTGTGACTATTCGTCATAATGATTATGCCCAATAGTCATAACCTCAATTTTTGCAACTTGAATATTCTCAAGAACTCTTGCAAAGGCTAATACTCAAGTGAAGATTCATTCTCAAAATCAACTCGAACCAGATAAAGAGAAAAGCTTAGTTATCTTAGGATTAATTCTTTTCTACATGCATTGTAAATCTGTTCCTAAATCTATAAAGGATTCAAATAGGTTGTTTTTTGAAAAAGTCTAAATCATTTGAGTCTAACTGATTTAGTTGGCAGGCTTGTGTGTTGCTTAGTTAAAGTCTAAGTTATTCGGAGCGTGGTGGTTTAGTGGGCAACCTGCGTATTACTTAGTTGAATCCTAAGTTGTCTAGTGGTGATAGCTTAGTGGGCAGAGTAACATCTGCTTAGGCTCTTCAAATAATAGAGTTATTACTTGGTTGTGAGATTAATAATTTTTTCTCACGTTGGTTGTAACTGGGTTCATTTTGCTTAAGTAAGATTAGTGAAAAAGTTGAAAATCATGTGGTTTTACTCCCTTGAGTAAGGACGCTTCCACGTAAACTACTTGTGTTGTGTTCTTATTGTTATTTACTCTTCGTTATTATTCTAGTTTAGTCAAGGGACCTAGTCCGTTAACTGATAGTGGACGCACGCATTCTATCAGTTCATTAATCATAAATAGTGCAATATCTATAGTCCCTTTAACAGAAAAGAAGAGAGTCAATTACACTGTGAAACTGGGATACCTCACCAATAAGACGGGAGTTCAAATAACCAATCGATGGAGCTGCTGAGATAGAAAGTTTAATTCCGAGCAATTTGTGTAAAAGAAAATTCAGTTAGCATTTTAGAGAGAATTGAGACAATATTGTTGATTGTTGAATATGCAGTATGGGGTCAGTTATCAGTAGTCCTCCTCTTCTCCACTATCAACATTCTTATTTCTGATTATAACAACATATAGTACTTAATTCATTGATGCGTGGGGGTAAACCCTTCACTCTTCAGGGCTATCTTCTCACAAAGTCAAAAACAAATTAAAACGTTCAAACCAAAAGGTAAAACTTTTTTTGGAGAAAATTTTGGCATATAGCCACTCAAAAATATAGCTTATTACGCTCCGTAGTTATAGTTTGTTAACTACAATTTGTAGTTACATGTTATAGGAAGGAGAGTGGCGATCGAGATTGGGAGAGGGAGGAGAGCGGAAAGCGAGAGGGAAAAGAGTGGGAGAGAGGTCAATTGTGTGTTATATATATGCATACATATATACATATTATCTTTTCATAAAAATCAGACAACAATGGCATTGCCTAACGACAACATGACTAGAGACATGTTGGCTACTCAGGCACACATCTGGAACCATACATTCAGTTACATCAACTCCATGTCACTCAAATGTGCTACTCAACTTGGAATTCCAGATATTATCCACTCTCATGGCCGAGCCATAACCCTCATTGATTTAGTTGATGCTCTCCCCATCAACAATAATGCTAAAACCATGGATTATATTTTTTCGTCTGATGCGTATTCAAAACAAGACAAATGGTAAAGAAAAAGATGGTTATTTACTTACTCCGCCTTCACGTCTCCTTCTTAAAAATGAGCCTTTGAGTCAAGTCCCCTTTGTTCAAACGGAACTAGAACCAAGTTTCATTGATCCATGGCACTCACTTAGCAAATGGATCAAGAATGATGAAGACTCTAGTAATCCATTTGCAATTACTCATGGCAAACCCCTATTTGAATATGACGAGACGCAACCAAATATTAACCGTCAATTTAATGAAAATTATGATTAGTGATTCCCGATTGGTTATAAGTGTGGTGATTAAAAATTGTAGGGGTGTTTTTGAAGGATTGAAATAATTGGTGGATGTTTGATGTGGCAATGGAATCGTGACTAAATTTATTGCGGATGCATTTCTTAGAAATGAATTGCATTGTCTTTGATCTTCCACATGTAATTGAAGGTTGTGAAGGGAGCAAGAACCTAAGCTATGTGGGAGGAGACATGTTTAAGTTCATTCCCTAGGCCGATGTGATTTTACTAAAGGTAATTTTGTAATAAAAAGATTTATTTTCACTATATAAATAAAGGTACTAATTGTGTTAAAGTTAATTGTTTGATAGACTAATGATCAATAAGCGGTGGGTATTACATGATTGGAGTGACGAAGACTGCATCAAAACATTGAAGAAATGAAAAGACGCAATTCCAAACAAGGAGAAGGGACGGAAGGTGATCATCATTGACATGGTATTGATGGATTGTTACCTAGAGAAAGGAGATAACAAGTCATATGAAACTCAACTTTTCTTTGACATGATCATGATGGTACATGTTTCTGGAAAGGAAAGAAATCAACAGAATTGGGCAAAACTATTCTATGGTGCTGGCTTTAGTGACTGCAACATTATACCTATATTGGGATTAAGATCTAGTATTTAGGTGTTCCGTTAATGTACGGAATTGATCTAAATTTTAGCAAGCGTTCACGCCATTATTATTTGGGTGAAATTTCACCATTTGTTTCACCATAATATTGGGGAAACATATTTTACTTTTTTAAGAAATATAATTTATATCCATAAGTTTTAAAAATCATCAAAACAAATCATATGTGTATTTACATAGCAAGATAGAAACATCGACGCAACAAGATTCATAACTTCTGCAACAAGTCAAATATTTTCCAAATAATGACAAATTCTATGGACAAACACAATTTGTCAATTTCTTCTCCAAATTTTACTTGGGAAATGTATAGTCAAACGGGTCCGTAAAATAGTTAAGAACCTCATAATAAATGAATGGTAAAAATGAAAATAGTACCACCAATTTTCTTGTGCCACGAACAATCAATTTATGTTGGACTATGAAAAAAATCTCAACCATACACTTAATATTTATATAATAATTATAATTTTAAATACGTTGTGTGAAAAAAGTTGAGTAAAAAGAATTATCAAAAAATATATTTATATTATATTTTAAATGAACAAAAAAAATAAAGTTAATAATGAGGAAGTAACATGCTATAACCATTAGGTGCAGTAAACACAAAATTGGCAAAGGGCAAAATAATGAAGCAACACAAAAGTCAAAACTTTGTGGGAGCAACAAGAGAATGCATTGCCAGCAACTAAAACCAATTGTTGAAATTGAAAAGCCCGATTGAACGAGACAAGTGGTAATTGGTTTCGATACCCACAATTTTTAATTACTTTGTTCATATTTCTTTTTTAAGTTGTCTCTAATTACTTATTTATTTTGATAAATTTTTTAAGAAAATAATCAACTAATTACTTTGAAAGAGCTAAGATTTTCTTGAAAATCATGATATTTTAAGGGTAAAGGACAGAAATCACATACTCTTAAGGTAAAATACCATTTTCCCCTTATAAGCTTATAATTACAAGAATCTCTCAAACTGATACAACAATATAAGCGCTGATACATTAATCTGATGCGTGATAAACATTAATCATAAAGTAAGATACATCACATTTCATACATGATACACTAATCTGATTTATATTTTATACATGATACACTAATCTGATGCGCGAGATACACTAATCTAATGCGAAGATATATTAATCTGATGCGCGAGATACATTAATCTGATGCGCAAAAATGATGCATTTTAGGGATTCGTAAAACTAATAGGGGATAATAGTAGTAAGAGAACTTAAATGTGAGATATCTGTCATTTTCCCTATATTTTAATTCATCTACATCATAATTAATAGGGGTAAAATGATACTCATTATGTCAATCATTATTTTCTTAATAAGTGCGTCAATTCAAAAGTGAACAAGTAATTAAGGAAAGAGAGTATTAGAGAAAGCATAATTTCTTTTTATTTCTCAATATTTTTTAATAGTCCGCTGAAGCAAGAAGAATGTTAAATTTCTTTATTTAAAAATATAATATTTTACCATTCATGAGATAATTTATAACCTAACAAATATTTATAACTTATTTAAATCCCTAATTTATTTATTTTTTATTTAAACTTGGTGTGTAATCAAGAATTACAACATAAATAGAAATGAAGAAAACTAAATTAGATTATATACATCCATTAAAATCTTCTTAAATTTAATGAGGGTGGTCCTCTAATTCTTGTTATATATATATATGCACATAATCTTTTATCCTTATTACCTCAGCCAGTATTATCTTTTTACAAAAATCTTACAACTATGGCATTGCCTAATGACTACATGACTAGAGAAATGTTGGCTGCTCAGGCACACATATGGAACCATACATTTAGTTACATCAACTCCATGTCACTCAAATGTGTTATTCAACTTGGAATTCCTGATATCATCCACTCTCATGGCCGAGCCACGACCCTCTTCGATTTGGTGGATGCTCTCCCCATCAACAATAATTCTAAAACTGTGGATTATATTTTTTGTCTCATGCGTATTCTTATTCATACAGGCTTCTTTAGTCAAACCAAGGCTAATGATAAAGAAGCAGATGATGATCTATTTACTCCGCCTTCACGTCTCCTTCTTAAAGATGAATCGTTGAGTCAAGTCCCCTTTGTGCAAATGCAACTAGATCCAAATTTCATGGATCCATCGCACTTACTTAGAAAATGGATCAAGAATGGTTATGACCGGAGTACTCCATTTGCAATTGCTCATGGCAAGGCCCTATTTGAATATGATGGAAAGGACCCAAAACTTAACCGTCAATTTAATGAAGCAATGGCTAGTGATTCCCGATTGATTATAAGTGTGGTGATTGAAAATTGTAAGGGAGTTTTTGAAGGATTAAAATCATTGGTAGATGTTGGAGGTGGCACGGGAACCGTGGCTAAAATTATTGCGGAGGCACTTCCCAAAATAAATTGCATTGTCTTTGATTTTCCACATGCCATTGAAGGATATGAAGGGAGCAAGAACCTAATCTATGTGGGAGGAGACATGTTTAAGTCTATTCCTTGTGCCGATGCGATTTTACTTAAGGTAACTTTGTCATACAAATATTACTCCATTTCATATATTATTACTGCAACTTTCTTCACTATATCAAAAGAGAGTAATTACTTGTGTTAATGGTTTATCTTGATGACTAATGATCAATAAGCAGTGGATATTACATGATTGGAGTGACGAAGAATGCATCAAAATATTGAAGAAATGCAAAGACGCAATTCCAAGCAAGGAGAAGGGAGGGAAGGTGATCATCATTGACATGGTATTGATGGATTGTAACCCAGAGAAAGGAGACGACAAGTCATATGAAACTCAACTTTTCTTTGATATGCTCATGATGGTACA
This sequence comes from Solanum sitiens, assembly GCA_016801875.1. Taxonomy (NCBI): domain Eukaryota; kingdom Viridiplantae; phylum Streptophyta; class Magnoliopsida; order Solanales; family Solanaceae; genus Solanum; species Solanum sitiens. Next base: position 1,350,696 of record JABWTJ010000061.1, read on the forward strand.
TGTTTATGAAAAGGAAAGAAATAAACAAGATTGGGAAAAACTCTTCTCTAGTGTTGGGTTTAGTGACTACAACATTAACAGTTTACTAAAATCAATAGAAGAAGTACATATTGTATTACCTGCAAAGTCAGCTGATCCATTAGCAATGGCTGAACTTGTATTGGATCCTTCAGTCTCATGCTCCCTGTGAAAATGCTGAAGCATGCTCTGAAACTGGCTATATTGATCTTTAGTGAGACTTACATTGTACAGTTCATCATGTTGATCCACTGATGGTTCCTTCTTAGGGGCTGAATTGTGTGTGCAGTGAGCATTTGCTATTGGCCTATTTCCATGTCCTCTGTTGTATCTGTGTGGAGTATTATTCTGAGGATGCTTGGGTCCAAAATTAGTAGGTTTTGGAGCAAGATTATTATTTGAATTGGAACTAGATGGAGAACCAGATGGATATCCATGGAGCTGATAACATTTTTCCATGAGATGCCCAGTCCTCCTACAATAGGTGCAGAATCTATCTTTGTATGGAATTTGAGAACCATTTCGTATGGGATTAGATGATGAAAAATTTCTTATGTATGACTGAGAGGGCTTACCAGATCCAATATGTAAAGCAGTCGACTCCACATTGAAGTGATTTGAGGGCTTGATTTCTCTCTGAGGTTCATCTTGAACAAGCAACGAGAAAGCCTGTGCCAAATTGGGGAGTGGATTCATCATAAGTATACTTCCATGAATTACCGTATAGATCTCATTCAGGCCCATTCAATGAAGAGGCCTCTGGTGCTTGGTAATGCTGATGATGGTCTATATTTCCTATGTCCAAGTTGTTTACAGAAACCCTTTACTTCTTCTTCATATAATAGTGTATTTTTCCACAGTACTTGTAATGACTGTAATAGTGTCAACAATTCTTCTTCTCATAAACAATGTACTACTTCTGTCAATACAAATAAACCTTGTTTAGCTATCAATCATTCATCCAATTATATTTCTAGTGTTTTTAATTCTCATACATGCACTAGAAACAATATGGATATTGTATGGCACAATAGATTGGGACATGTTCCTTTTGTCAAAATGAAGGGTATTTCTAACATTCCAAACACATTCTCCTCTAAACAACCTTTTATGTGTTCCATTTGTCCCATGGCAAGGCAGGAAAGATTACCCTTCAAACGAAGAACTACATTTACTTCACACATCTTTGAACTACTCCATGTTGATTTGTGGGGACCATATCACTCTGCTACTTATAATAACTTCAAATATTTCATCACCATTGTAGATGATTTTAGCAGGTCCACATGGACTCAGTTACTCAGCTCTAAGAGCAATGCGTTACAAGCTTTAAAAACTTTCATTGCTATGATAGAAAACCAATTTGAAACCACTGTTAAGGCAGTAAGAACAGATAATGGCCTGGAGTTTGTGAACTCAGAAACAACCATTTTTTTCCAAACAAAAGGGATCCTTCATCAGAAAACTTGCCCTTACACACCACAACAAAATGGAGTGGTGGAAAAAAAACATAAACATTTACTTGTAACAGCTAGAGCATTACTATTTCAATCCAAACTGCCTGTCCAATACTGGGGTGAATGTCTCTTGTGTGCAACATACATCATTAACAGAATTCCCTCAGTTGTGTTAAATAATGCATGCCCTTATGAAATCCTATACAAAAAGAAACCTACTTATTCTCACATGAGGAGTTTTGGCTGTCTCTGCTATCCTACAGTTCCCATACCTCAAAGACCTAAATTTGAACCAAGAACCACTCCTCACATCTTTGTTGGATACCCTTATGAGACAAAAGGATACAAGGTTCTAAATATGTCCACAAAAAGAATACATGTTTCTAGAGATGTCATTTTTCATGAGAATACTTTCCCTTTCCATGATACTTCTTCTTCTAATTCACCAACTTCTTGTTTACAATTTCCTTGTTTTATTGATATCTTGGATACTACTGATAAGCATGGCACACAAAATGTTCAGACTGCATCTGACAGTCCACATGTTATATCTGATCATTCACCTGGTCCTATAGTTCCTATAGCCCCATCTAATTCACCATCCCTACCTGTTGCTACACCTACAATTACCCAAGACCAGGAACCTAGAAGATCCACTAGGTGTCACAAACCTCCAAAATATATGAATGACTATGTTTGTTCCTTACCACACCTAAAGTCATCTGTTTCCCCTAACAACCCTATTAATTCTCTCAAAGCTCTTTTCTCTAATCACCACCACATGGCTCACAGTGTTCTGATTCCTGACAGTCAAGATCTTGTAAGAAATGTTTGTCTTGACAGGGAACCTACTTCATATGAAGAGGCTGTTGTTGATCCTGCATGGCAGATGGCCATGACACAAGAGTTTGATGCTTTTCACTCTAATCATACTTGAGATTTAGTTCCTCTTCCTAATGGAAAGAAAGCCATAGGATGTAAATGGGTCTACAAGATCAAACACAAAGCAGATGGTAGCATTGAAAGACTTAAAGCTAGACTTGTTGTCAAAGGCTATACACAACAAGCAGGTATTGACTATACTGAGACTTTCTCTCCAGTGGTAAAAATGACCACAGTCAGGGCCTTATTGATCACAGCAGTCAAACAGGGGTGGTCTATGTATCAACTGGACATCAATAATGCTTTTCTACATGGGGATCTGAATGAGGAGGTATATATGGCTGTACCACCTGGCTTGGATACTCAGGCTCCTTATTTGGTGTGTAAGTTAAACAAATCTCTTTATGGCCTCAAACAGGCTAGTAGGCAATGGTATGCCAAACTTACTGAAGCCTTATATTCTAGAGGATACACACACTCCATGTATGATTACTCTCTCTTTTACAAAAAGAAGGAAGGTTCAGCTGTCTATGTAGCAGTATATGTTGATGACATAGTTCTTACAGGTACTGACAGCACTGAAATAACGGACTTAAAAATTTATTTACATAACAGATTCAAGATTAAGGATTTGGGGCTCTTACACTATTTTCTGGGAATGGAAGTTCTTCACACAAAACATGGAGTAATTATTTCTCAAAGAAAGTTTGTACTTGACATGCTGAGGGAATACGACTACTTGCACCTGAGTCCTTTGACTTCTCCACTTGATCCCAATGCCAAACTAAGAGCAAAAGAAGGACCAGTGCTCAGTGATGCTACATATTACAGAAAACTTATTGGGAAGCTCAATTTTCTCACTAACACCAGACTAGATATTGCTTTTAGTGTACAACACTTAAGCCAGTTCATGCAGGATCCCAGGGAACCACATTTACAAGCTACTTTTCATCTTCTGAGATACCTCAAGAATGATCCTACTTTGGGCCTATTTCTATCTAAGGATATAGACTTCACCATTAAAGGATATTGTGATTCAGATTGGGCATCATGCCCAGATTCTAGGAAGTCTGTCAGTGGTTTTCTAGTGTTAATTGGGGGCAGTCCAATAAGTTGGAAGTCCAAGAAACAAGAAACTATTTCTTTGTCATCTGCAGAAGCTGAGTACAGATCCCTTAGAAAGTTAGTAGGAGAACTGGTTTGGCTGAGTAGGTTACTCACAGAGTTAGATGTTCCTTTTTCCAAACCTATTTCTGTTTTCTGTGACAGTCAATCAGCAATACATATAGCTAGGAATCCTGTTTTTCATGAAAGAACTAAACACATCGAAGTTGACTGTCATTATGTGAGGCATGTTCTGCAGCAAGGGCTCATTTCTTTACATCATATTACTACCCATGATCAACCGGCTGACATACTAACTAAAGCTTTGACAGGACTCAAACATTCTTCCATTCTTGACAAGTTGGCAGTGTTGTCTCCACCTCCAACTTGAGGGGGGGGGGGGTATTAAATATTATCTTGTAAATTTCATGTATTAGTTACACAATTAGTTAAGTAGTTAGTTAATCTGTCAGAATTAGTTAGTTAATTCTCACTGTACAGTCAGATTAGATACTTTCCAATTGATGTATATAAAAGCTATACTAATCAATAGAAAAGCTTAAGCTTCATATTTTTCACATCACAATTTCTTCTCTACATTTTCTTCTGCTAGAAGCTTCTATTGTTGTTTTCCATTGTTGCACCATTGTTGCTTCATCTCGAGCTAATTCTACTGATAATTCATAGATTTCTCAATTCCTATGTTGGGATTGAGATCTATTATTGAGGTTTTCCTTTAATCTATGGAATTGGATACTAATAAGATACTTTCTTGTGTTATATAAGAAAAGTGTCATTCCTCATTTCCCTCCTAAATAAATGTACTTCTTTGTGTTTTATTTTCGATCCTTACTTCTTTGTGATAACTACTTCTTTGAGATAAGTAAATCATTATGATAATAATTCATATATTGTCTAGATAAACTAAAAAAATATCCATAATTTCACCGAAAAATACTCTTTCCTGTACATATTAAGTGTCAACACATGACTAATTAAGAAAAGTATTTAAGGTATTAATTATATGCTACTATCCACTATTGCCCTTTTGATCATTATTAAAATATTTTCTTAGAAATGGAAATTAGTTATGATCCTCGTAATTAAATGAATAGTAAAAATGAATCAAAGTACCAACAATTTTCTTGTGCTATGAACAATCATTTTATTTTAGACTATGAAAAAAGTCTCAATCATTCACTTAATATGGACTAGATAGAATATGATTCAACTAGGTTTGTATTTTTTGTTGTCTCTAATTTCAAATTCATACATAAATCGATAACACTTGTCATAGATTATTTTTAATGGTCCTACATGAGTTTTTTAGTTTTTAATGTTTTACCCTTACAACCAATTACTTCATGATCTACTATTAAACATTAATTAATAGGGACAATGTGGTAAAATTTTCCCTACATTGTGGTTGTCGACTTGGTGGCTACTTTAAAAATAATTGGCAGATCTTGTTATGTTATCATTTAAAAAAGTTATTTTTAGTTCTATGTTTTTTTATACTAGATATTTTTAGTTTTACATATAAAATATTTGAACAAACAATTTTTTTCTACTCAATTTGTAAATAGTCATAAGAAATCATTTATGTCTTTATATTTCGTATACATATTGGTGGTTAGAAAAAGTGCATGCTTGAAAAACAAACTATCAAAAGGGCTTGTATAATAAAAACATCCCATGAACTCCTTGGACACAGTTATTAATTATAGTAGTATTGTTTGTGTAATGACATTTAGGGTCATTTTTGTGTTTTATGCGTGCTTTTCCTACTTCACTCCTTTCCGTAGCTTCCTTATAGTTTGTGAGTGGTGATGGGTTACGTGGCACACTTTTTACTTCCAAATGCACACGCAAGTGCACATCGTTGTGCAAGTTATATAGTGTCTCTAAAAGAATCGAATTATCAAACCTAAAAGACTTGTTGATTGATTGTTCTTACTAAATTATATTAATTCCAAATACTTTTTAAGCGTAAAAAAATAATTTACCTTATTAGAATGCAAGAATAAAGGACGTATACTAATGATTGAGAAGATTCTAGGGTTGTAGCTTACTAAGAATCTATGCATTGTATCTTCTTCTATGGCTTCAATTAGTTATCAAATCGCCGATTTACAAATTTGAATATACGACCATGGTCACCGACCTCTAATCGCCTACCACAATTAGCAGACTAATTAACTATATCGTTAGTTGAGCGGAGATAAACTAAATCAATTGCAGAGCATTAAATTTATCTTGTTTAGTAACCAAGCAAGGTCTGTATATCCCAATTCTAGATATAAATCAAACCTAATTTCTTGAGAAGATCATGCTTCTTTTCTCCCACAATCTATCCTCCTATTCCTCTCCCGAGTTCAATTTGGGCAATGAGTTTATTTCAATGGTGGTCAATGATGAGTCCTCAAATTGGACTCATCTAGGGACTTATTTTAATGCAAAATAGTGTCCTCGATTGTTAATTTTATCTCGATATCTGATAAAAACTTCTAAGCTTCAGGTATTTGAGGGTTTGGTATGAGCATGGATACTAAGGAGCAAAACGGAAGCAAAATGGAGAAAAAGAGCAGCAGATGCAAAGGTGTGCATTGCCAAGCACATTTGGCGATTCTCCGTATAGCGAAGTTTAGCCTTCTGTTACAGTAAGTGAGCCATGAAGGAAGTGAACCAAAACACAAAAAAAAAGGAGCAGTCAGCGCTTCACGGATCAGTTCCGCAAAGCAGAAGATTTCCGCCCATTGATACATAATACATAGACAAGGAAGGCAACGTGCAAGCGGCGATGAACAGAACGAAGGGCGATTCGCCGAATCACGACTAACTATGGCGAAAAGATTCGCCAGCACAATTCTGAAGTTTGTGAGTATTGAACTCTTTTATTATTTAGAAAAGAAGAAAATTAGAGAGTGAAACAATTACACTTAATATTTTATTTTAAAAACTATGTTCTTATGTTTTCTCTCATATTTGGAGAGGGTTTTTGTGGAAGCTTGAAGAATGAAGCTCTTCTACAAATTTTGGAAGTGGGTCTTCTCCATTTACCTTCCTTTGCTACTTTTAAGGTTTAATCTCGTATACCACTTGATTGTTTTATCATTTTAAGTATATTTGATTATTACTTGATGTGTGGCTAAACCCCCGCCCACATTTTTGGGGTGTGATTTAGAAATTATGGGTTGATTAATTTGTTAGGTCTTGCTTACTTGTATATTAGTTGCATTTTAACGGTGATTTCACCTAGTGGTTGTAGTTTAATCTAATGAGTTTGTAGTTTCAAATAAAAAACCACCCATGTATTTTCGACTTGCTCGAGAGAGAGGTTTTGAAACTAAGACCACTAGAATGATCTCCTAAGGATAGGATCGATATGATGTTCAACCTGAGAGGGTGAGTCCTAGTCTCATACCTAAGCACTCCCGTCGAAAGAGAGAGTGTGGATATGACCTAGGCTGGATAGTTTAGACAAGTGGGTGTCCGAGAGGAACCCATTTGATATGGGTTAAGTTGCCCGAGAGGGAACTTGCTTTCCCCTAAAACTTAGCCTAGTCATCACTGTCTTACGAAATTAGCTACTGAAAGCATGTACCGACCACTTTTATCTTTACATATAGCGATCTCACCCCAAGAACTCTCTCCTATACTTGTTTCTTATTTATTTTATTGCATTCTACTACTTCTGACAAACAAATCTTGATATTTGACACTTTGGTGTCACAAATTGAATTTAATTTGTTTTGATATTTGAAAATGTCTTAAACTATCACTATTTGGAACGGAATTCTAAGTAGCTACTAATTTCACTACCACTCCCTTGGGACACGACCCTAACCGTTGGTTGGGTTACTAAACTAGTTTTGATTCGTAGACACTCACATTGTAGGCTAGTGTCGTTGATCACGACAAATAAAAAAGCAAAGAACCAGTCAATCACAAAATACTAAAATAAGAATAAAAGAGCAATATATGTGATAACCAATATTCAATCCATAAAATTCAATACTAAATTATCATTCATAGCTGCAACCCAGAACAAGTTTTTTTAGCTACAAATGCCAACAAGGGGTTTTAGCTATTAATGTCTATGAAAAGAAAAAAAAAGAAAACAACCCTACAAAGTATAACACTTTTTCCATACAAAGTATCTCCAAGTATCTCCCTGAATAATTAGTCTTATTAACTTCTTATAGATGTAGGCAACCATGAATAAAATAATTGAGTCCAAAACAAATTAGGAAATCAAAATTCAAACGGAATTGAATTCCACGTGAACATTGGATGTCACCTATTAAATTGGAGTTGCGTTCTTCTTTGCCACATGTCACATCCTCACATGTATGTTTTCTTTGTTTTCTATTGCACGATGGAATATCTATAAATAGAATATAATATTCAATTTAATTCATTAAGTTATATTCTTGATTTCTTCTTTTAACCTTCCATCTTTAATTAATTTAGGCTATAAATTTCTTCATCTTCACGCCAATTTATTCCTACAAATAAAGTATACCATTAAGCACAATTGATATACCGCGAGTTTATGATATTTTGATGCATTTCACTTAGAAGTTGTGTGTGTCTACGGCTATATTGTATTAGAAATAATGTGTTTTGTATTATGTTTGCATGAAATAAGATTCAAATGCAGTTGATGGTGATGAGTGTTGAAATCATGCAAAAGGGGCCACTATTGAAGGGATCCACGGACCGTCGTTGGGCAGGCGTGGACGGAGCATCAGGGAATTATGACTAAGTGTGGAACTACGAAGCGACTGGCGGACCATCCTGCACATTCATTGATTGATTCAGAGAGCTGAAGTTCAAGAACATGATGAAAAAAATCCTAAGTATGGATCCACTGAGGGGGATCTATGGATCGTAGGTTAATCCACGGTCCGTCGGTCGAGTCATCACTTAAAGTCGTGTTTCAGACAATTTATTTCCTTATTTTGTTTCTTTTTCGAACGTGTTTTGTATAAATAGGAGATATAAACCTTGTTTTTTTAGGGTTAGACATTATTGTATACTCTTAGTTTTTGGTGTTTCTTTGGGAATTAACTTGCACACTTTAGCAATTTGATTTCCGAATTTCGGTTTATAATATTTTCACTTTGTAATTCAATTGGAGATTTTGGGTTTCATATACTCTAATAGTAAGTTCATGAATTTTTTTTATCAAAACATGAATTGATTTCTTTATGAGTAGCTAAATCCACAACTAGCACTACAAGAAAGTGGAGATACAATGATATTTTATAAAAGTCGTATTATGATGTTTAAATGTCACAAATTTGTTGACTGACATTTATTTTACATTTTGACCAAATGTCATAAATTTTCCGATATTTAGGTAATTAGCGGAAAGAATTTTTGATATTTATTTACTGACATTTAGGGAAATGTTGAAAAGAATTAGCGTCATTTACTTTGCAACATGTACATAAATGTTGGTAAGATTATTACGACATTTATTTTTTGACATTTATGTGAATAACGATAAGAAATATATGACATTATTTTTGACATTTAGATGAATGTCTATATGAGATATATGGTATGTTCAACATTTAGTTAAATGTCAGTATGAAATATTTTCGACATTTAGGTAAATGTCGGTATGAGATATATATGACATTTATTTTTTATAATAAGGTAAATGTATGTATGAGATATATGACATTTATTTTTGACATTTACGTAAATATCGGAATGAAATATTTGGAATTTATGTTTGAAACTTAGTTTATTCAATATTTTATTCCAAAATGAAACTTTTTTTCTTCACAAAAAGCCCCATAGGTTATACAGATTAGAAGAGTGAAAAGATACCTAGAGAGGTTTCCCTTACGGATGGCTTAGGCAATATGTGACCTATATGAGTGAACAAAATATGAAGATATTTTTATTTTCAATATCGATGTCAGAGGAGAGAAGTTCATTGAAGACAATACAGAGTTTGGAGAATTCTTGATTTTTGATTATGATGAGACTATTCACTTAAAATTACCAGAAATAACTAAATGTGTGAAGAAAGGAGTTGGAGGTTTAAAATTGGTTGTGGAGGAGGAAGAAGAAAAAATAACATAAAATGAGCATAGTGTTAAATGGAAAATTTGTCTAATGATAGCCATAAAAGTTCTTCTTTTGATTATAGTGATGCTAATTACATGGTAGAAGATTTAACATCCGCAATTCTGCTAGCAAAGATTTGTACCAAACTGCAAGAGTTTGAAATGTGGTAAAATAAGCTAAGCCTAGTTTTGTTGGATGGGACAAGTTATGGATGGGGAACCTTATGGATGAAAATGAAAAATATATTTGTGAATTAATGAAAGAGAATGTAATGACCCTCTAGGTCATTATCTCTATTTTTCAATATTTTGGTATTTAGAGATTTTATATAAAGACCCTAGTAATTTATAACTTGTTTGGGTTTATAGCCCAGTCACCTGGTCATTCATTTGATTTTATGCAAGTTCCCCTATTTTGTAGCTTCTAAAGTTCAAACTATTTTCTTTGGTAAACACTTAAATTAAACATCCTTGGAATATAATCTTGAAGCTTTATTAGCTCCTTAACATCTAGTTTTGTCTAGATGGACCTTTGGTCCATGTCTTGTGGCTTCTAGAATCATTTTAGTCAACCTTGTGGCTAATGGCTAAAATTTTCTTAGGTGTTGGACCAATTTTTTTTCGAGACAATTTAAGATGGAAGTTTTGATATCTTTGTTAAGTCTAGAATGAAGAATTTGGTGGGGTGTAGTTTCTTAATGTGCATGGGGTTCCGAACAAATCTTGACCACCCGATCGGAGTTCGTTGGGTTTTTGCAATTTTTGTTTGTGCAAGCATTCTTGTGTAGATGCTTTAGCGGCCCAGGACCACTTTAGAGCTTGTCGCTTTAACGACATATAGACCACTAGAGTGGAGGTGGGCCAACATATACTTGGATTCTTTAGCAAAAACTTTATTGCTTTAGAGGTGTTCGTTTAAGCGGTCATTTAGCCCTTTAGCGTCATCATTGGTAGTTATTTTTCATTTTCAACTCATTGTTCATTATATTATTACTCCATTGTAATACATAAGAGATAAAATCAAGATTTTATTATTCTGAATTATGGAAATCGTTCTTTGGGATATTGTTAGGAACGTCGTTTACGTATTTAACCCATAAGTTCCATTCAATTTCCTTTGTTTTAAATCATTGCTTGAATAATTGTGCATGAATTTTTAGGGCACTTTTGAGCTTGGATTATGCCAATATTTGAGCATAAGTTTCTTGAGCTTGTTGGGACGTATTGACATAGTCAATTAAAATATTTTATACGTGGGTCTCATAATACAATTTTTAGCTCATTTTTAGTCTCATCTTAAGTTGTTGCAATTTGGGAGTCTAAACGACTGCATTGAAACTAGAATCACTAATTTTATAGTTTCACACATTTTGAAAGCAGGTTGAACAGAAAAAGCTCAAATATAAAGGTTTGGAGCACGCGAGATGAGCTTTGAGGTAGGCTACGACTTACTATCCTTAGACCTAACTTATTGATTATTCTAGCATGGTATTTTCTAGGTGTTGAGTTGGAATTGAACATGAATCCTTGTCGCTTCTATATTTGTATTGTTTTAGCCTCATTTTTTGGTATTTTAGGTGGTCTTCGGGTTGATCATGAGTATTTTTAGGGGGCCCCAATTTTTTTTAAATACTTATATATATATATATATAGAGAGAGAGAGAGAGAGAGAGAGAGACTTTAATATTTAAAAAAAAAACATGAAAGAAGTATATTTATTAGAAAACAAACAAAAGGACAACTAGTTTTCCCACTTTTTTAAGGGAATGAAACATTTTTGGGGAATAATTTCCTTATGTGGGAAATTGTGTTTCCTTATTTATTTCCTTAAATTTGACTCTATATTATTATTTACCTGATACTTATCTTTTTTGGTTCTCTATTTTATTATTTTTATTCTCAATATTGAACTCTTTCCTATAATTTGTTCTGTACTTACTATTGCTTACAAGTTACAAAAGAACAAAAATTGTTTTTGGGTGTCTTCTTCAAAATCTCAAAAAGTGCAACAAGCAATCATTATATTGAAGGAACGACACACTCTTTCGATATTGTTTTATAAACTTATCAAATTCGTGAGCTATATTTTATTATTCTAACTTTATTTTATAGTTTTTTCTTGAAAATCTATTTTTCTTTATATTCTTAGTTCATAAGTATATATATTCTTGTTTTAGTTATTATTAAAGCTATTCAATTTAAATATTTCAACTAGAAAATATGATTTCGAATTTACAATAAGGAGAGAAAAAGAGAACTTGAAGAACTAAATAACCCCAAAAGGAGCTTTTGATAGAGTTTTAACAAAGGGAAGAAGGACAAATATACCACTAAAACTATCATAAAAGGTATGCAAATAACCACCGTTATACTTTAGGGACATTAGTGTCTCTATCGTCTAAACACTAGCGCATATATACCCTTTATAATAATAGAAATACATGTGTCATAATCCTATCCACCGATCCAATATTTATTAGATATCGAATCAACAATAATATTGTGGCACGTGTCCATGTATAGTCTTCTGTTAGAAAGAAGGGCATATATTGTAACGTCCCTAAAACGAACTAGGTGAAGCTAGAGCCTAACAAGTGTGTCATGAGGTTTTAAAGTCTTAAAATGGTTAAATAGTGTTTATAGGCAGTGTATGAAGTTTGAAAGTGTTTGGAGGACAAACTTCCAAGAACGTCCGAGACGTTCGAAAGATAGTCTTGACACATGTTTTTGTATTCTAGTGTGTATTGGCATGTTTTACGTGTTATTTTTGGTTCAAATTGATGTGGGAGGTTCCTAACATCTATATGAGTGTATTTGGGTTGTAAACATCTCGGAAAAACTCCCCAAGGACTAACCTAAGGGTCCTTGAAGAGGACCTAACTTGTGGGTCAAGACTGCCAAAACAGTCCTAACCAACGAGGCTAATCAACGGACCGTAGGTCCATCAACGCCCCATCAATTGGGGCGTAGGCAGTGTGGTAAAGGCGCTCGCCTTTCGCCTTTGGCGATAAGGCGAGGCGAGGCACTTTGTCCTATTTTCCTTGAGGCGAGGCGAGTTGAAAATGGCCACCTTATGGCACTCTTTGGCGACCTTTTTTGACAAGGCTAGCGCCGCCTTTCTTCGTTTTTGCCTCCTTTTTGCAAACACCGACTTCATGACCTTTTTCTTCAACTGACTTCGCGACTACTACTCCTTCGCCGCTTCGTGACTGCTTCCATGTACGTTTCTTTTTCTTCAATTCGTATCTTCTTCTTTTTCTCTTCTAATTCTTCTCTTATTTTCTTCTTCTTCACTACACTGTTTTTCACTCACTACTGTGCTCTGTTTTTAAAGTGGTAGCGGACATGGTTGTTCACTCACTCAGTGCTTTGTTCACTATTAGTTTTTAAATTTAAATATTTGCTAATATATGTTATTGTTATTAAGATTTTGGATATTTATATGTTCAATTAAAAAAAATTAATTTTTGGTATTAATTGGCGCCTTAATTCAAAAGGTGAGCGCCTCGCCGCTCGCCATGCCTCATGGCGAGGCAGGCCCTTGTCACCTTTTATCGCCTCTCGCCGTCCAAAAAACTGGGCGTATGAGTATACTTAGCGTGGGGAGCTCAAACTCCCATTTGGTGAGCCTATGACCCAAACCACGGACCATCAGGAAGGTCCGTTGGTGGGTGACGAGGCATAGGTTGGTCTGTCGATGGTAACCTGCAGATTTTTCTGCATAGTCTCGGCCAAGCCAAAGCTATTTTAAGGGAATTCACCTAGTGTTCTAAAAATAGTTAGGGCGGTTACTTAAGGGTATTTTGGGTATTTTAAATGGGTTTATAAGTCTTGAACCTTAAGATGAGTTCATTATTTCAAAGTCAAAACCTAAGACCCCAAAAGAATCGTCTAGAACTCCATTGAAGCTTGAAGGGAGATTGGAGCTTGGAGCTTGATTTCTCCATCAATTCTTGATCATTTTCGTGGATTGTCTTCATCAAGGTATGGTGCTTCATCCTTGAACTCTCTTTCTTCAACGAGCCAAACTTCAAAAGGCTTTTCCAAGACTGTCTCAAAGTATAGATTTCTAAATTGAATTCTAGACATGAAATCTTGCATAAATCATTTTGAATCAATGATTTATGATTGAATTGATGTTAATTTGATGATTCTACGTCAAAAACTCTATGAACCTATACAAATCATAATTTCCTTATTTTGTCTCTAATGTGGGTGATTTGATTAAGACTTAAAGGTATTGAATTATTGTGTAGATTACTTTGGGCTATTTGAATTATGTAAAGATCATGTTAGAATTGTCAATAGGCTACCTCAATTTGGTAATTCTTGTATTGTTTTATGTTGATTAATTGTATAGTTTGATTTATGGGTTGAATTGGTTATCATGGCTATTGGTAAGAGCCTTTATGTATTGAATTGGTTGGATTGGCTATGGATTGAAGGTGTTATTGATGGAATGATGGTATGTTGACCTAATTCCCTCTATATTGTGTAGTATAGGTCTTGAATTGTGGTGTTTGGTATGATCCACTTATGGTGGCAGTGCTTATATGATATAATTGTGAAGAATGTGGCCTCATCGGAATTACTTTATGAATTGTGATATTATCATGTTGTAACTTGTGAAGTTGATCAATGTGAAGTATGATTATGATTATGTATATGTGTAAAGGGAAAGCATGTTGTCTCCTAGTTGATTATGTATGATCATGATAGACTATTATGATGTTCTTATGTGAGTATACTTGATATTGAAGTATGATGCATCCTAATTGACTATGTGAGGTCTTATGATGAAAATATGTAGATGTTGTTATAGGAGTAAATAGGGTGACTAATAGTTGACCTAGTTGTCCGCATGTGCTACTTGAATGTGATTGTACATGTGATAAGAGGAAGTATGTGTGTGTCTTATTGTGGTAGACCTATGTCCCTTACTTGATACATGAAGAATGTGAATATGACTCTTAACTTATTAGGATAAAGCACATTTGTCATGTAATTATATGTGTGATTGAAATATGACCTTGAACATGGTTAAGAGGGTCTTTTACTTGGAACCTTCAAACCAGAAAGAAGGTTATGATATCCTTGAAGTTGAAAGTCGTAATGGTATCCTTCTTGCATGAATGATAGACTTAGGGATAGGTTGGCTGGAACCGCATGAAACCATCTCTAAGAAAGTCATTGAGCTATCCTCGTAACCATTGTATGGCATCCCTAGTGGACCCTCTTTGGTAAGGTGTATTGTGATTTGGTTAGGACTACTATATGGTTCCTCTTCATATGCCCTTTTGATTGAATTACTCTATGACAAGAAAGGCTAGCAACGAGTGAGTATGTTTGGGGAGTGGCTGTAGTTAATATGGGAATAGAGTACAAAGAAACCCTTGATATTCCTTGACCATGTGTCTACATGGGATGTGTCCTAGTTCTACCCTTGGCAAGTAGAACACCCTCCATCGGAGTATTGTTGACTCCGGATTCCATGCCTAGCTAATATGGTCTATGTTGGTTATTGCCTATTCTCATCATATGGGATATATTCTAGTATTTGATAAGTATTACGACGTTTTGGTAGTGGAATGGGACGCTATCTAGACATTGCAAGAGTAGGCTTTGAAGGTGCTAGGGTGTAGGTTCCCTATGTCTTTCCAAGACCATTATGTGGAAGTTTTCTAAATTTCTAAATGGATCTTAATTGACTTAATTAATGATTATGACTTGATTTAGTGTAGGTTAAATAAAAGTATCCTATATAGGGTAGCTTTGAGGGTTGCTTAGGTAGACTTGAAGAGAGTGTATGGGCGGTCTCTTCATGATTTACTCAAGTGAATCTTAGAGTAACCTTAGGTGGTGAGTTGATTGCTAAATAGAGAATAATATTATCTTAGGAAGTCTTAAGGATTATTTAGGTGTGCTTGAAGAGGGCGTATGTGAGGTTTCTTCTTGCCTTACTTAAGTAAGTCTTAGGATAACCTTTGGTAAGAGCGTTATATGCTTATGTGGTTTGATATGATCTAATGTTATTATGTGAGTTACTTGGAATGTGACTTACATGTGAAGTTGGTGTTAAAGGTGTTTCTTATACTTATGTTATGAAGTTTTCTCCAGAAAGAGCATGTTTATACAAATGTCCTTTTAGCATGATTTATTGCATGTCACCATACTTAGTGCATTTTAATGTACTAATTCCATATATTTTGTCTCATCTTTAAAGGTGTAGGTTGCAATTGAGAGGATTCCTTGAAGTGAAGCTTGGACATTATTGTTCATTCAAGCAAGTTTTGGTATATCCTCAATTGTTCCGAGGACATAACATTGTTTGTTTTCTTATTCAAAGACGTTGTAATAGACTTAGATATTTTTTATATTTATGTTGTATGGGTCGTGTCCCAAGATATTCGTGTTTCTATGATGTCTAAGAGAGACTTAACATTTCTATGTTTTTCTATAAAAGAGATTTTAAGACGATGTTTGTGAAAAGTTTTAATTCCGCACTACTTTTTATACACTTTTATGCAATGAATAATGTCTAAAGGCTTGTAGGAGACCTCCGACAGGTCGAATACGCTGTGTGGCGACTTGAGGATACCTTTGTTTCTAGGGTATACGCTCGGGTCATGACAAACTTGGTATCAATGCATAAGGTTATGAAGTAGTCTTTAGGAATCAAAAAGTCTCTTAAAGCCACGTCTAGTAGAGTCTTGTTCATCGGTGTTAGTCGCGACACATCTATGAGCGATAGGCTATTGGACGATAGAGTTTTCCTTCTTCATTACTCTTGAGTCGTTCCATATAGTTAAAATTTATGAGTGTCCTTCGTAATGTTTTTCCTTGTGTTTATAGAAGATGACTACTAGAAGGATGACCATAAGAAGGGTTGAAGAAGAAGGAGCGAATGAGGGAGTTCCACCCCAAGTTGAGGAAGTTCTCCAAGGTGTACAAACTCCACAAGATATGCAAGCTCACATGTGGAAAAGATCCACAAGGAATGCAAGCTCACCTGTGGATAAGCTCCACAAGGAATGCAAGCTCCTCAAGGTGAGCAAGTTCCTATTATGGGTCAAGGGAATGAGGTTCTGGTGGTTCCCTTAGAAATGACCAATAGGGAGATTAAAGAGGCTCTCCTTACCCTAAATAGAGCTATGAAAACTCATGTGACTAGAGACATTGGGCCTAGGGTGAATGCTTTGGAGTGTACCATGACCTCTAAATTTCAGGATTTAGTGAGGATGAATTCTCCTATCTTCTTTAGTTCTAACGTGGGAGAGGATCCCTTAGAGTTTCTTTATGGTGTGTACAAGGTGTTGAGTGCCATGGGGATGACTTCTAGGGAGAAGGCGGAGTTAGCTTCGTACAAATTGAGAGAGGTTGCTCAAGTTTGGTACACTCAATGGAAAGATAATAGGCCGGTTGATTCGGGTCCCATAGAGAGGGGAGAGTTTAAGGAAGCTTTCTTAGGAAAGTACTTTCCTTGTGAGAGGAGCGGTGAATGTAGAGGAGTTAATTAACCTTAAGCAAGGTAATATGAGTGTTGAAGAGTATTCTTTGAATTTTATCTTGTTGTCTAGGTATGATCCATCCTTGGTGTCTAACCCTCGGGATGAGATTAGTAGGTTAGTGACCGGTGTTATCGACCTTGTGAAAGAAGAGTGTCGTACGTCCATGCTCCATGGTGACATGAATTTGTCTAGGCTTATGGTGTATGCACAATCCATTGAAGAGTCCAAACTTAGTAGGATCTCAAGGAATTTGAAGAGGAGTGTATCCAGTGAGCAAAACCAACCTAGGTTTAAGAAGAGGTCTCCAAACCAATATAGACCTAGTGCTCTTAAACTTAATATTGAGGGTGGTAGGGGTTCTCGAGGTGTTAAGCCTACTTGTGTTATTTGTAAGAAGAAGCACTTTGGGAAATGTTTAGCTGGTATTGTTGGTTGCTTTGGCTGTGGTAAGGATGGTCATAAAGTAAGGGATGTTCTTACTATTGCAACCAGAAGAAGAGAAGCCAAGCAAGTTCCTCCTAGTGCTCAAGAAGGTGATGCTCCAAAGAGGAACCGCTTCTATGTTCTTCAAGGTAAAGGAGAAAATTCGAGTGATAATGCCGGTAAGTTATAGTTTTATCTCTTGTGTTGTGATGGGTTCCTTCTAAGTGGAGGAGTATGGTGAGTAGGGGAGTTTTGATTTTTTGTCTTTTCTTATTCCATTCAAGACTGAGAGATAGAATGTCATAGTACCATGTTGCATTTTGTTTAGGAGTCTTGTTGAAAAGAGATTTCATTGATATCCTTGCATTGTGCATTTCATGAAGTTATGTGTATGTGGTAGAATGAGTTTATATGATCTTGTCTTTCATATTGCCATGCTTTCATTCTAGATTGCTTAAAGTTGCATTAGTGATCTAGTGAGCATGTTCATGGCGAATTCATTGAAATTCTTGCTAAATTGTGTTTTCTTGAGAAATGGTTATGATATTTGGTATGGTTATTTGCTTCTAGTCTTGAGTCTTACATCTTGATAGTGTTTTAAATGAAGCAAGTGTTATTTGAGGACGAATGTTGTCCAAGTGGGGGAGAATGTAACGTCCCTAAAATGAACTAGGTGAAGCTAGAGCCTAACAAGTGTGTCATGAGATTTTAAAGTCTTAAAATGGTAAATAATAGTTTTTATAGGTAGTGTATGAAGTTTGGAAGTGTTTGGAGGTCAAATATCCTAGAACGTCCGAGACGTTCGAAAGATAGCCTAGAGATGTGCTTGTGTGTTCTAGTGTGTCTTGGCATGTTTTACGTATTCGTTTTGGTTCAAATTTATGTGGGAGGTTCCTAAAATCTATATGAGTGTATTTGTGTTGGAAACGTCCAGGCAAAAATCCCTAAGGACCAACCTAAGGGTCATTGAAGAGGACCCAACTTGTGGGTCAACACTACCAAAACAGTCCCAACCAACGAGGCTAATCAATGCACCGTAGGTCCATCGACGCCCCGTTGATTGGGTCGTAGGTTTACACTTAGCGAGGGGAGATCAAGCTCCCATTTTGTGAGCCTCTTTCCCAAACCACGGACCAGCAGGATGGTCCGTTGGTGGGTCGACGAGGCGTAGGTTGGTCCATCGATGGTGACCTGCAAATTTTTCTGCAAGGTCACGGCCAAGAAAAGGCTATTTAGGGGAATTCAGCTAGTATTCAAATTTGTTAAAACGATTACTTCGGCATATTTTGGGTATTTTAAGTGTGTTTAAAAGTCTTGAACCTTAAGATGAGTTCATTATTGCAAAATCAAAACCCAAGACCCCAAAAGAAACCTCTAGAACTCCATTGAAGCTTGAACGGAGATTGGAGCTTGGAGCTTAGAGCTTGATTTATCCATCAATTCTTCATCATTTTGTGTATTTTTTTCATCAAGGTATGGTGCTTCATCCGTGAACTCTCTTTCTTCAAGTATCCAAACTTCAAAAGGCTTTTCCAAGACTTTCTCAAAGTATGAATTTTTAAATTGAATTCTAGCCATGGGTTCTTGCATAAAACATTTTGAATAAATGATTTAAGATTGAATTGATGTTAATTTGATGGTTCTAAGTCAAACACTCTATGAACCCATGCATATCATGATTTTCTTATTTTGGCATTAATGTGGGTGATTTGATTAAGGCTTAATGATATTGAATTATTGTGTAGCTTACTTTGGGCTATTGAATTATGTAAAGATCATGTTAGAATTGTCTATAGGCTGCCTCAATTTGGTAATTCTTGTATTGTATTATTAGGTTGAATTGGTGATCATGACTATTGGTAAGAGCCTTTATGTATTGAATTGGTTGGATTGGCTATGGACCGGAGGTGTTCTTGATGGAATGATGGTATGTTGACCTAATTCCCTCTATATTGTGTAGTATAGGTCTTGAATTGTGATTTTTGGTACGGTCCTTTTATGGTGGCGTTGCTTATGTGATATAGATGTGAAAAATGTGGCCTCATCGACATCACTTTATGAATTGTGATATTATCATGTTGTAACTTTTGAAGTTGATCAATGTGAAGTATGATTATGATTATGTATATGTGTAAAGGGAAAGCACGTTGCCTCCTAATTGATTATGTATGATCATGATAGACTATTATCATGTTCTTATGTGAGTATACTTGATATTGAAGTATGATGCTTCCTAATTGACTAGGTGAGTTCTTATGATGAAAATATGTAGCTGTTGTTATAGGAGTAAATAGGGTGACTTATAGTTGACCTAATTATTCCCGTGTGCTACTTGAATGTGATTGTACATGTGATAAGAGGAAGTATGTGTGTGTCTAGTTGTGGTAGACCTATGTCCCTTACTTGATACATGTGTGATTGAAATATGACCTTGAACATGGTTAAGAGGGTCATTTACTTGGAACCTTCAAACTAGAAAGAAGATTATGATATCCTTCAAGTACAAAGCCGTAATGGTATCCTTATTACATGAATGGTAGACTTAGTGGTAGGTTGGCTGGAACCGCATGAAACCATCTCTAAGAAAGTCATTGATCTATCCTCGTAACCATTGTATGGCATCCCTAGTGGACCCACTTTGGTAAGGTGTATTATGATTTTGTTAGGACTACTATTTGGTTCCTCTTCACATGCCCTTTTGATTGAATTACTCTATGAGAACAAAGGCTAGCACCAAGTGAGTATGCTTGGGGAGTGGATCTAATTAAGATGAAACTATAGTACAAAGAAACCCTTGATATTCCTTAACCATGTGTCTACATGGGATGTGTCCTAGTTCTACCCTTGGCAAGTAGAACACCCTCCATCGAAGTAGGGTTGACTACGAATTCCATGCCTAGCTAATATGATCTATGTAGGTTATTGCCTATTCTCATCATATGGGATATATTCTAGTATTGGATAAGTACTACAACGTTTATATGTAGTGGAATGGGACGCTATCTAAAGATGGCACGAGTAGGATTTGAAGGTGCTAGGGTGTAGGTTCCCTAAGTCTTTCCAAGACCATTATGTGAAGTCTTCTAAATATCTAAATTGATCTTAATTAACTTAATGAATGATTATGACTTGAATTAGTGTAGGTAGAATAAAAGTATCCTATCTAGGGTAGCTTTGAGGGTTGTTTAGGTAGACTTGAAGAGGGTGTATGGGCGGACTCTTCATGATTTACTCAAGCGAATCTTATAGTAACCTTAATTGGTGAGTTGATTTCTAAATAGAGAATAATCTTATCTTAGGGAGTCTTAAGGATTATTTAGGATTGCTTGAATAGGGTGTATGAGCGGTCTCTTCTTGTCTTACTTAAGTAAGTCTTAGGATAACCTTTGGTAGGAGTGTTATATGCTTATGTGGTTTGATACGATGTATTGTTATTATGTGGGTTACTTGGAATGTGACTTATATGTGAATTTGGTGTTAAAGGTGTTTCTAATACTTATGCTATGAAGTTTTCTCCAAAAAGAGCATGTTTTATACAAATGTCTTTTTAGCATGATTTTATTGCATGTCACCATACTTAGTGCATTCTAATGTACTAATTCCATATATTTTGTCTTATCTCTAAAGGTGTAGGTAACATTTGAGAGGATTCCTTGAAGTGGAGCTTGGACATTAGTGGTCATTCAAGCAAGTGTTTGTATGTCCTGAATTGTTCCGAGGACATAACATTGTTTGTTTTCTTATTCAAAGACGTTGTAATAGACTTAGATATTTTTTATATTTATGTTGTATGGGCCGTGTCTAAAGATATTCGTGTGTCTAAGATGGCTAAGAGAGATTTAACATTTCCTTTGTTTTCTATAAAAGATATTTTAAGACGATATGTGTGAAAAGTTTTAATTCCGCACAACTTTTCATACTTTTTTTTGCAATGAATGATTTTTATGGGCTTGTAGGAGACCTTCGAGAGGTCGAATACGCTGTCCGCCGACTTGAGGATACCTTTTCTTCTAGGGTATACACTCGGGTTATGACAAATTTGGTATCAAAGCATAAGGTTATAAAGTAGTCTTTAGGAATCAAAAAGTGTCTGAAATCAACGTCTAGTAGAGTCTTGTTCATCGGTGTGAGTCACGACATATCTATGAGCGAGAGGCTATAGGATGATAGTTTTTTCTTTCTTCATTACTCTTGCATTGTGCCGTAGTGTTAAAAGTTATGAGTTTCCTTCTTAATTCTTTTCCTTGTCTTTATAGGAGATGACTACTAGAAGGATGGCCATAAGAAGGGTTGAAGAAGAAAGAGTGAATGAGGGAGCTCTTTCTCAAGTTGAGCAAGCTCCCCAAGGTGGAAAAGATTTACATAGTATGAAAGCTCACCTGTGGACAAGCTTTACAAGGTGTGCAAGCTCCTCGGAAATAACTAATAAGGAGATTAGAGAGGTTTTCCTTACCCTAGCTCGAGCTAATGACAACTCATGTGACTAAAGACATTGGTCCTAGGGTGAATGGTTTGGGATTGCCATTACTTTTAGATTGAGGGACTTTGTGAGGATGAATCCTCCTATCTTCCTTGGTTCTAAGGTGGGAGAGGAACCCTAAGAGTTTTTTTTTTATGTGTACAAGGTATTGCGTTCCATGGGGGTGACTTCTAGGGAGAAGGCGGAGTTAGCTTCGTACCAATTAGAGAGGTTGATCAAGTGTGGTACATTCAATTGAAAGATAATAGGCCGGTTAAGTCGGGTCCCATAGAGTGGGAAGAGATAAGGAAGCTTTCTTAGGAATGTACTTTGCCCATGAGAGGAGAAAGGTGAAGGTTGAGGAGTTCATTAACCTTAGGCAAGGTAATATGAGTATTGAAGAGTATTCTTTGAAGTTTACCTTGTTGTCTAGGTATGATCTATCCTTGGAATCTAATCTAGGGATTAGATTAGTAGGTTCGTGGCTGGTGTTGCCAACCTTGTGAAAGAAGAGTGTCGTACGATCATGCTCCAGGTGACATGAATTTGTCTAGGCTTATGGTGTATGCACAATCCATTGAAGAGTACAAACTTAGTAGGATCTAAAGGAATTTGAAGAGGAGTTGATACAATGAGAAAAACCAACCTAGGTTTAAGAAGAGGTCTCCAAAACAAGATGGACCTAGTGCTCATAAAGTTAAGACTGAGGGTGGTAGTAGTTCTCGAGGTGTTAAGCCTACTTGTTTTACTTGTGGGAAGAAGCACTTTTGTAAATGTTTAGCCGGTATCTGTGGTTGCTTTGGTTGTGGTAAGGATGTCCATAAGGTGAGGTATTGTCCTACTATTGCGGCTAGAGAAAGAGAAGCCAAGCAAGTTCCTCCTAGTGCTCCGGAAGATGATGTTCCAAAGAGGAATCGTTTCTATGTTCTTCAAAATAAAGGAGCATGTTCGGGTGATGATGCCGGTAAGTTATAGTTTTCTATATTTTGTTGTGATAGATTCCTTCTAAGTGGGGGAGTATGGTGAGTAGGGGAGTTCTGATTTATTGTCTCTTCTCTTCTATTCTATTCAAGCTTGCGAGATAGAATGTCATAGTAGCATGTTGCATTTTGTTTATGAGTCTTGTTGAAAATAAATTTCATTGATCTCTTTGCATTATGCATTTCATGTGGCTATGTTTTATGTGTTAAAATGAGTTTATATGATCTTGTCTTTCATATTTTCATGTTTTCATTCTAGATTGCTTAAAGTTGCATTAGTGACCTAGTGAGCATGTTCATGGTTAATTAATTGAAATTCTTGCTAAATTGTGTTTTCTTGAGAACTGGTTATCATGTGTGGTATGTTTATACGCTGCTAGTCTTGAGTCTTACCTCTTGATAGTTTTTAAAATGAAGCAAGTGTCATTCGAGGATGAATGTTGTCCAAGTGGGGGAGAATGTAACGTCCCTAAAATGAACTAGGTGAAGCTAGAGCCTAACAAGTTTGTCATGAGGTTTTGAAGTCTTAAAATGGTTAATAATAGTGTTTATAGGGAGTGTATGAAGTTTGGAAGTGTTTGTAGGTCAAACATCCAAGAACTTCCGAGACGTTAGAAAGATAGCCTTGAGACGTTGTTGTGCGTTCTAGTGTGTCTTGGCATGTTTTACATTGTTGATTTGATTCAAATTGATGTGGGAGGTTCCTAACATCTATACGAGTGTATTTGTGTTGGAAACGTCCCATAAAAACTCCCCCGGGGACCAACCTTAGGGTCCTTGAGGAGGACCAAACTTGTGGGTCAAGACTTTTAAAACCGTCCCAACCAACGAGGCTAATCAATGGACCGTAGGTCTAACGACGCCCCATCAATTGGGGAGTAGGTGTATACTTTGCTTGGGGATCTCAAGCTCCCATTTGGTGAGCCTATGACCCAAACCACGGACAAGCAGGACGGTCCATTAGTGGGTCGACCAGGCATAGGTTCGTCCGTCGATGGTGAACTGCAGATTTTTCTGCAGGGTCTCGGTAAAGCCAAGGCTATTTTGGGGAATTCACCTAGTGTTCTAAAAAAGGTTTGTGCAGTTACTTAAGGGTTTTTTGGGTGTTTTAAGTGGGATTACAAGTCTTAAACGTTTAGATGAGTTCATTATTTCAAAATCAAAACCCAAGACCCCAAAAGAATCCTCTAGAACTCCATTGAAGCTTGAAGGGAGAATGGAGATTGGAGCTTGATTTCTCCATCAATTCTTCATCATTTTCGTGGATTGACTTCATCAGGGTATGTTTCTTCATCCTTGAACTCTCTTTCTTCAATGAGCCAAACTTCAAAAGGCTTTTCCAAGACTGTCTCAAAGTATAGATTTCTAAATTGAATTCTAGCCAGGGGTTCTTGCATAAATCATTTTGAATCAATGATTTATGATTGAATTGATGTTAATTTGATTATTCTAAGTCAAAAACTCTATGAACCTATGCAAATCATAATTTCCTTATTTTGTCTCTAATGTAGGTGATTTGATTAAGACATAAAGGTATTGAATTATTGTGTAGATTACTTTGGGCTATTTGAATTATGTAAAGATCATGTTAGAATTGTCAATAGGCTACCTCAATTTGGTAATTCTTGTATTGTTTTTTGTTGATTAATTGTATAGTTTGATTTATGGGTTGAATTGGTTATCATGGCTATTGGTAAGAGCCTTTATGTATTGAATTGGTTGGATTGGCTATGGATTGGAGGTGTTCTTGATGGAATGATGGTATGTTGACCTAATTCCCTCTATATTGTGTAGTATAGGTCTTGAATTGTGGTGTTTGGTATGGTCCACTTATGGTGGCAGTGCTTATATGATATAATTGTGAAGAATTTGGCCTCGTCGGCATTACTTTATGAATTGTGATATTATCATGTTGTAACTTGTGAAGTTGATCAATGTGAAGTATGATTATGATTATATATATGTGTAAAGGGAAAGCATGTTGTCTCCTAGTGGATTGTGTATGATCATGATAGACTATTATGATGTTCTTATGTGAGTATACTTGATATTGAAGTATGATGTATCCTAATTGACTATGTGAGATCTTATGATGAAAATATGTAGATGTTGTTATAGGAGTAAATAGGGTGACTAATAGTTGACCTAGTTGTCCGCATGTGCTACTTGAATGTGATTGTACATGTGATAAGAGGAAGTATGTGTGTGTCTTATTGTGGTAGACCTATGTCCCTTACTTGATACATGAAGAATGTGAATATGACTCTTAACTTAGTAGGATAAAGCACATTTGTCATGCAATTATATGTGTGATTGAAATATGACCTTGAACACGGTTAAGAGGGTCAGTTACTTGGAACCTTCAAACTAGAAAGAAGGTTATTATATCCTTGAAGTTGAAAGTCGTAATGGTATCCTTCTTGCATTAATGGTAGACTTAGGGGTAGGTTGGCTGGAACCACATGAAACCATCTCTAAGAAAGTCATTGAGCTATCCTCGTAACCATTGTATGGCATCCCTAGTGGACCCTCTTTGGTAAGGTGTATTGTGATTTGGTTAGGACTACTATATGGTTCCTCTTCATATGCCCTTTTGATTGAATTATTCTATGAGAACAAAGGCTAGCAATGAGTGAGTATGCTTGGGGAGTGGATCTAGTTAAGATGAGACTAGAGGACAAAGAAACCCTTGATATTCCTTAACCATGTGCCTACATGGGATGTGTCCTAGTTCTACCCTTGGCAAGTAGAACACCCTCCATCGAAGTAGGGTTGAATCCGGATTCCATGCCTAGCTAGTATGGTCTATGTCGGTTATTGTCTATTCTCATCATATGGGATATATTCTAGTATTGGATAAGTACTACAACGTTTATAAGTAGTGGAATGAGACACTATCTAGACATGGCACGAGTAGGCTTTGAAGGTTCTAGGGTCTATGTTCCCTAGGTCTTTCCAAGACCATTATGTGAAGTATTCTAAATGTCTAAATGGATATTAATTGACTTAATGAATGATTATGACTTGAATTAGTGTAGGTTGAATAAAAGTATCCTATCTAGGGTAGCTTTGAGGGTTGCTTATGTAGACTTGAAGAGGGTGTATGGGCGGTCTCTTCATGATTTACTCAAGCGAATCTTAGAGTAACCTTAGGTGGTGAGTTTATTGCTAAATAGAGAATAATATTATCTTAGGTAGTCTTAAGGATTATTTTGGATTGCTTGAAGAGGGTTATGAGCGGTCTCTTCTTGTCTTACTTAAGTAAGTCTTAGGATAACCTTTGGTAAGAGTGTTATATGCTTATGTGGTTTGATATGATGTAATGTTATTATGTGGGTTACTTGGAATGTGGCTTATATGTGAAGTTAGTGTTAAAGGTGTTTCTTATACTTATGTTATGAAGTTTTCTCCAAAAAGAGCATGTTTTATACAAATGTCCTTTTAGCATGATTTATAGCATGTCACCACACTTAGTATATTCTAATGTACTAATTCCATATATTTTGTCTTATCTCTAAAGGTGTAGGTGACATTTGAGAGGATTCCTTGAAGTGGAGCTTGGATATTAGTGTTCATTCAAGCAAGTGTTGGTATGTCCTCAATTGTTCCGAGGACATAACTTTGTTTAGTTTTCTTATTCAAAGACGTTGTAATAGACTTAAATATTTTATATATTGATGTTGTATGGGCCGTGTCCAAAGATATTGAGACTTAACATTTCCTATGTTTTCTATAAAAGATATTTTAAGACGATGTTTGTGAAAAATTTTAATTTCGCACTTCTTTTCATACATGTTTATGCAATGAATGATGTCTAAGGGCTTGTAGGAGACCTCCGAGAGGTCGAATTCGCTGTGTGGCGACTTGAGGATACCTTTTCTTCTAGGGTATACGCTCGGGTGGTGACATATATGCTCTAGTTTTGGACGACAGGGGCACCAATGTCCCAAAAGTATGATACAAGGTATCTGCATGCTATTTATGATAGTTCTGGAATATATTTGTAATTTTTCCCTTTAATTAATTAATAATAAAATTTTTGAATAAAAAATTATTGCTTAAAGAATATTGTTAGCAATTTCGATAATTGTTGCCTCAAGTGAAAAAAGTTTTTTAAAACTAAATTGATAAAATCTTATCTAAGATCGAATTTCTCAAGAGATATTGAATTGATAAACTATATTATCAGATGTAGAAACTTCTATACAAAGTTGAAGGAAACTATTCTATGTATAAACTGAAAGGTTCTTGAATCATGATTCAAGCTCTCTCTATTATGTTATATTTATGTATTTTCTATATATTTAAAATTGAAACTAATTAGAAACACACCTATTTATACTAATAAGAAATCAAATTAAACTAGGACTAGAAAACTTATTCCTATATAAACTAGGACAAACAAATCCTAACTAGAAAATAAGTAAAAACCTACAAAAATAACAAATCCTAAACAACTTAGGATTCCTTCTCTAACTTTGAATTCTTATTCCAACAATCTTCACTTATTGCTCTACACTGCTCTTTGTATTCGAATTGTTAAATGTGGTCGATATTCTATATTATTCATAAATTTCATTACAAAATCCTTAGGAAGTTATCATCACATCATATTGATTCTATTGATTTAAATAGATAAGTACATGTTGTTGGGAAAAATACTACAATATTGATATTAGAATGGAATTATAAAATAGTAAATAACTTATCACAAACACTGTGTCGTGGCAAGCCACTGCCTTGCGATTTCGGCCCGACTCCGGTGCAAATTGTAGTAGCCGGTCGCTCCCCAAGGTTCCACAGTTACTCTCAAACAGGTGCACTCGTGGCTGAGAGTTTGGAGGTTGCTCAAAACCAATTGCCCAAAATATTCTAAGGATAAGATGAGAGAAGGAAAATATTTTGTTTTTTCCTTTTGTTGGATGATGGGTTAGCTTTCACAAAGGAAGTATTTATATAGAAAATTTCTATAGGAAATATTATACAATGAAGAGTTAATTTTGATAACGCAATGTGAATGTTAATGGCATTAAAGGCCATTACAATTCTTGTTTTGTTTTGGAACAGAAAAATTTATTCTCTTTGTAACATATTTTATTTTATGTTCTTTGCATTACAATAAATGAATAAGGGAGAATTAATATCACAATCCCCCACTAATGCAAAGACAAAGGGTAAAACCAATTTTGGACAAAAGGAAGGAACATGTACTTAAGTGTCAATATCTTTCGATTTGAATTGACACGTAGTGATATGAGGCAACAACTTATTATCCACAAAGTGAAGTACTCTTGAACTGAGCGAATATGAATTGAGACCCTCATAACACATACTATATCCTTAAATTTTAAGCAACCTCCGCGATACAAACAAAGTGCTTTTATGGTCATGCACACACACCTTGGGTCTTATGAGTGCTCTAGAAAGACGACCCAAGTCTTTCATAAAAGGCGACCACACCTTTACACTCACGTAGGTGACTCCATCAAGTCTATCTCAAATAGACCACCTTAAGGCTATAGAATCATTAAGAGCAAAATAAGCTCAACCTTATAAAACACTGCCTCACGCCGTAGGGATAGAAAATGTGGTGTATATTGAGGCCTAACAGGTCCACCACATTACCTCAATAAATGGGCTTTAGCCCCATCCCCCTCGACGTTTCAAGGATTATTTTCCTTGTCAAGCCTTTGGTCATAGGATCCGCCAAATTTCTTTCGGACCTTACATATTCCAAAGAAATAACACCTAGTTTCAACAACTGTTTAACTGCACCATGTCTGATGTGAATGTGTCTCTTTTTTCCATTGTACACACTATTTTTGGCGATTCCAATTGCTGCTTGTGAGTCACAATGAAGATAAACTGGTGAAGCTTGTCTTCCCCACAAAGGCATATCTGCCAAAAGATTTCTTAGCCACTCAGCTTCTTGCGCTCCCAACTCGAGAGCAATGAATTCTGATTCCATAGTAGAACGTGCTATACAAGTCTGTTTGGAAGACTTCCACGAAATAGCACCTGCACCCAAAGTAAACACATAGCCACTAGTGGAGCTAACTTCATCATTGTCAGTTACCCAGTTTGCATCACAAAAACCTTCTAAAACAGCAGGAAATTTGTTAAAATGCAAACACCAATTCATAGTACCTCTCAAATACCTTAGCAATCGATAAAGAGCATTCCAGTGTTCACTATTGGGATTATGAGTATATCTACTCAATCTACTAACAGCATATGCAATATCAGGCCGAGTATAGTTCATGAGAAACATTACACTCCCAATTATTTTAGCATATTGAGTTTGAGAAACACTAGATTCTTTATTCTTTTTCAAGTGTATGCTAGGATCATAAGGAGTTCTCACTGGAACTACATCAAAACAATCGAACTTTTTCAATATTTTTTCAATGTAATGAGACTGACACAAAGAGAAACCATTAGCTGTTCTTTTGATTTTAACTCCCAAAATCACATCTGCTTCACCAAGGTCTTTCATTTCAAATTTAGAAGACAAAAAGTTCTTAGTGTCATTAATCACATTCACATTAGGACCAAAGATTAACATGTCATCTACATATAAACATATAATGACACAATCTGAACCTATCATCTTAGAATAAACACATGTATCAGATGAATTTACAACAAAGTCATTATCCACCAATGTGATATTAAATTTTTCATACCATTGCTTAGGTGCTTGTTTTAGTCCATACAAGGACTTTCTCAGTTTGCATACTTTATTCTCTTGTCCAGGAACCACAAAACCCTCAGGTTGAGTCATATAGATCTCTCCCTCTAAATCACCATTTAGAAATGCTGTTTTAACATCCATTTGATGTACCACTAAATCATGAATAGCGGCTAAAGCAATAAGAGTTCTAATGGTCGCTATTTTAGTCACAGGAGAATAAGTATCAAAGTAATCAACACCTTTCTTTTGGTTAAAACCCCTAATCACAAGTCTAGCCTTATATTTATCAATTGTACCATCAGGTCTCAATTTCTTCTTAAATATCCACTTGCAACTTATGGGTTTACAACCTTTAGGCAAATCATACAAGTCCCAATTGTGATTAGAAACTATAGAGTCTAACTCATTTTAAATAGCCTCTTTCCAAAATATAACATCTATTGATCTCATTGCTTCATCATAAGTCTTAGGATCTTCTTCTATTAAATAAATAGACACTAATTCATCATTTAAAACATTAATATCAAAATTTTCAGCTAAGAAAGTAGTGATAAAATCAGAACCAAAACTTGTCTCACTTCTACGTCTCTTACTCCTTCTAAGTTCATCTTCATGCTCATTAGAAATAACTCTAGAAGAAGGTACAACATGAGAATTAAAAGACATAGACGTAGAAGCATTATTTTGCACATCACTTGGCACATTATTTTTCAAAGGAAAAATATGCTCAAAATATTCCGCATCTCTTGATTCACAAATAGAATGATCATTTAGAGACATAAATCTATATGCAGCACTATTTTGAGCATAACCAATAAAGACAGTATCAAAAGTCTTAGAACCAACATTTACTCGTTTAAAATCAGGTAGACCAACCTTAGCCAAACACCCCCACACTTTCAGAAATTTCAAATTAGGAGCAAATCCTTTCCACAACTCATATGAGGTTTTGTCTAACTTCTTATGCGGGACTCTATTAAGAATATAACATGCAGACAAGACTGCTTCTCCCCACATATTGTCAGATAGACCAGAGCTTAAAAGCATAGAGTTCATCATTTCTTTAAGGTTTCTATTTTTCCGTTCGGCTACACCATTTTGTTGGGGAGTATATGGAGCACTAACCTCATGTATAATACCATTTTTCTCACAAAAATCTTCTAGAGTTTTAGTACTATATTCACCACCCCTATCAGATCTAAACCTCTTGATTTTCCTGTCTAATTGATTTTCCACTTCTGCTTTGAATTTCAAAAACATGCTTTCAGCCTCATCTTTAGACTTAAGAAGATATACCTTAGTGTATCTAGAAAAGTCATCAACAAAAGTAATGTAATACTTTTTTCCACCTTTGCTAACAATGTTCTTGAAATCTGCTAAATCTGAATGTATTAGTTCAAGTAATTCAGTCTTTCTACTAATAACAGATTTGAAAGGTTTCCTGGCATGCTTTGCTTCTACACACACAGGACATTTAGAAAAATCATCAGTTTTTATCATAGGAATTAATTTCATTTTTCTAAGCCTTTTAATAGAAGCAATATTAACATGACCTAGTCTACCATGCCACAAATTAATAGACTCAACAATATAAGCAGAATTTGAAATGCTTGCATTATTGACAATTTCTTGAACAATGTTCAATACAAATAATCCTCCACTAAGATATCCCTTCCCAACAAAGTCTCCTCCGCGAGAAATAATTATTTTATCAGCTTCAAAAACAAGTTTAAGGCCTACTTTGTTGAGAAGTGCTCCGGAAACTAAGTTTCTACGGAGGGAGGGAACATACAAAACATTGTTCAAGGATAATGTCTTTCCAGAAGTTAATTTAAGCAAAACTTTTCCTTTACCCATTACTACAGCAGTAGTGGAGTTACCCATATATACACACTCTCCATCAGTAGACTCCTCAAAGTCATGGAATAACTCTTTATTGGCACAGAAATGCCTTGAGGCGCCTGTATCTAGCACCCAGTCAATTTTATTTGCCACTAGATTGGCCTCAACGACTACAGCAGCAATCACTTCATTACCCTCAGCAAGATTGGCTTGGACATCACTTTGTCCTTCCTTCTTTGAGTCTTGCCCTTTTCTTTGATAGCACCTGGCAGCTCTGTGACCAACTTTTCCACAAACAAAACAAGAGCCCTTAAATTTTTGAATTTGAATCTCCGGCTTGTTGAATTGATTTTTCTTCTTCATAAGTTCCTTTTTCGAGCCTCTCTTCTGTTTGCCTTTGAACCTGTCTTTCACAACAGTACCAGAAGATTCAACAAGATTAGCTTTAGAAGAATTAAGAGAAAGTTCTTCCATCTTATCTTTGAGACGGTTCGCCTCTTCAGTCCTCATGTGACTAATAAGTTCTCGGAGGGTTAAATTCTTTTTCTTATGTTTTAATTGATTTCTATAATCACTCCAAGATGGTGGAAATTTTTCAAGCAGAACATTAGCTTGAAATATCTCACATATCTTCATGTCCTCGTTGAGAACATCAGCAGTCAAGTTCTCATATTCGTGAACTTGTTCCATTATTGGCTTATTATCAACCATTTGGAATTTAATCCATTGACCGACAACATATTTTTTCTTTCCTGCATCATCAGCACCATATTTCTTTTCCAAACTATCCCATATTTCTTTGGCAGATTTATAATTTAAAAATAAATCAAATAAAGGGTTAGTCATATGATTTAGCAAATGTCCTCTAACAATTTTGTTATCCTTTTCAAACTTATTTTAACAACATCATCAACAGTTATAACATTGCTAGAATCAGTAGTAGTGTTAGAAATGTTCATAGAAGATTCTTTAAATAAAACATAATCAACTTCTAATTGTTCAAAGAAAATTAAAAGTTTTTGTGACCATCGCTTAAAATTATTTCCATCCAAAGGCTCAAGTTTTGACAAATCATTAAAAGTTTTATTCAAAGAAATAGCCATTATCAATATTGTATGTTAGTAAATCGCTTTCAAACTGTTGGGAAAAATACTACAATATTGATATTAGAATGGAATTATAAAATAGTAAATAACTTATCACAAACACTGTGTCGTGGCAAGCCACTGCCTTGAAAGCGATTTTGGCCCGACTCCGGTGCAAATTGTAGTAGTCGGTCGCTCCCCAAGGTTCCACAGTTACTCTCAAACACGTGCACTCGTGGCTGAGAGTTTGGAGGTTGCTCAAAACCAATTGCCCAAAATTTTCTAAGGATAAGATGAGAGAAGGAAAATATTTTGTTTTTTTCCTTTTGTTGGATGATGGGTTAGCTTTCACAAAGGAAGTATTTATATAGAAAATTTCTATAGGAAATATTATACAATGAAGAGTTAATTTTGATAACGCAATGCGAATGTTAATGGCATTAAAGGCCATTACAATTCTTGTTTTGTTTTGGAACGGAAAAATTTATTCTCTTTGTAACATATTTTATTTTATGTTCTTTGCATTACAATAAATGAATAAGGGAGAATTAATATCACACCTGTATCTCCTAGTATTGTAAAAGAAATTAATGGAGAGTTAGCTCCCCAAAGTATTAATTGCTTGTGTTGTTCTAAGATCAGGTTTATTGATTGCCCTAGCTTTGAGTCATGATTAAGAAAAAAAATCTTTGAACTAGAAATTCCTTTTGCAAGTATCGTAAACTTGTCAGGCCATCTACCCTACTTTTCAAAGAATTCACAATTCCTTACATTGATATGATGTTTTCTTAGGTCTTTTAATTACCATTTGATTTTCCCCAATAATGTGTGTTACAAGTTGATAAACACTTAACTATGTCTCATATTTCAAGGCATAGGCGGTCGATGCACACTAATTATCCAACTTATGAAGTCAGGAAAGAACCAAAAGGATTGGAATATGTGACTCTTCTTCTATTGATTTCACTATTCGAACAGATTACCAAATTGAATTCTCAATACGCAAATATATATAAAGGGGGGGGGGGGGTTAATAACAACTAAACATTTATCAAAGTAAATCAACAAAACGAGGAATCAACACAAATAAGACCTAACAAGTTTGACAAGGACTAGGGTGTGTCCATGGCGTTGGGTTTTCAACTCAAATAGGTAAAGATTAAACGAATAACATTGATTGATACATGGATAGCTAGTGTTTGGTCGCTTAGATTTTTCCAAACTCTAAGACCCTTTCAAACAAAATACCAAATATTGTGTGAGTAGATATATTATCGCTATAGCTCATATCATTAAATGTGAAACAACTCCGTTTATCCTATCCCTGATTAAAATTCATAATGTAATCTAATCAAGTCATCACTATTGAGTCTTACCCCGAATCTATTTAGCTTTCCCATGCCAAAATGGTGTTAGAAAATTCAACAAATATTTATTACCACTGATTTTTAGATTACAACTTTAATACACAAATAGATTCATGCAATACAATAAATATTGGAGTCGATTAATCAATACTTGTTCGGGGTTTTACAAGCCCATCAAGCACACACCCCTAGATAGCGATTTAGTTACTCATAAAAGATGAAAAAGAGAATAGCCGTATAGAAAATCTCCATTCAAGCTAATTTCATAGACAAAACATGAACTCAAAACTTGGCTTAGCACAAATATGAGGTTTCTTCGTTTAATAAACGAAGCTAGAAAATGCTTCATTATCTTTTCTCTCCAAAAATTTTATGTTATCACACTACTCATGATATGTCCACTACCCTAATTGAGAAGAAGATAATGGTACATAATTGCACAAATTCCTATTCTATCCTTGGAACATTCCAAAGGAAGCACTATTTTTCATAATTGTATTTTTACCCTTCAGCTTCTGTCTATCGATCTTGTGGCGGACCGGCGAGACGCTTATCAAATAAAGTGGATCGTTCGTAACCTCCTAACCTTAACCTCCAGTTCCTCATAGAAGCATCTGCGCTGGGCCTATGAACGAGGATAATTCATTGTACCGCACAGATTCTAACATTGGTACTAAGGTAGCTTAGCTCCATCCAAAGGCCTTTGGTTGGTGAGACACATGTTGGTTTTTGCAAGGCGCCAGTTTCATCACCGGTATATTTCAGTGCTTTTTAACTCAAAATGCATCAATTTTGTTTTTATCAAGAATTCTTGCATTTACGAGAACAAAGGCCTAACACCCCTTCAATTAGCATTAAAACATGACAATAATTCATAAATTTTAGTCTAATGAGTCGGTAAAATACAAACATACCAACTAATAAAACCTCCAAACTTGAACTATAATTGCTTGTTCTCAAGCAAAGCATTCACTAAATATAGGATTAAAGCTTAGCTACACCCAAGATAGGATTTGCATAATAACATACATAATTTCAAAGAACTAGAAACAGGAGATTAAAAACAAAAAGACTCTAAACAAGCAGTCCTTACTATTGGTTCCTTCATCATTCACTAGCTAGTCAAAGGTTTTAACAAAACATTCTAACCACTATTATGGGACAATTAATCATTGTTTTAAGCACAATCTTAAAGCATCTCAAGTCAATGGTATCAATCTTCTTATTTGCCTAAAGATTCACGTGAATGTATCATATTCATGTAATTCAATGAAAATCAAGACATCACAATTCATATGAAGGATGATGTGACACTCACATAAGAGATGAGTCACATTGAGAAAACCTTTTAAATATTTGGGTAAATTTGGGCTTAACTTGACTAGGATGAATAAATTAATTTTTATGAAATAATTTACCACTCCAATAATGTCGTTTTTTTGGTTCTTCACTCGGTGTCTGGTACTTGCATTAGAGACCGAATAGATC
Source organism: Solanum sitiens (assembly GCA_016801875.1). Taxonomy (NCBI): domain Eukaryota; kingdom Viridiplantae; phylum Streptophyta; class Magnoliopsida; order Solanales; family Solanaceae; genus Solanum; species Solanum sitiens. The sequence continues at coordinate 1,386,089 of JABWTJ010000061.1, forward strand.
GAAGTCGCGCCACGTAGGGTCACATTTTGGGAAAAGTACTCCCAACCATCATTTTTTTTCATATCTAACGATCAAACACGAGACCTCTAGTTAAGAGAGAAGCAGCTCTATTAAATGCACCACATCCTTTGGTGATAGTATATGTTTTATTTGTTCCACTCTATGTTGTGTAAATAAGTAATACTGATAAATACTCTCTAGTTTAATCCCATCAAAGTTAGTGGTCCAAAAGATTATACTAATAACTATTAGAAATTTACTCTATTAAATATTATGGCACCATTTTGACTTTATATTGTACAATAGTAAGTGGCAAGTTGCATTATTTTCTCTTTTAGGGATTGGATAGATAACTTTGTGGGCAATAAGCCAATTTACATCTTCAACGACTTGTATCACATTGTCAAAAAAATGAAGATACGTTACCTAATATTTTAAAATAAAGTTCTACAACCCAATTTGAATAATTTAATAAGGCTTCTAAGGGATAGGTTAAAGCTGGTTGATACCGTCAATGGATATATACATATCGAGCGAAACTTGACTTGGTTGAACAAATCAATTTTTCATGAGTAAATTTTACCAAAAACTCATAAATATTTATTTAAACCACCAAAAATTGGGAGGAATAAGGCATATTAGAACGATATAGGCATATAAAGTGAGTCCATACCCAATACGGGTAGAAATGTACTTAATCTAGTAACTTTTTTGGAACTATTTTGACTCCAAATGGTACAATAAGTGCAAAGTTGTATTAGTTTTCATGTTAGACTATGGTAAGATAATCCTTGTGGGAAACAAGCGGCATTACATGTTCAACAACTAATACTATTATTTTGTCTAGACATTATAATGTTTGGTAAAAAATCAGACGTATAGCCTAATATTCTAAAATGAAGTTTTACTATCCAATTTGAAAAATAGTGCTCGCTTAGAAAGTCACTCTGGTAATTAGATTTGGTGTAATTTAGTGTAATTATATTATTTGTCTTGTTTGGTTGGACATATAATTACTTAGTCAACAGTTAATTGATGTAATTGGTAGGGGGTAATTACTCTCTCCAATTCCTAGGAAGAGGTTGTGATCAATTGCAGGTAAACATGGTGTAATTACCAGTTGATTACTTTTAAAATTCTTCTTTTTATTTCAATTTTTTTTTGTTTTAATTTGTTTATTTCTATCATTCTAAGTTCTTTTTTATTTTTATTATTCTAAAAAAATTCTACAAGTTTATTTTATATTTTATATTATTATATTTCATTTTCTTCTCATTCTCAACCTTACTTTACGTGATTCTATGCAATTTTTTCGTATTATCGATTTCTTTATGTCATGTTTATTCTCTCTTTAGCATAATTTTATTAGTATTCTAATTTTTAAATTAAAATAGAATTTATTGTTAAGTAAGGTTATAGACATACATTATTTTTAAAAAAAATCATATTTATGTATGCTATGTTGAATTTTGCGATAAGAGTATTATGTTAAAAATTTTGTTTTGAATTTATATTCAAACATTTTAATAATTTATAACATTTTAGTTATATATTAATTTTTTTATCAAACATGTATTTCATGATGTTCGTACGTAGAAACTTCATAGTTTTTATGATCAAATCAATTGAAATATATTAATTTGAAAAAATATAAATTAATTATTTTTTCATAATATTAGTTAAGAACATATGTTTATTAATTAATATATTTTCAAAAAATAATATATATCTTAAATATTTAATTTAACATGATTTGTAAAGTTTTTTATTTGTCTAGTATAAAGTTTACATAATTAATTTTTATTTTTAAAATTTAATATAAATCTATGATTGGAATTGTGCATCTAGACAAAACATGTGTAATTACACTGTGACATAACATGTGTAACTATAGTGTAGTTACACCGATATAAATAACAACTCACTGTTATTACTAGGCTGATAATTAATACCCTATTGGTTACACTAATTCTAATTACCATGTTACTTTCCAAACATACCCATAATGTTCTTATGGCACTAATTAGTTTACATATTCGTCTATTTTTTACATGGATTGAATTGGGAGGGAAAAGGTGGGATTAACAAGTAAATATTGGTCAAAATTTTTGCATGTTGAGTGGGTAAAAATATTTTTAACCCATTAAAATATTTTCGGTAAAGTTATATATATTAGTTACTTTGAGAAAATATGCTTAGTTCAATTCTCCCATAGATGACTTGAAAAGGTAATACTAGGACTTTTTTGAGATTTAATATGGTAGCTTTGTAGGCACAATCAATTTAGCGGATAACTATTCAATAAGTGGTCTGTTAGATTCTTTACATTTAGGGACGGGGGAGCGTAACTTGGCTAGGATGAACAAATTAGATATTTATGAAATAATTTACCACTCCTATATATAATGTGTGTGTGTTTTCATGCCCAATGTTTGCTACCTACATTGGAACATGACTATTTTTAATTTGCATCGCGTAGGACCCCATTTAGGGATAGCACTCCTTATCAAGAATTTTTCATATTCAGGGCTTGAACACGACCTTAGTTAAGAGAGAATGAGCAGCATACACTGCATCACATCCTTTGGTGGTAATATGTATTTTATTTATTCAACTCTATGTTGCTTAAATAAGTAATAATTACAAATACAGAATAACTCTCTGGTTCAATCGTCCCAAAGACGGTGGCCCAAAAGATATACTAGTGACTATTAGCAACTTACTCTATTAAATTTTATGGCACCATTTTGACTTTATATTGTATAATAAGAAGTTGCAATTTGCAATATTATTTTCTTGTTTAGGGATTGGATAGGTAATCTTAGCTTGGTTGGCAATAGACGAATTTACATGTACAATTACTAATATCACATTGTCTAAAGATCATTAAGATTTGTCAAAAAAATGAAGATAAGTTACCTAATATTTTAAAATGAAGTTCTACAACCCAATTTGAATACGTTGATAAGGTTTCTTAGCTACATATTAACCTAATTTTAGATGGACTCAATTGGATGGGTAATTCTAGGAACTTTTGGATATTTGATTTATGAACTTTGTAGGCCCTATTTTAGCATATCATAATTATACGATAAGTGGCCTGTTAGGTTGTTTACATTTAGAGACAGGTGAGCTAATCCTTGAAGGTAATAGGATTGACTCTGATCAACAAAAGAAGACACTACAACAAAAACAAATTTTAGCGGCATTAAATATTAACACTAATAAGGAGTGCTAAAGTCGTTACCGGCATTAGTTATGTGTCATTAGAACTAATTTAGCGAAAAACTTTAGGGACACATACAAAGAATGTTAACTGCCGCTAAAAATATATATTTAACGGCAATTAACAAAAGAAGACACTATAACAAATACAACTTTTAGCGGCATTAAATATTGACATTAATAAAGAGTGTTAAAGTCTTTACTAACATTAATTAAGTGTCATTAGAACCAATGTCGCTAAAGGTTTTAGGGACATATAAAAAATATGCTAATTGCAGTTAAAAATATATATTTAACGACAATTAAGAATTAATTACCGCTAATGATATTTTTTTATGAAGCGAGAGAAGTACCCTATTATTCTTAAATGAATTTTTACGACCTAAATTGAATATTAGGTTTCTAATGGGATAGATTGGGGCAACATAATCTCCACATGTTTAGACGAGTCAAATTGAATTGAGCTTGTAATTATGTGGGAAAATGATGAGCTTTACTTGACTAAGATGTATAAATTATTTTCTATGAAATAATTTACAAATCCTATAATATGTGTTTTTTTGTTTTTGTTTTTCATACAGTGTCCGGTATCTTCATTAGAGTTCGACTATTTCTAATTCATGCCGCATAGCGCACCATTTAGTGGAAGAACTCCCTATCAAGATCTTTTTCTAACCAAGGGATAAAAAATGAGACCTCTAGTTAAGCCAAGAGTATCTCTATCCATTGCACCATATTATTTGATGATAATATGAGTTTTATTTATTCCACTCTATGTTGTGTAAATAAGAAATAATTATAACTATAGAATAATTATATAGTTCAATCCTCCCAATGGTACAAAATATTATACTAGTAACTATTAGCAATTTAATCTAATAAATTTTGTGGCACCATTTTGACTTTATATTATACAATAATAAGTGGCAAGTTACATTTTTTTCTTGCTTAGGAATTGGAGAGCTAATCTTGGTTGGCAATAGACGAATTTACATGTTCAACAACTTATATCACATTGTCTCAAGATCATTAAGGTCGGTGTAAAAATGAAGATAAGTAACCTCATATTTTAAATGAAGTTCTACTACACAATTTGAATCTTTATAATATATAAATTTGGGATATATATTTACCTAATTGGATGGGTTAAAGGTGGGTGATCAGATAAATGAGTGGATACATATCAATCGGAACTTGATCAGGTTGAACAAATCAAATTTTCTTAAGCTAATATTATTACTGAATAACAAATATTTATTTTAGACCGCTCAAAGTGGGAAGAATAAGTTATATTAAAATCATAGGCATATAAGGTGAGTCCATACCTAGTTTGGGCAGAAATATAATTTTAGTAACTAATTGTTTTAACTATTTTGACTTCAAATAGTCCATACCTAGTGGGATACTAATCAGAAGTATGCCACTCCCCGCCAGACCGCCACCCCACCAAGGTTATCCCCCTCCCCGGCCTCCCACCCCACCCAGGACATCCCAGTTAATATTTTTAAAAAAATTTGAAACATATTTCAAATTTTAAAAAATCCCATTTTTTATTCCACCCCCATCCCCAGCCGCCACCCCCCACCCAGGCATCCCATAAAAAAAAAATTCTTAAAAAAATCTTTTCGAAAATATTTCAAACATACAAATTTTCATTTTTATGTCACCCCCGCCCGGTACCATCACCCCCAACCCAGTCCACCCCCCACCCCTTTTTTTTTTAAAATATTTCGAATGTTTTTTTTAAATTTTTACGCTACTCCCTACCCCTACATGCCATATTCATCAATTTATAGAAAAAGATAGTTTTAGAAAATATTTCAAATTTACAAAATTTCATTTTTATGTCAAACCCCTACCACCTAACCCTCCCCCCTCCCCCCCAACCCTGTCAGTTTTTTTAATTTTTTTTTTTTTTAAGAATATATTTTTGAATTCTTTTTCCTGTGTTCAGGTCCTTGGTCATATCTCAAGGTCGGATTTTGTAAAGTTCATTGGAGTCTTGTCCTAGTTTGAGTCTCAGGGTCGGGTTCTAGAAAAATTATCAAAAGTAAAATATATTTTGTGAAAATAATTGTTCATTCACAAATCAAATATCTAAAAAATATTTTCCTTCGTACAAATACACCCTTAATTTATTGATATTTGTGGCACTATTTTATCATATATCTATAAGATAAGTGACCTATGAGATTGTTTAAGTTTAGGGACGGACGAGCTAATTACTATCAAAATTAAATATTTTGAAAGGTTTTTAATAGGTTAGTTTGGGCCAACATAATCTCCCCATTTTTAGATGAGTCAGATTGAGGTGAGCTTCTAAATATGTGGGTAAATACAAAGCTAAATTTTACTAGGATGTATAAATAAAATATTGATGAAATATTTTACCACCACTATAATGTGTGTTTTATTTATTCCTCTCAATGTTACGTGAATAAGTAACAGTTGTCAGTGGCGTAGCCACATAGTAGTAAGGGTATCCAATTGGACACCCTTCATCGAAAAAAAATATCATATATACAAGTAATATGATATAGAAAATGATTAAATAACATATTTTAGACACCCTAAACATAACAAGCTGCTATTTTTTGACACTCTCTAAAAAAATTTTGGTTCCGTCACTGACAGTTATAACTTTTAGAATTTAATTTCTCTAGTTCAATTCTCTTGAAGTTGGTCCAAAAATGATACTAGTTCAACAACTGATATCACATTGGCTAAAGATCATTAAGGTCGGTGTAAAATGAAGATAAGTAACTTGATATTTTAATTTGAAGTTGTATTACCCAATTGAATATTTTGATAAGTTGTATTACCCAATTATCAGTAGTCCTCTTCTCCACTATCAACATTCTTCTTTCTGATTTAACAACATATAGTGCTTAATTCATTGATGCGTAGGGTATACCCTTCACTCTTCAGGGCTGTCTTATCACAAAGTAAAACAGAAATTAAAACATTCAAAGCAAAACGTAAACCTTTTTTGGCAAAAACTTTTGCATAAAACCACTCAAAAATAATTTTATTTATTATGCTCCGAAGTTATAATTTGTTAATCACGATTCATAGCTACATGTTGTATAGGGAGGACAGTGGCGAACAAGATTGAGAAAGGAAGGAGAGATGCGAGCGAGATTGGGAGAGAGATGAGAGAGGCGAGTGAGATTGGGTAAGAGATGAGAAAGGCGAGCGAGAGAGGGCAATAATTTGAATAATTCGCATGTTATTGTATACTTCAGTAATATAAAGTCTGAAATTATACAAACATAATAAAACTCTAAATAACGAATTGATACAAACATAAACATGCAAACTTTGAACAATTATACAAATTATATATTTAAATTATATTATACAAAATTCAAAAATTACACGTTTATACAAACTTTAAAAAGTTATACACAAAAAAATTGAATGTATATGGTGTAAAACTGAAAAGTCAAAGAAAATCGTCATATACAAATACAAACCATCGTATACAATACAAATCAAATAAAAAATTGTTTGTTACGAATTATATAAATTCGAAGTTAGTCTACGTAATTCATTGGGACAAACAAACAAGTTTGTTTCTCTAGAATTCAGAATGAGATTAACAGTTTAACACTATGGACAAACAAACAAGTTCAATTGGAATACAACTATTTATATATCCTCAGCTCGTGCCCACTCATATCTCCAAATTTTTTGGCACCAAAACATGGGTTTGCACCACAGCTGCGACCTAACTCCTCTACAAAATCATTTTGAAGAGTTTATTTGAACTTCTGCAATATAACTTAATTGGTGTCGATTTTATCGTGGAGGCTTGTGATAACCTCAACAAATTGCATCAATTTGTGAGGTTTTTGAAAGCCACAGTTTATTATAATTTGTAGTTGTTTTATTGTGGAGGTTCGTGATAACCTCTGCAAATTACAACAAATTGTGAAGCTTTGTGAATGCCACAATTCATTAAAATTTGTTACTTTTGTATAAAATGGGAAATAAATAAAAAAACGGCAATATAAAAAACACTTTAGAAAACAAGGTAATCATGGAAAGTAGAAATACAACTTATTATATGTATTGTATGTTTAATTAGCATGAGAAGAGCAAATTAAGTTGTAAATTGAATTGCGTTATCGAAGTACAAACAATTTAAATATTTAGGTTCATCCTCTCCAGAGAATGAAATAATAGATGAAAATGTTACTCCTATAATATGTAATTGATGGTCAAAATAAAATAATTATTGAGGTCTTATGTGATATATATATATATATATATATATATATATATATATATATATATATAGAATACACTAAAGTAAAAATTAAATTTATATGTGACAATTGTATGATAATAAGTACTAGGGCGGTAAAGTTTAATATATTTCCATGAGATGAATATTTTAAAGAAGTGGATGTTGGATGTGGACTCATACAAGATTTAGGTAAGATTAAAAAATAACAACCTTCACCATAAGGTACTAGTAGCATATTTGACTTTAAAATGATAAATCATTTGAGATGATTTAGGCATCATTTATTTTTAATAAAATTAAGATGTCAAAATCTGAATATAATTGAGTTGTGCATTTAAATTTTAATATTTGTCTTTAAATACAAATTTTAAATGTTTGGATGTGCTATTAAGACCCAATTACTATATAGTTAATATTATTTTTACATATGAATGTATAAATTATCTAAAAGTTAATGAATAAAAATTTATTAAAATGTGAAATTCATCTAATACTATATCAACAAAATATTATTATGGTATAAGAATATATGGTGTTGTTTTAATGAAAGAAAATATGAAATAAAAATAATAAACTAAAATCACTATATTACCTTTTGACATTTGTTTGATGTTAAATCACTTTTTAAAGTTTTAAACTTTAAGTTATCAAGCATAGTTACTAATTGTGTCAATTTGTCATGAATTAAGATTTATGTTGTTTTGTAACTTGAATATTTTAAATGTAGTTTATGTTATAAATAACAGAACTCAAGTTTCTTAACGACGAGGGGGAGTTGGTTGGATGGTAAGCACCCCTCACTTCCAACACAGAGGTTGCGACTTCGAGCCACCAAGAGAGCAAAAAAGGGGTGAGAGCTCCCAGGGAGACTAAAATCTCTTTCAAAAGAATTAAATAAGATATTGAAACTATATTGTGTGTGTTATATAAACCCTTATAGAGTGTAGTTATTAAAGTTCTAAAATCATATTTAAGGGGTTACCAATTACCACAAATTGATTTAAAAAACCACCACAAATTGCAAATTCATTTTGTGGCGGACGTAATGGAGGTTCTATTAAACCGTCACAAATATGCTCGTTGTGTAGATAATTGTGGCACTTTCTAAAACCGCCTCAATTAATTTTGTGTGGATCAAAAACTCCCACAACTCGATAAATACCCTCCACAAATAACCCCCTTTTTTTTTATATAGTTTTTACACTAGCTCAACCCACTTCTCTTCTTTCTTTCTCAATTTTTTACCAGTAGTTTAACTTGTTTCTAAGTTTATGAAAATAAAGAAGATTTTTTGTTAAAAAAAAATTGTGGTTCTAAATTAAAATTATATCAAATATATTAAAATGGTATTTAATTTTATGACCTTAAATATGTTACAAGAAATGTTAAAATTTAAATATTACTGGAAAAAAACGAAAAAAATACATTCTTTCTAAAACAAATCAATAAGGAAATGAGAGGAAAGTATTAATTTACATCAATCCGTAACTCTGCATATATATCAAACCTAATATGAATTTATATATGATTTCAGCCTTTCAGACGTTATGAATTAATTTACTACAAAGTTACCTAGCTAGTTTTTAGATGGAAAAAATTTGATGTGTTAAAGGTGATTGATGTAGTAAAAGGAAGGACACACATCCATTAGATATTTACACTATTATGATTAGTGATTACCCATGCATCATACAAAGCAACCCAATACCTTAATAAATATTTCTTTCTCAAACAAATCTAGCATTCAACAATGAAACCTCAAATCCCTTTTTCAAGCAAACTTAGGAATCAAAGCTAATATGCAATTATCAACTCAATTATCCAGTTCATAAGTTCTTTCTCAAGCAATCCACTAAAAAAGGAACCCTAATTACCAACAAAAAAATCTGTTGGTAAATTGATCAAATTGGTTGGTAAATTGAGTTACCAACAAAATTTCATCTTACAGTAAAACCTCTATAAATTAATACTCGATAAATTAATAATCTCTCTAAAATAATATTTTCCTCTAGTCCCGACTTGGGCCAATGGAAAAATTCCTCAATTTCAATAAGATAATATGATAATATATTTTCAGAAGACCCCTATATAAATGTATGGTCCCATTAATATCATAAATTAATAATTCTTTAAAGTACAAATATATCTAGGACAATTTAGTGAAATATGATTATTTTGTTTTCTAGTTTTTATGAAAATTTAAATATAGTTGAAACTCATCTCTAACTTTTCTTATTGCATCCAAGAGCTCTGGCGTTATCTTTCCGAACTTTACCATAAAATTGTGAACAGTTCTAGATGCAATAAGTGTTTCCTTACGTGTATCTGGTTCCAAAGGTACAATATCATCCTCAACTTCATCATAACCATTGCTTTTTTCGATGATATCCATAAATTCTTCTAAAATCTAGACCTCTGAACAAGTATCACTTTCACTTGGATATTTTAACATGTTATTGACATTCATTTTACTATGGTAACCGATATCATTAATCATGACCTCAAGTTCATGAATGACGTTTTCATTAGTAGGTTAATTCAGATTCTCTAAGATTGCAGCTCCAGAATGATTTTTACAGTATCGAAAACAATTTACTATTGTCTCTTGCTGAACATTTGTTGTTCAAACAAGAATTGCATAATTGATAGTATCCAAAACATTGATCTTTGTTGGATCATCTTTTTGTTTCACTCCATAACCTTCTAATATCCTACGATAAATTATGTTCGATAGTACATCTTGAAAGCTCTTATTATCACAACATCACAACGTTGAAATTAATAAGATAACATGATTTTGATGTATTCATTGTACTTTATGTATAATTTTTTTTATGTGAAATCGATAAATATGATACATAAATTAGTAAGATACAATTATTTTGAGATAATCAAAATTAACCTTCATCAAATCTCAAACTATTCTTTAAATTAATAGATTTATCGATTAAATAATATCTCTATAAAATAATAAAATTTCATGGTCCCACCTATATTAATTTATAGAGATTTTACTGTATATTAATTCGTTGTTAAAAGGCTCGTCGGTAAATATTACCAACTGATTTATATTTATAGGTAAACTTACCAACCAAATATCAGTTGGTAAACACCCAAAGATATTGTTATAAAATTTTGAAACATGACCCTTAAATTTCCATTGGTAAATTCACCAACTAATTTTTGGTTAGTATAGCGTTGGTACTTTTACTAACGAATTGAAATGAGTTAGAAATTATTTTTCTTCGTTATTTGTTTCCGTTGGTAATTATAGTATAAGTCTTATAGTAACTTTTTCAAGATATATTGGTAATTGGTTGACAATTTTAGTAACAGAAAATTTATGTTGGTAATTTACCAATAAATTTTAAATATTTTTTTTATTTCTCATCCAGTGTCCAGTACCCACATTGCCCGACGAAATCTGGATTTGGGCCAAAACGTCCCACATTAGGGGGAAAATCGCTCCCTAACAAAGGCGACTCCATACCCAAGGGAAATCGAACCCGAGACCTCTTGGTTAAGGATGAAGGAGAACTCACCACTCCACCACAACATTTGTTGGTAATAAAATTTAAATACGTTAGTATGATTATTTGTTTTTATAATAAATTTACTAATTGATTGTTAGTTTGTTGGTAATATATCATTAAAGTTTAATGTTTGGTTAGTAATTGATTGACAATATGTTCAAAATATTATTAACAAAATGATTATTCAATAGTAAAATATTTATTAATTTATTGTATAACTTACATAAATCCCATAGTGTATAGCCTAAATTACATTCTATCCTACTCTTTTCTATTTTACAAAATCCCTTAAAAAATTGAAAGATCCATATACATTATATTCAATCGGATACATAGCGTCCGATACATTAAATAGTTTGATTGTTGCGCTTAAAAAGAATCTAAATGTAAAATAAATATCAGTCCACAAATCACGCAAAAGAAATTGATCTCAATCTGTCAATCCCTAACAGATTCAAATAATTCAAAATTCAAATTTTCTTCTCTTCTTATCCCAAATCACAACAATAAAAAATAGATGATCCATGATGACTTCTACATGATTAGTATATCAATTTTTTGTTTAGATTTTTCAGATTTTGGGTGAGCGATCTAAGTTATGAACGATATAACAATGACTGAATAGTTGTTGGACAAACGATTTCTTTTGTAAGTCTCAAATCCACCATTACAACTGAATTGAATCTCAAATCCGCCATTGAAACAACAGACAACATGGTTGGAGAGATACATTATTTTGATTCTACATCCGATAGAACTGTACGTGTCAAGGTTGAGAAAAATAGTACTCGTAAAGCAACTCTCATCTTTGTAATAGTGAAATATAAAGTAAAGCACAACTTCAATTTCAAGGTACATAGATCTGGTAAAACAATGTATTGGATTAGTTGTTTTGTATTGTGAATTGATATTTTTTATTTTTTGATACATAAGTCATGATATGATTCATGATACAAAGTTAGTTACTACTTTATACATAAATAGGTTGTATCATTAAAATGAAGGAACACAGCTTAGGATATTTTTGGAGAAACTAGCAACATATGTTATCGTACAAAAGCTTCAAGACAATATGGGTATCCGAAGATTTCAAATGACACTGATTTGCTTCACCCTCCTACTGAGTGATACGCTCAAACTTACTTCTCAAATAAGAAGTAAAGCGGTCGTATGAAGTAGAGAACCCAACTAATGAGGTTGGGGTCGATCCCACGAGGAAAATAGTTCAGACTTAACTTTATTCTATTATTACTACTATTTAGTTAACTATTTTCCGAGAAAACAAATGACAAAAAGGGGGGTTTCTTAAATTAATAAAAATGATTAACTAAATTAAAATAAACAACTAACAGATTCAAATCTTGGAGTTTAATCAAATAATAAAAGTAACTAGGGCTTAAGTGTTTCCCACAGCTTCCTAACTCGGTAATTCTAGCTATAACAACTCTTTCCTAGTATCTTGCATGTAAAGCAATAAGTTATGTATCTCTAAATCCTTGGTCCGGCATCTAGAAAATTTCACTCCACACCTTGGTCCAGCTACGTGTGTTGCTATACTAAACCTTATCTTTACCTCATATTAAGCATCATAATCGATATTTGACTAAGTTATTACTTCGTACCAACCTATACTAGCCTATTAGATAGTATACACTAAATCTATGTTGATAATTCTTTTCCTATTATCTACCTCCTTGGTCCGGAAAGTAGCATTAAGGCGAGTTCTAACATTGTCCATCCGTTAAAAAGACTTCTACACGAAAGAATTATCGATACATGCAAGACACTATTCTAGAATTGCTTATAACGCCCCAAAATGAACTAAGGTGAACTAGAGCCTCATGATTGTTTCTTGAGTTGATTTTTAGTTAAACAGAGTTAGTTTAGTGTCCTTAGGCAGTGTGCAAAGTTTCGTGAAGTTTGGAGGTCAAACGACTAAGAACGTCCAAGGCATTCGAAAGATATGCCTTGAGTCGACCTTGTACGTCTAGATGAGTTTCGTCGAGTTTTATGTGTTCGTTTTGGATGAAATTCATGTGAGAGGTGTTAAACTTATAGATGATCATATTTGTGTTGGAAACGTCCGGGAAATTATCCCCAAGGACCATCGAAGGGTCCTTGAGGAAGGACCCAAAACCTGGTAAGCAGGCTGTCCCAGGCAGCCTTGGCGACTGAGCAGTCGACGGCCAGTCATGACTGTGACGCCCCATCACAAGGCTCCGTCGTGGGGGAATTGTTCAAGGGTGTATAGTTGACCCTTGGAAAGCCACTGGAGCTTGCAACGGATGGTCAGGACGGGCCGTTGCACCCGTGACGCCCCGTCACAAGCAGGTCGTCGCAAGCCTTGTCCCTGTGCGCAGATTTTTCTGCCAAGTCAGGGGTGAACTTGTAAATTCACCCCCACGTCTAAATAAGAGTTTGGACGGTTTGTTAAGGGATTGTTGGGTATATTAAATAAGTTTTAAACCCTAGACCTAGACAAGACCCCCTCACTTCTAAATTCAACTCTCTCTCTCTAAAGACAAACTCTCTCAAGACTCCATTGGAAGCTAGAGGTCAAGGAAGGATAGGAGGGCTGGTTGGACGTGTCTCTTCATAAAAAACTCTTGGATTTGTCTTGCTTAGTGAGGTATGGTATCCATTTTTGAATATCTTTTCATTCAAGAAGCCAACTTTCCAAAATGATTTTCAAAAAGGGTTTCTAAACTCAAACTTCTTCTAACTTCGATTTCTAGTATGGGTCTTCTTGTATTTAAGTTCTAATGGTTTAAATATATTTATTTTGGTTTAAATTGATGATTTTAATGTTAAAACTCCATGAAACTCTTGTTTAAGAATACTTCAACTTTTGACTTAAAAATGGGTTATGTGAGCATGATTTGAGTAGGGTATGAACTTGAGTCTTCTTGTGTATGTCATGTTGGTGTAGCTACTGCCCTAAGGGCCTTAATATGGTGAAATGTTGATAAATTTCTTATGGGTGATCATGGTTTGAATTGTTGATGAGTGTTCTCATTGTATATTTCTTATTATGAATTGCTATTTGAGTGGTATGGTCCACCTTATGGGTGGCGGTGCTAATTGATGAGCTTGATGTTGCTTAGTATGTGTTGAGTAGGTAATCTTGAAGGTATAATATGTTAAATGAAGATATATTGTATATGGGTCTTCTATTGTGTTTGGTGTAGCTTAAATTGCATGCTTGACCTAGTTTATGTCTAAATAAAGTATATGATTATGAGAAGCATGTAGAGTGTGTAACTTGATGAATCAAGGTTAAAGTATGAGTAGAACTTGATGATAATGAGATGATGCTTATATGCAAGGTGTACACATGTACACACACACACTTTAAAGAATGTATTATGCCAAGTTGAGCAAAAAGGGGAATCTTGAGGTGGACACACTTCGTGAGTTGAGATGTAGTGTCTAGTAGCAACCTCTCCATTCATAGTGAGCTTTCTAAGATAGACTATTATGTTGAGAAATCCGTGGGGAGTTATGCCTAGCACCGAGAGGATATGAAGGGGAGGTGGATTGCACTTCGTGAGTTGAGATGTTGTAATCCAAAGTACCTCTTGAGATGAGTACTCCTCGTTAGTAGAGAGTGAGTTACTTAGTAGCAATCTCCTTATCCCTTAACTATGTGTCCGCATAGGTGTAGCTATTGGAAAAGCATGTAAACGCTAAGAATCATGACCTTACACTAGGCAAGTAAGGATCCCTCATCCGATAGGGGTTAATATCGGGATTCCATGTCTAGCTCTCATGGTCTTTGTCGGTTAAGCTAACTCCCACAAAAGAATTGATTTGGAACTAGTTAACTTGTCTATTGTTGATATTGTGTATATATGTCGTGAAGTACTCAATCCACATTAGTTATCGAGTAGGAGCATTAAGTGGGAGTAGTAGTATGGGATGCTACTCTCACATTGCACTTTGTGTGACCTATACCTACTATGGGAGAAGGTACCTTCATGAAATCCGTTTGAATGAGTACTATGGTGTAGTGTTATGGATGATTATTGTGGAGTACTTGAGTAAATGGAATCCATTAGGAGCACTAAGTGGGAGTGGTAGTATGGGATGCTACTCTCACATTGCACTTGGTGTGACCTATATTTCCATGAGTGTTTTGCATATGTTAGCCAAGGGCGTGGATTTGATTCCAACTAAGTAAGCCTAAGATTTGGTATTTTAAGGGTCGCTTTGGTGTGCTTTGAAGGGAGGTGTAATGAAAATCCCTTCTTGGCTCACCTTAGGGAGTCTTAGGATAACCTTGGGTTAGGGAAACTTCAAAGGAAAAGAGTTCATATGACTTGGACCGTGCCATTCACTGTATAGTCTTCATTGTAAGAATTCAAAATGTTCACTATGATGTTTTATTCAATTTTCATTGTAAGTCTAGTAAAGTTCATTGAATTGTTCCTTTGGTTACTCTAAGCTTTGGTAAAGTTGCCATAAAGTGTTGATTGTCGATTTTTATGTTTGTTTGTTTCTAGATTCATGAATATTATATTTAAATTGCATTAAAAGTTATTTTACTAAAATGTCCCTTTTCGTATGTTTTTGCATATGCCATACTTAGTAGATTGTTGTACTAACCCCATACTTTTATATACCTTATGAGTATAGGTTGGAAGCCTTTTTGGAGGATCGAGGTTGAAGCTTGGGAATTTTATCTCTAGAGATTTGGGTATGTCCTAATATATTCGAGGACATAGTTTTATGTTTCTTAGTTTCTTTATTTAGACTTAAAGATGTATTTACTTTTATTATAAAGGGCCATGTCCCTAAGATTCCCAGTTGTGTCTTTAAGTTGGCTTGTGACGATAAGATTTCCTAGTATTTATGAAAAGACTTTTATTATTATTATTATCGTGAAAAGTTTTAAATTCCGCACTACTTTTCATGCTTTATGTTATGAGTGCTAGTTAGAGGGCTTGTACGAGACCCCAAAGGGGTCAAGTACGCCCGGTCATGATTCGAAGGTTTCCCTAACTTTTAAGGGGTGCTTTCGGGTCGTGACAGACTTGGTATCAGAGCATAAGGTTTTGGGAAATAGTTTAAGGTCTAAAAGTCTCACAAGCCACATATAGTAGTATCTTGGTCATTGGTGTGAGTCGCGACACATCCATGGTCAAGAGGCTATAGGATGCTAGAAGTTTCACTTTCTTCTCTATTCTAGTATCGTTCCTTAGAGTTGAGTATATAAGGTGTCTATTTTCAACCTCTTCTTTTTGTGTTTTTAGGACATGAATACGAGGAGATCGACCGCTAGAAGGGAGGAGAGAGGTGTACCAAATGAGAGAGTCCTTCCCCGTGTTGACCAAGTTCCTATTGTTGGCTTAGGGGAGGAAAATGAGGAGGTTCCTCTTCAAGAACCTCAAGTGCCTCCGGAACCTCAAGGACCTCCTATGCCTCAAGCTCCTTTTGTTGAGGGTAATATGACTAATGCGGAGTTGAGGGCTACCCTAATGAACTTGACCCAACTCATGACGGCTCAAGCTCAAGTTGTGAACAATCATTTTGTGGGCCAAGCTAACCAAGGAGATAGGCCCCAACCAAATGCTAGTACTCCCGCTTCTAGGATTCGGGATTTCATGAGGATGAACCCTCCTACTTTTCATGGCACTAAGGTGGATGAAGATCCACAAGGCTTCATAGATGAGGTTTTCAAGGTGGTAGATGCTATGGGTGTGACCCCTAGGGAGAAAGCGGAATTGGCCGCTTACCAACTTAAGGATGTTGCTCAAGTGTGGTATGAGCAATGGAGGGGTGAGAGACCCTTAGAAAGAGGACCGGTTAATTGGGAGGAATTCAAAGAGGCTTTCCTAGATAGATTCTTTCCTTTAGAGTGGAGGGAGAAGAAGATGGTTGAATTCATGAACCTTCGTCAAGGGGAAATGAGTGTGCAAGAGTACTCTCTCAAATTCACCCAACTCTCTAAGTATGCCCCAACCATGGTAGCCAACCCTAGGGCTAGGATGAACAAGTTTGTGATGGGCGTGTCTAGCTTGGTGGAAAAAGAGTGTCGTACGGCAATGCTTTTTAATGACATGGATATCTCTAGGCTCATGGTTTATGAGCAACAAATTGAGGAGTCCAAAATTAGAGAGATAAGGCAAGAGGGTAAGAGACCTAGGTTGGATGATTCTAGTCACCAAAGGCCTAAGAAGAGGTTTTATCCCCAAGATTCTTCTATGGGAAACAAGGATATGGCTCCAAATCAATCTGCTCAAGGTGGTGGTCATTCCTATGAAAGGGCTAGGTGCCCTACTTGTGGCAAGCAACATGGGGGTAAGTGTCTTGCCAGAACAGATGGTTGTTTTGCGTGTGGTAATAAGGGCCACAAGATGAGGTACTGCCCAAACCTTAAATCAAGGGGGAGAGATGTCAATCAAGCTTCCCTAGATCCTAATGCTCCCAAGAAGAACCCTTCCTATGGGATGGGGGCTAGAAAGGATAATTAATTCGGATTGATGGTTTTGGTAAGTCTCAACTCTTTGTTATTGTTGCTTTTGTGTTATGAGATGAGTTTATATGGTTTTATAGTTCATATGATCATGTCATCTTGATAAATTACTCAAAGAGTGGAATTTTGAAAGTTTTGTATGTTTGACAGTGTTACAGTGAATGTTCATTGTGAAAAAAATTTGCAATTTGAGAAAAATTTGCCTTGCCTTAATTGAAGTTTAAATATGTGCACAATTGTTGTATATGAGCATGTTTAATGTTGGAGAAGGTAGTTCCTCCATAAAAGAAGTTTAAGGTTGAGTTTTGACTTCGTGAAGTTTGGCAAAAGTTGTCTATGTTGCTAAGTGTTGAAAGTGTGAAATGATATTCCTTGCTAGTTGATGCTTTGATTGTTGATGTTTTGATCATGATCTAAGTGAATTATATGATGCTAAAAGAGTCCTTGTTGTTCTAAAAAAATTTAAGTGTCATTCGAGGACGAATGTTATTCCAAGTGGGTGAGAATATAACGCCCCAAAATGAACTAAGGTGAACTAGAGCCTCATGATTGTTTCTTGAGTTGATTTTAAGTTAAACGGAGTTAGTTTAGTGTCCTTAGGCAGTGTGCAAAGTTTCGTGAAGTTTGGAGGTCAAACGACCAAGAACGTCCAAGGCATTCGAAAGATATGCCTTGAGTCGACCTTGTACTAGACGAGTTTCGTCGAGTTTTATGTGTTCGTTTTGGATGAAATTCATGTGATAGGTGTTAAACTTATAGATGATCATATTTGTGTTGGAAACGTCCGGGAAATTATCCCCAAGGACCATCGAAGGGTCCTTGAGGAAGGACCCAAAACCTGGTAAGCAGGCTGTCCCAGGCAGCCTTGGCGACTGAGCAGTCGACGGCCAGTCATGGCTGTGACGCCCTGTCACAAGGCTCCGTCGTGGGGGACTTGTTCAAGGGTGTAGAGGTGACCCTTGGCAAGCCACTGGAGCTTGCAACGGATGGTCAGGATGGGCCGTTGCACCCGTGACGCCCCGTCACAAGCAGGTCGTCGCAAGCCTTGTCCCTGTGCGCAGATTTTTCTGCCAAGTCAGGGGTGAACTTGTAAATTCACCCCCACGTCTAAATAAGAGTTTGGATGGTTTGTTAAGGGATTGTTGGGTATATTAAATGAGTTTTAAACCCTAGACCTATACAAGACCCCCTCACTTCTAAATTCAACTCTCTCTCTCTAAAGACAAACTCTCTCAAGACTCCATTGGAAGCTAGAGGTCAAGGAAGGATAGGAGGGCTGGTTGGACGTGTCTCTTCATAAAAAACTCTTGGATTTGGCTTGCTTAGTGAGGTATGGTATCCATTCTTGAATATCTTTTCATTCAATAAGCCAACTTCCCAAAATGGTTTTCAAAAAGGGTTTCTAAACTCAAACTTCTTCTGACTTCGATTTCTAGTATGGGTGTTCTTGTATTTAAGTTCTAATGGTTTAAATGTATTTATTTTGGTTTAAATTGATGATTTTTATGTTAAAACTCCATGAAACTCTTGTTTAAGCATACTTCAACTTTTGACTTGAAAATGGGTTATGTGAGCATGATTTGAGTAGGGTATGAACTTGAGTCTTCTTGTGTATGTCATGTTGGTGTAGCTACTGCCCTAAGGGCTTTAATATGGTGAAATGTTGATAAATTGCTTATGGGTGATGGTGGTTTGAATTGTTGATGAGTGTTCTCATTGTATTTTCTTATTATGAATTGCTATTTGAGTGGTATGGTCCACCTTATGGGTGGCGGTGCTAATTGATGAGCTTGATGTTGTTTAGTATGTGTTGAGTAGGTAATCTTGAAGGTATAATATGTTAAATGAAGATATATTGTATATGGGTCTTCTATTGTGTTTGGTGTAGCTTAAATTGCATGCTTGACCTAGTTTATGTCTAAATAAAGTATATGATTATGAGAAGCATGTAGAGTGTGTAACTTGATGAATCAAGGTTAAAGTATGAGTAGAACTTGATGATAATGAGATGATGCTTATATGCAAGGTGTACACATGTACACACACACACTTTTTAAAGAATGTATTATGCCAAGTTGAGCAAAAAGGGAAATCTTGAGGTGGACACACTTCGTGAGTTGAGATGTAGTGTCTAGTAGCAACCTCTCCATTCCTAGTGAGATTTCTAAGATAGACTATTATGTTGAGAAATCCGTGGGGAGTTATTCCTAGCACCGAGAGGATATGAAGGGGAGGTGGATTGCACTTCGTGAGTTGAGATGTTGTAATCCAAAGTACCTCTTTAGATGAGTACTCCTCGTTAGTAGAGAGTGAGTTACTTAGTAGCAATCTCCTTATCCCTTAACTATGTGCCTGCATAGGTGTAGCTATTGGAAAAGCCATGTAAACGCTAAGAAGCATGACCTTACACTAAGCAAGTAAGGATCCCTCATCCGATAGGGGTTAATATCGGGATTCCATGTCTAGCTCTCATGGTCTTTGTCGGTTAATCTAACTCCCACAAAAGAATTGATTTGGAACTAGTTAACTTGTCTATTGTTGATATTGTGTATGTATGTCGTGAAGTGCTCAATCCACATTAGTTACCGAGTAGGAGTATTAAGTGGGAGTAGTAGTATGGGATGCTACTCTCACATTGCACTTGGTGTGACCTATACCTACTATGGGAGAAGAGTACCTTCATGAAATCCGTTTGAATGAGTACTATGGTGTAGTGTTATGGATGATTATTGTGGAGTACTTGAGTAAATGGAATCCATTAGGAGCACTAAGTGGGAGTGGTAGTATGGGATGCTACTCTCACATTGCAGTTGGTGTGACCGATATTTCCATGAGTGTTTTGCATATGTTAGCCAAGGGCGTGGATTTGATTCCAACGAAGTAAGCCTAAGATTTGGTAGTTTTAAGGGTCTCTTTGGTGTGCTTTGAAGGGAGGTGTAATGAAAATACCTTTTTGGCTCACCTTAGGGAGTCTTAGGATAACCTTGGGTTAGGGCAACTTCAAAGGAAAATAGTTCATATGACTTGGACCGTGCCATTCACTGTATAGTCTTCATTGTAAGAATTCAAAATGTTCACTATGATGTTTTATTCAATTTTCATTGTAAGTCTAGTAAAGTTCATTGAATTGTTCCTTTGGTTACTCTAAGCTTTGGTAAAGTTGCCATAAAGTGTTGATTGTCGATTTTTATGTTTGTTTGTTTCTAGATTCATGAATATTATATTTAAATTGCATTAAAAGTTATTTTACTAAAATGTCCCTTTTCGTATGTTTTTGCATATGCCATACTTAGTACATTGTTGTACTAACCCCATACTTATATATACCTTATGAGTATAAGTTGAGAGCCTTTTTGGAGGATCGAGGTTGAAGCTTGGGAATTTTATCTCTAGAGATTTGGGTATGTCCTCATATATTCGAGGACATAGTTTTATGTTTCTTAGTATCTTTATTTAGACTTAAAGATGTATTTACTTTTATTGTAAAGGGCCGTGTCCCTAAGATTCCAAGTTTTGTCTTTATGTTGGCTTGTGACGATAAGATTTCCTAATATTTATGAAAAGACTTTTATTATTATTATCGTGAAAAGTTTTAAATTCCGCACTACTTTTCATGCTTTATGTTATGAATGCTAGTTAGAGGGCTTGTACGAGACCCCAAAGGGGTCAAGTACGCCCGGTCATGATTCGAAGGTTTCCCTAACTTTTAGGGGGTGCTTTCGGATCATGACATTGCTATTTTAGTTAGATTTTACCTTGTTATTTACCCATGGTTCCCACAACCCTAGTTATGGAGTTTAGTTACCCATGGTCATAATCACACGATTTATATTTGTAATGTAAGAATTCATGCACTTACTTTAATGAGAACGAATAAATTTCAAATTCACTTGATTAATCCTCAAAAACACCAATAATCGATTCCATAAAAAGTATATCAATTACCAAAACCAATAGTTCAACACTAAAAGAAGAGTACTAAAAAATATCCAAGATTCTAACCCTAAAAATGAGGTTTTTCGGACTATTTATAATAAAATAAAACCTAATAAAAGAGGGAATGTAATTAAGGAAAATCTATCCAAAACGCGTCTGAGACGACGGCCCATGTGATGGACCGTCGTGGCCATGACGGACCATCGTGGCCTCCGTCGCTCCATACTTGGGCTCTAATCTCTGCTGCTTTCTTCATCAACTCTGTTACCCTCGACGGACAGGTCTGACGGACCATTTCGAGCACGACAGTCCGTCGAGGGGTTTCGTTCCACAAGACTTAGAAACTTCTTGGAATTGGGTACTGGGACTACTCTCTGACAATCACGACGAACAAGCAGGATGGACCGTCGTGGCTATGACGGTCCGTTGTGAGGCTTCCGTAGTCCCACACTTAGTCAGACTTTCCCATCTTCCTTCAGCAGCTACTCTCTTCTCACTACGGTGCCACCTACGGACCGTCACAGTCGCGACGGACCGTCGTGAGCTCCGTAGGTGGTCACTTCTGCAATTCCTGCTCACAACCTCTGTGTTCTCCTTTGGACAGATTTCTTGCAAATAAAGAGAAACCTACATCAAAAATCAATACAAGAAGGCTTTGAACACACATTAAACTTAAGGAAAAAGCATTAAAAGTACCGTAAAACCACGGTACTTTAACACCCTTAACTTAAATTCGTTGTTTGTCCTCAAGCGACGCACTATGACTCACTACAAAATCTTTGTACACGAGTATCCAAATTTTATCTTTCGCAATCATTTAGCTATCAATCCCGATCATTCTCATTATGTTCATGCATGCTATCACTATTAGGCTTGAATTATGTGGATTAGACCATGACACAGACTCACTACGCACTGCCACCTATCCTCTTCAATTTCTCACCAAGGTGCTAATTTTTCCGGTATTGCAACTATTGTCCTGACTTCAAAATAACATCCTCATTTTTCACACAATGATTTCAGTTTGAGTATAAGGATTGCTTTTCAACACTCGCTCTCAGAACAACTTCACAACTCATTTATACACTTGCCCTAAGCTTGCCCTTATTTTCACTGCTTTAAGTTCGTCATAACAACTCTTAGGATCACGATAGGACTTTCTTAGCTTGTAACATAGGCTCAGGGTCAGGTAGGGTATATTTAGGTATACTTTAGTGACTTGTTTCCCTCCTTGACATTTTTAACTAAGCGAACCACCTTTTTATCATTTTATTTCGCCCTATTTCTCAATTTTCTATCACCTTGCTATTTTCCCTTTCTTCTTCTTATGCGTAAGTGACTTTTCTCTTTTCTTGTGTTTTATTTTATATAATTTTTTTTTATTTTAGTCACTTTTGTTTTGTTCTTTCTTCCTCTTTATTCCTTCAACCCCACTTTCCGGAGTATTCCTTATAACAGCCACCCTCAACTCATGATTTTGCCATGAGTCAAGGTTCACAATACCCATGGTTGGGTCAGAGCCATGACAAGGTTGCTTTCTGCATTAGCTACCATCAACTTATGCTTTTGGCATAAACTGAGGTGCACATGTCCAAAGAGGGACCAGGGCCAACACATTGTTCCCATATAAGATCAGTTGAAGTGAAAAAGAAAGATCTATTTTAGGCTCAAATCATTTGCATCAATAAGGGATTAACTTCATTTGATTTTCTATTATTTTTAGGCTTAAGATTGACTATTTCGAACAAGGGCCTATGATCCTTTCCTAATTGTTTATTTCGGCTTACTTTTAGTAAGACTAACCAGACAAGTTCTAGCTAGTATCAATGGTGGATCATTCGAATTTTCCTCACACTCACTTGACATCTCGTTACACTACCAGATTATCAGACACCAAGTTTGAGTCTTAGATTCAGGGTCATGCAGTAGTGTATCTCTATGTCATGCTTAGAGCCACACATTTATCAATTACTATGCCTAGTCATGCATCATTTTCATTACATCGGGATATCATATCTGTTTCATGCTTCAGAGTTATACTATGTACACAAGATATAACATGCCGGTTCAACAATAAAAGTAGACAGTCTATTGGGGAAAAAGAACACAAGCAAGAAAACCCCAAAAGAGGATCGTGAATTGGGCTACTCAGACTTCACCTTAGCACTCACTTTCCATTTACCCCACCCCCAACAAAAAGATATGCAATTGTCCCCAATGCATAAAAGAACCTAAAATAATCGAGTGGTAGGTGAAGCAAACCTGAGGCGCAAAACGCCGGCGATCAGCAAGCTGGTGGGTCTGGTTTCCCGGAACCCACTCCCTCTGTAGTCTGGACACCCTCAGTAGTGTCCTCCGCAGCAACAGCACCATCAGTAGTGCCTCTCTCTGTCTCCACAACTCTGGAGCTAGACGCCCCAGCAGCCAACTCTATAGCCCTCAACGTACGGGCCTCCTCATCAGCAATCGAGGTTCTCCTCGCAGCCTCCATCTCACGGCGCTCCTTCTTCCTCGCCCTAGCCTCATCCTCCTCTCGACCCCTGCGCCTCTTGGTATGCTCTCGTGGGGGAGGTGGTGGAACATCAGAAGTGACAAATAAAGCAGCCATCACTGTGTCCTCAGCAGGCTATGCAGAAGAGGCCTCAGACTCAGGCACCCTAGCCTCTAGTATCGTGTCTAGATCCGCTCTCAAACTCTCAACCACAGCCTAAAGGGTCGACACGTCCACAGGAGGGGCTGGCCGGGCTAGCACCCGCAACTCAAAAGCGTCCAAGCGCTGATGAACCTCCATGATCTTCCTCTCCGTGTGCTGGGCCATCTTCCGCTCCATGCGCTCCTCCGCCTCAGCAATAAACCTCTGCATCTAAGGCTGGATGTGATGCAGAAGTGTGGCCATCTGACCCTCGAGTTTCTGGACCCTAGCAAGTGGGACCAGAGTGGCGGAAGGAGCCGAGCGAGAGGATCTCGGGGCAGTGCTACTACCCGGGATAGACTCGACTGGGGCAGTGTCAGTGGGTGCAGAAGTAGCCTGGGTAGCCGCTTGGGCATGCTCTACAGTATCCGCCAGGTTCTCACCAAGCGGAGGCACCTCAGGGCGGGGCCCTCAGTACGGAGCCAACTCATTGGCCTCATCCCTGATGAGGCCGATATCCACATTGCCCTGCGGTGTCTTGAGCTGATCTATGTGCCAAATGGGCACACCTGCGGACCTGCAGAAAGAAAACACCATGCACGGAAATGGGTAAGTAGTGGTGACCTTGAAGTCCCTCTCATGCATGACCGTCTGTAAAAGCCAAGCGAAGTCGACCTCAAACCCCGCTATGATCGCTGCCATCAGAACTGCGCGATCCCATGTAACTATATTATCTGCAGCATTGGGGGAAAGGCAGTGGCGGACTATCAACCATAAAAACTTGGCCGTGAAGGTCAAGTTAGCCTTCTTGATGGCTCCCTTCGGCTCCATTACCCAGTCATCAGCCTCTCCATCACCCAGTCATCAGCCTCTCCATCAATAGATAAGTGCTGGGCCATCCACCTCTTGGTGGTCTCTCTCAGTGCTGGCTCACGCAAGAACCGTCCATCTTTAACAAGTTGCCATCGGTATTCGAACTTGGCGGTGAGAGGGGTCCTGGTGGCATCAATATCCTCGCCGTATAGATACCGGCGGATGGCTGGCAAGGAGATGTCTACCCGCTTGATACGGACTCTGATGTGATCAAGTGGGCCCTGTTTGGCGGGGGCAGCCCGCCTATCAATCTGGGATCGTAGAGTCGCCACATACGAGGCGTAGAACTCCTGGACCAATTCCTCACTGTATCATCCCAAAGCGCGAGCCGTCCAATCTAGCCGGTGTCTGGTGAAGAGTGTATGGATATCCGGCATGGTGGGGAGACTCCCCGTAAGTAGCCGCCTCTCCAGTGTAAGGGTCCGGGTCATCACGCCCTTATCATTCAGCAGCTTGGCGTCGGAGTACACCTGGTACTGCCCCTCGACACACCACCGGTTGGGCTGGTCAGCAATCGGGGCGGGGACTCCAGTCGGTGAAGCTGGAGTGGAATCAGTACTGTTGGCCTCATCAGACGAGGCATACTGTGAAGCTGTGGCGGGCACAGAGGCTTCCGCAGACCTGGAGACCTCCTTCGACCAAGATACTCCCAAGGAGCCTGACGCTCCTTCGTCCTGTGCAGCTGACCCAGAAGGTGTGCCGGTCAGTGTACGCTCCTCGTCAGACTGGGAGGCAGTGACTACGTCGGACGCCACCTTCTTGGGCGTGGCTCTGGTGGCGCGTGCAGGCCATGCAGGAGTGACAGTACTTGGGGGCACGTACTCGTGGTCACGCTCATCATCAAAGCCAATGACCAATCGGGCAGATAGGGCGACGGATTTGAACGCCCTCGTGCGTAAACTCGATCTTGCTTTGGTGCCATAACTGTTAGTACCTGTAAAGAATAACAATTAGTATCAGTAGAAGCAAATAAGTCATGCAAAGAAGAAAATAACAAACGTAAAACCAAAACTGGAATGGTATTGCTGTAGTGTCTGTGAAACATGACGAACCAATTGACGGCCCGTCGTGAGTATGACGGACCATCATGGGGGTCCGTCATGAATGACTTAACAATATTTTTGGAGACTCTCAGAAGGTAAGTCTCTGACAGTCATGACGGTTAAGCAGGATGGACCGTCTTGGGCACGGCGGTCCGTCGTAGAGGTCCGTGGTGGGACACTTAGAAAAAGTTTGGAGACCCTTAGGAATAGGGTCTCTGAAAAACATGACGGTTGTGCAAGACGGACCATCGTGGGCACGACGGTCCATCGTAGAGGTCCGTCATTGGACACTTAGAGAAAATTTTGAGACCCTAAGGAGTGGGGTCTCTGACAACCATGACGGTTGTGCAGGAACGACCGTCGAGGGTACGATGGTCCGTCGTAAATGTCCGTCATTGGACACTTAGAGTAAAATTTTAGACCCTTAGGAGTGGGGTCTCTGACAACCGTGACGGTTGTGCAGGATGGGCCGTCGAGGGTATGACGGTCCGTGGTAGAGGTCCATCAGTGGACACTTGGAGAAAATAACTGGGGGATTGGTGGGACGGACCCCATGAAGGTCCGTCGTGGGCAGGACGGTCCATCGACGGGGTCTCGTTCTGTCCTTCAGTGGCAGAACTGAGGATGCCTCAATCATCCCCTAAAATTCAATTGAAAAGACTACATATCAACCTACACTTTCTAACCCAAATACCCAGCAAACTAGTAATTCTAAGGCACTAATTTCTCGAGTTTTAACATGCCAATTTGGAGGACTATCAACCTAGGTCAGAACAAGTTTCAGAAACATATTCCCCCCTTTTTTTTGATGTAGTTAACACACCACCCACAATAATTTTACTATCTAAGGCACGTAGGATGAACGGGGTGAGTTCTTTAGCAAGCAATAGGGGTCAAAAATCAAAGACTTAACATTCAGAAACAGGCCTGTAGAATGTGAAAACAATAATGAAATATAAATAGGTTAGAGATCAGAAGCACATACCTGAGAATTGGAGAAGATGAAGAACCGGGTGAGGCAAACAACTATGAAGATCAGCAGAAGAACAGTAGACTCCGACCAACATAATACTTTGAAGAAGCAGGGAGAATGGGAGAAGGAAGATTAGGGGAATTCGGGAAGGGATGGTGAATCAGGAGTTTGGGAAGATAATGAGAGTGGGAGGGAGTTGAAAAGAGAGGAAATGGGAGAAATGATGGAAAGAAACGGTTGAAATGAAGGGGTGGGAAATTTAAAAGGTTTAAAACTTTTAATATTCGCCGGTCGGGTCGGGTCGAGTTGCTGGGTATTAATGCGATGAGTCCCCATCGACGGCCCATCACAGGTGTGATGGTCCGTCGTGGGTACTGTCATGGGTGCCCTAATTTACAAGAAATAGAAAAACTTACCTGGCACGACGGATTCTTGTGACGGTCCATCGCAGGCGTGACGGTCTGTCGATGGATCCGTCAATGAGTGTTTCAGACCAATTTTCTGCAGATTTTTCTGGTGATGTGCTACCTGCAAATTTAAAACCCATTAAGCTATTCTTTATGTATTTGACTGGACACTTAGTGGACACGGACCCTAAACTACGCTCTAGCCAACACTTCTAACAAAATGAAAAACAAAAAAAGCGACTATTACTAGAAAGTTATTAAAAAAAAAACTATAGTTGGCTTAGAGGATACATATTGGGTTGCCTCCCAACCAGCGCTTGATTTAACGTCGCGGCACGACGGAGGACACTCGATTACTCATACTTCATCAAGATAGTATGCCTCAATCACTTCATTCACCGATTCAGCATGCCCCAGATAGATTTTGATTCGTTGTCCGTTCACCTTAAATCGCACACCCTCCTTGTTTTCCTACTCGACCACTCCGTGAGAGAATAGTTGGGTGATCTAGTAAGGGCCAGTCCATTTGGACTTGAGCTTTCTCGGAAATAAGTGCAACCTAGAATTGAATAAAAGCACTAAATCCCCAACCATAAAATCACGTTTCTCAATCTTTTGGTCATGGTATTTCTTCATCTTTTCTTTGTAGAGGGCTGAACTTTCATAAGCTTTTAGGCGATATTCATCGAGTTCATTCAACCCATTTAAGCTCTGTTCTGCAGCTTCATTCCAATCCATTTTCAACTTCTTCATAGCCCACATGGCTTTATGCTCTAATTCAACCGGTAGGTGACAAGCTTTCCCATATAGAAGTTGGTATGGGGACATACCTATGGGAGTCTTATATGCTGTCCGGTAGGCCCAAAGAGCATCATCAAGCCTACTTGACCATTCCGTTCTACTAGCGTTTACCATTTTTGACAAAATCTGCTTGATCTCCCGATTTGACACCTCTACTTGCCCACTAGTTTGAGGATGGTAAGGAGTGGCCACATTATGGCGAACCCCATATTTCTCCAATAATCCCTTAAACAATTTATTGCAAAAGTGGGATCCCCCATCACTAATAATTGCCCTTGGGGTACCAAATCGAGAAAATATATTCTTTTTCAACAACGCGGTGACACTCTTCCCTTCATTATTTGCGAGGGCGATAGCTTCCACCCATTTAGACACATAATCAACCACTACTAGAATGTACTTCATCCCATGAGAACTCACAAAAGGACCCATAAAGTCAATACCCCAAACATCAAATAACTCAATCACAAGAATGGGATTTAAAGGGAGCTCTTGCTTTCTTGAAATGCCGCCATCTCGTTGGCATCTATCACATGCTTTGGCGAACTCATGAGCATCTTGATGAATAGTTAGCCAATAGTAGACACATTGTAAGATCTTATGAGCGGTTCGGATACCACTATGATGTCCACCTACGGGTGAAGAATGACATGCCTCCAAGACACTCAACATCTCAACTTCTGGCACACAACGCCGAATAAGCCCATCGGCATAACTCCTATATAAGTATGGTTCATCCCAAAAGAACTTCTTCACATCGTACATAAACTTTTTCCTTTGATGAAAGGACAAGTCTGGTGGAACAATATCGCTAGCCAGATAATTCGCAAAATCTGCGGACCATGGAATCAAGTCTTGAGAGGCAGCCAATACATGCTCATCGGGGAAGGTATCATCAATCTCAGTCTTATCCCCCAACTCTCTCATTGATTCATCTTCTAAACGGGATAAGTGATCAGCAACTTGATTCTCGATCCCTTTTCTATCTCTCACCTCAAAGTCAAATTCTTCCAATAGTAATACCCAATGAATCAAATAGGAGTGAAATTTTTCAAAGCAGAATGGTCAGTATGCACTATAACTCTAGTACCTAGCAAATAGGAGCGAAATTTTTCAAAAGCAAAGACTACTGCAAGGGGTTCTTGCTCAGTCACTGTGTAGTTCTGGGCTTCATTGAGGGCTTTACTAGCATAGTAAATGGGATGAAGGATTTTGTCCCTTCTTTGTCCCAATACCACACCAAGAGCAACCCCACTAGCATCGCACATCACCTCAAATAGACTGTTCCAATCCGGAGAAATAATGATAGGTGCAGACACCAACTTTTCTTTTAACTCGCCGAATGCTTTAAGACAGGATTCATCAAAATAAAATTTACACTCTTTCTCCAGCAGTTTGCACAACGGATGCGCAATTTTTGAAAAATCTTTGATGAACCTCCGGTAAAAACCTGCATGCCCAAGAAAGCTTCTCACACCTTTTACAGAGATAGGTGGGGGAAGTCTCTCTATTACCTCAACTTTAGCTCGATCAACCTCTATACCCTTCTCTGAAATGCGATGACCCAAAACAATACCTTCTTTCACCATGAAGTGGCATTTTCCCCAATTTAGTGCTAAATTGCAGTCTTCACACCTCTTAAGAACCTCAGATAAATGACTCAAACACTGCTCGAATGAGTCACCAACAACAGAAAAATCATCCATGAACACCTCAATAGTATCCTCCACCATATCGAAGAATATCGACATCATACATCTCTGAAAAGTGGCGGGTGCATTGCACAACCCAAACGACATTCTCTTGAACGCAAAGGTCCCATATGGACAAGTAAAGGTCGTTTTCTCTTGATCTTCTGGTGCAACAGAAATCTGATTATACCCCGAATACCCATCAAGAAAATAGTACCACCCTTTTCCGGCAAGTCTATCCAACATCTGATCTATGAAGGGCATAGGAAAATGGTCTTTTTGGGTCCATGCATTTAATTTTTGGTAATCCATACACACCCTCCATCCAGTCACCGATCTCATTGGAACAAGTTCATTTTTCTCATTGGGGACCACAGTCATTCCCCCTTTCTTAGGTACACACTGAACAGGGCATACCCAACTACTATCGGCGATCGAATATATTACTCCGGCATCTAACCACTTAATGATTTCCTTCTTCACGACCTCTTGCATAGGTGGATTTAAGCGTCTCTGGTGCTCAATACTTGGCTTATGATCGGGCATGAGTTATATTTTATGAGAACAAATACCAGGAGGGATCCCAATAATGTCCGCAATAGTCCACCCAATCGCTCTTTTGAACCTTTTTAACACTTTCACCAAACTCTCAACTTGTTGTACATTCAGGTCTGAGATGATTACTGGCAAAGTGTCACCATTTCCTAAGAATTCATACCTCAGATGAGGTGGTAGAGCTTTTAGTTCTAACTTTGGAGCCTCCTCTATAGATGGTTTCGCGGGTGGAGACTCGCGATTCTTCATATCTAACTCATATTTCTTCGGTTTAAATCGAACATCACCTCGATCAAGAGCCGCGACCAATGACCCATACTCTTCAATGCAATCGCTATCAAAATTCATTATCACTGCCGCTAGTACTTCTACACCTAGACGTTCTTCTATTTGTAATTCAGATGACTTTTCAACTTTGTAGCATATGGCAGATACCGATTGGAGCTCACCACTCTGCCTCATGGACCTACAAATGTTGAAGATCACTTCTTTATTGTTCAACCAAAATTTCATCTGCCCTTTTTCCATATCAACTAAGGCTCTACCTATAGTAAGGAATGGCCTCCCAAGAATAATAGGCACCTCAAAATTGACTTCACAATCAAGAATAACAAAATCGGCCGAAAATATGAACGACTCCACTTTTACTAGCACATTGTGGAGTATCCCAATAGGACTTTTTATTAGTTCAATCGGCCATCAGTAGCCGCATCGCAGTGGGCTTTGGGTCACACAAACCCAACTTCTTGTAAATCGAGAGGAACATGAGATTTATGGTTGCCCCAAGATCACATAATGCTTTCGCAAAATGTAATAACCCGATTGTACAAGGAATAGTGAAAGCACCCGGATCTTCTTTCTTTTGCACTAGAGATCTTGTAGCAATAGCACTACAATGCTGCATTCTATCATCATCCTCAAAAGTGACCAATCTTTTCTTCGTAACCAGATCTTTCATAAACTTGGCATAACCGGGCATTTGTTCCAGAGCTTCTACCAAAGGGACATTGATGGAAAGTTTTTTCAACATCGTTATAAAACACCGATATTTACCATCCTCGGTCTTTTTCACTAGTCTTTGAGGTAAGGGGGGGGGGGGTCTAGGCATGGGAGTCACCTTTTTGGGCACTTCAACATCTTTTCCCATTTTGTCTTCTAACTCACCACTAACCTCTACCACCTTATCATTATATCTTATCACCTTTTCCACATCAGACGGCATAGGTGGGTCAATGGTTTGCTTACCACCCCGAGTGGTGATTGCCATACAGTGTCCATCATTTTTCGGATTTTGGACAGTCTTGCTAGGGAGAGTCCCCGGTTGCCGTGTGTTCACAGTCGCAGATAATTGGGCCATTTGCAACTCAAGCTGCTTAATTGATATTGCATGTGTATCGACTTTCTGCCCAATACCCGCTAAATCACTTCTAACTCTTTAGTATGCTCATCACTAGCATAGAACCTCCTCATCACTTTGTGCAACATATCCTCAACTCGCGCCATACTACCTCCACCATCCCTAGGAGCAACTTCACGATTTTGA
Organism: Solanum sitiens; assembly: GCA_016801875.1. Classification (NCBI taxonomy): domain Eukaryota; kingdom Viridiplantae; phylum Streptophyta; class Magnoliopsida; order Solanales; family Solanaceae; genus Solanum; species Solanum sitiens. The sequence goes on from JABWTJ010000061.1 coordinate 1,418,028, forward strand.
GGAAGAACATAAGGCTCACTCCTATCATTTCTGTTACCATAGTTAACCCTATTGAAGTTGTTGTCGCGGTTGTAATTTCCATCTCGAACATAATGACCCTTACCATAGTTCCGACCTTGGTTTCCTTGACCTTGGCGCCAATTCTCCTGATTGGATCCTTGGGCATTCAGTCGGAAACCCCATGTCTGCTCATTCACCGCATAGGAGTCCTCCTCATAATAATATTCATCATTTGGTGGTGGTGGTTTAGACAAGTAGTTCACTGCATTTATCTTTTCTGCACCCTCAGTGACATGTTTTAATACCAACCCAAGCTCAGTTCTCATCTGATCCATCTCTTCACGAATCTCGTCTGTGGGTGGGTTGTGTGCGGATTGCACGCAAAAGTGTTTCTTCCAGTATCTGACTTCCTAGTTCTCCAAGCTTTATTATTCCAGAGATTTTCTCTAACTTTTCAGCAATCTCGGCATAAGGACACTTCCCATAAGAACCACCCGCTGTAGTATCCAATACCGCTTAATTATTATCATCCTGTCCCCGATAGAAGTATTCTTTCAGTGACTCATCATCAATGCGGTAATTGGGGACACTTCTCAAAAATGAAGTGAACCTATCCCAAGAACTGCTAACTGACTCTCCTGGTAGTGCCACAAAGTTGTTCACTCTGTCTTTGTGATTTAGTTTCTCAGAGACCGGGTAGTAACGTGCTAAGAAAGCATCCCTTAGTTGATTCCAAGTGAAAATTGAGTTATAAGGGAGCTCAGTAAACCAAATAGCAGTCTCTCCCATCAGTGAGAGAGGAAATACTCTTAGCCCTATTACATCCATATTCAAATCGGGCCTCCCTACACAACTTTTGCACACTGCCCTTACCTTAGCAATGTGGGCATGTGGGTCCTCAGAAGGTAGCCCTATCTCTAGCAGTGAGCATTTGCATCAGACTACTAGTTACCACAAAAGTGTGGTCGTGTGGTAGAGGGGGCAAGACAAGTGGCCCATCAGAGTCTGCGATGTTACCATAACCTCTGTAGTACTCTTGAGGACGTGGAGCGGGTTTTGTCCCCTTTGTTCATCTTCACCACAATTTTCGGGTAATAACCGACCATGAGCATCAACTAGAGCTGGAATGTTCTGGTTGGGATCATCATTGTTAATACCCAAGTTTCGATTCATATTGCGTAGTGTACGCTCTAATTCGTGGTCGTAGGGAAACAAGGGTTCTCTTCCACTCTGCGTATTTGGGATACAAGGAAGTTAGTTCTGCAAGAAACAAAAACAACAAAAAAAGTTAAATTAGGAAAATATTGACTAAACTTTAGTAATAAGTTTAAGTTAATCTAAAAGCTAGTTTCCCCGGCAGCGGCGCTAAAATTTGATACGCTCAAACTTACTTCTCAAATAAGAAGTAAAGCGGTCTTATCAAGTAGAGAACCCAACTAATGAGGTTGGGGTCGATCCCACGAGGAAAATAGTTCAGACTAAACTTTATTCTATTATTACTACTATTTAGTCAACTATTTTCCGAGAAAACAAATGACAAAAACGGGGGTTTCTTAAATTAATAAAAAGATTAACTAAATTAAAATAAACAACTAACAGATTCAAATCTTGGAGTTTAATCAAATAATAAAAGTAACTAGGGCTTAAGTGTTCCCCACAGGTTCCTAACTAGGTAATTCTAGCTATAACAATTCTTTTCTAGTATCTTGCATGTAAAGCGATAAGTTATGTATATCTAAATCCTTGGTCCGGCATCTAGAAAATTTTACTCCGCACCTTGGTCCGGTAACGTGTGTTTTATACTAACCCTTATCTTTACCTCATATTAAGCATCATAATCGATATTTGACTAAGTTATTACTTCGTACCAATCTATACTAGCCTATTAGATAGTATACACTAAATCTATGTTGATAATTCTTTTCCTATTATCTACCTCCTTGGTCCGGCAAGTAGCATTAAGGCGAGTTCTAACGTTGGTCATCCGTTAAAAAGACTTCTACACGAAAGAATTATCAATACATGCAAGACACTATTCTAGAATTGCTATTTTAGTTAGATTTTACCTTGTTATTTACCCATGGTTCCCACAACCCTAGTTATGGAGTTTAGTTACCCATGGTCATAATCACACAATTTATATTTGTAATGTAAGAATTCATGCACTTACTTTAATGAGAACGAATAAATTCCAGAAATTCACTTGATTAATCCTCAAAACCACCAACAATCAATTCCGTAAGAAGTATATCAATTACTAAAACCAATAGTTCAACACTAAAACAAGAGTACTAAAAAATATCCAATAGTCTAACCCCAAAAATGAGGTTTTTAGAACTATTTATAATAAAATAAAACCTAATAAAAGAAGGAATCTAATTAAGGAAAATCTGTCCAAAACGCGTCTGAGACGACGGCCCATGTGATGGACCGTCGTGGCCTCCGTCGCTCCATACTTAGGCTCTAATCTTTTCTGATTCCTCCATCAACTCTGTTACCCTCGACGGACAGGTCTGACGGACCATTTCAAGCACGACGGTCCGTCGAGGGGTTTTGTTCCACAAGACTTAGAAACTTCTTGGAATTGGGTACTGGGACTACTCTCTGACAATCACGATGAACAAGCAGGACGGACCGTCGTGGCTATGACAGTCCGTCGTGAGGCTTCCGTAATCCCACACTTAGTCAGACTTCCCCATATTCCTTTAGCAGCTACTCTCTTCTCACTACGGTGCCACCTACGGACCGTCACAGTCGCGACGGACCGTCGTGAGCTCCGTAGGTGGTCATTTCTGCAATTCCTGCTCATAACCTCCGCGTTCTCCTTTTGACAGATTTCCTGTAAATAAAGAGAAACCTACATCAAAAATCAATACAAAAAGGCTTTGGACACACACTAAACTTAAGGAAAAAGCATTAAAAGTACCGTAAAACCACGGTACATCACTGAGCTTAAGAAGAAAAAACACAAGCTTATGCGTTTTGTCCAATCACCTTATTTTACTTTTCTGGATGTTAAATGTCAAGGTTGTTTTTAAATTATAACAATAATTTTCAGCCACTTGCAAAATCGTGGTTACATGCCCCATTTGCCAGCAAGTGCTATGCCAGCCAACTGGTGGCCGTGCAAAACTGATTGAAGGATGTTCTTTTAGAGTTAAAGAGAAGGATATTATGGTCTAGGGTTGATACTTGCTAGAGGTGCTTCTAAGCTATGCTATATTATACTAGATTTTAAAAAAATGAGTTGGTCAAGAGAACTTTTTCTTTGCTCAATACTTTTTTTGATGGCATTCTGACTATAATATTTTCCATCTTGTTAGTCTTGACATATTTTGAAGTAATTAATATTGAACTCTATATTTGCTCAAAAAAAAGTTACATCATATGTGTTAGATTTTTAGATATGTGTATCATTGTGTGGTAATTCTAAAGTATCAGACACATGTAAAATACTTCTTCATTTTTTTAATATATCATTGACGATGCGTATGTAATTATGATACATTGGTATGAAATATATCATGTAGTTGTTCTGCATCTGAAACATGTAAATGTTGAGGATAATATGATCTGTTGAGATTAGTTGTAATAATATATCTTGCATTGATTTTTTTGGAATGATACATCAAATAGTAGCAAACTTTTAATGTATCTTGAACAATTGCAACAGTGAACAAAGGGGGCATGATGACTTCTAACATCGCAAAATATATGAATAGTTAGCTTCTTGAGTCATGACAACTACCTACATTATACTTATTGAAAGAAGTTAGAATACTATTTGGTTCTTGAAACTGCAAAAATCGAGAAATAACATCTTTTACAAATGATACATTAGAGAGGATGTATAATATAATCTATCTCTAACTTTACACGATTTCAGGTCATTTCATCTTTTTGACATTTTTTTTATCAAATCATGATATATGAATCATTTACTTATTTTTTTATATTTTGTATCAAATAATGATATAGTATCAAGTGTTTTGATGTGTAAAATATTTATAATAGACAAAATGTAATCATATACTAAAAATTTTGAAAATTAAATTCAAAATAAACAATCTTTTTTTTAACAGAAAAACTGCAAAGCTTGAGAAAATGTATCTCCAAAAATAATATACCATTCAAAATATTATTTAATCTATCTTAAAACAATAAAACATTAAAAGTTGTATGTAAACTGATACATAAATACTAATCTACATGAACCAAGTCATCATGTTATGGTTGAGTTAAATAACTCTTCGCCTCTGATATACCATCTTTATCGTTAACATTTCTCGCCTTGGCCTTGTCGAGACCATACTTAATAAAAGTATTTCATATCTTATGTGTAGATTGTCAACTCGGAAATAATTAGATGGAATGTTGAGTTCATCACTAAAAATTCGGCAAAGGCCAGTACGAACATTTTGTAATCACTACAAATATTTCGTAGATATATTATAAAAACTGATTAAAATTTGAACTAAAATGTAACCAAAAATGTTGATTACATGATACATTTTAGTAACTATAAAGTATCTTACTGTTTAATTGATACATAATGATAAAAATAGTAATTAATACTCAATGCCACTTGATGATATTGTATCTGATACTAAATGGAACATCATATATTCATTATATATTATTTAAGTATCGTGTTTAAACTATTGTATAATATCATACACTGTTATACAAACATCCCATCAAAATAATTTTTGCTATATAATTTGAGACATTAATTGCAATATATTAGAAAAAAAAAAAGAATCAAGATTAGGATTTTATGTATAATTTCAGAAGATTTGAAGAAAGCCACATAACAACATGATAATGTATCAAATAATGTATCATTTTTGGCCCCAACAAATCATATACCATACCACATCATAAAAATAATGTATCGACTTATTTTTACCCAATCCACCATAGACCATATCAAACATAAAAAATCATAAAATTCTGCAGTCGTGAATTGAACTGCCAGAAGGTATATGGGATTACATATTGCAGAGGCCACAAAATGCCAATAGAGATATGGAATATGCACAGAAAGTTTTGCACTATGTGGAGGTAAATATGTAGGGATACTTCATGTGTGGAGAATCATTGATATAGGGATATTTGGATACTCTTAGCCATGTCTTACGAATTAGAGAAAGAGGTAATTTCTGTCTCTTGTTTGTTTTCCTTATTTTGAATTTTTTAAGTTTTTCGTATGCATCAGGAAATAAAGAAGAAGAAAAAATTGAACAAAACAATCATGTAATCTTACCTATTGAGTAGTTGAAATTTGATTGACTAGAGAGATAATCCTTTTGAAAATCAAATTGATATGAAAATTGTAATTGATAAGATTTTGTAGAGAGAAATTAGGGAGAGATTAAAGAGTGAAAAAATAAAGAAAAGCATGGGTTAAGACAAGTATATTTATGTATCCGGCTGATTTGTGAATTAGGTAAAAATAAGAGATTTTGAATTTTTTTTAAAATGGTAGGGAGTAATGGAAATCATATATTTATATAAAAGAGAACCTTAGGCCCGTATACATGGCACCACCACAAACTAGGATTCCCTTTTAAATTTATATATTTCCAAAAATAACCTTACCTTTTAATAAAATGAAAAGTTGTGACTTTTATGAAAAGTTGTGACTTTCAAGAAAAGTTATAACTTTTATAAGAAGTTTTAACTTTTTGTAAAGTTGTAACTTTTATGAAAAGTTGTAGCTTTTATGAAAAGTTGTAACTTTTATGAAAAATTCTGATTTCCATGAAAGTATGTGACCAAGCATTTGTTTAGACTATCATTTGTTGTCTATAAATTTCTTGCCACTATTATTTTTAGGTTTTTCTCCGCTATAGGGTGGTCAAATTCAAATACATTAATTAAAGTTCTTATGAAGTTTGTTCCAATCCTCAAAGTTAGATTCCTCTTTTTTCATGGAGCTTGATCTTTACTACGAGTCATAGTTTTTTTTATATAACTATGACAATTTATTTTTTTGCTATTTTGGTGACTTTTTTTTAACTCTATTAAAAATTTCAGCAAGTATTATTGAAAATTGATCTTCTCTTTTGTCTCTTTCTACATGTTTCTTCATATAAACAAAGAAAATTGATTTCAAATTCAATACGACATTAATATTCCTACACCTCTCAGTACTTGACTGATAATGATGCTGAAATGGTTGAATTCATTACAATTTGGTTCTTTAGTAAATAAAAGTTTTATTACTGCCGGTATTAAATGTAGAATTTTTTAGCTATAGGGGATTCGAATTCAAATACATTAATTAAGCTTCTTATGAAGTGTGTTTCATTCCTCAAAGTTTTCTCCCGCCTATTTCATGAAGCTTAATGTTTTACTGTAAGTCATAGTGATTCATGTATGCATTGCAAAAGTTGATCTTTTCTTTTGTCTCTTTCTACATGTTTCTTCATATAAACAAAGAAAATTGATTTCAAATTCAATACGACATTAATATTCCTGCACCTCTCTGTCCTTGACTCATAACGTTGCTTAAATGGTTGAATTCATTACAATTTGGTTCTTTAGTAAATAAAAGTTTTATTACTACCAGTATTAATTGTAGGATTTTTTCTCTATAGGGGAGTCGAATTCAAATACATTAATTAAGCTTCTTATGAAGTGTGTTTCATTCCTCAAAGTTTTCTCCCGCCTATTTCATGAAGCTTAATGTTTTACTGTAAGTCATAGTGATTCATGTATGAATTGCAATTTCTTTTTGCAATTTTTGTGACTTTCTTTGAACAGTGTTAAAAATTCCAGTGAGGATGTTTGATAATTTATTTTCACTTTTGTTTCTTTTTACAGGTTTCTTCATATATTTTATTGGAAAAATTGCTTGTGGGTTATGCTATATTTTATAGAACACAACAGTAAATATGTGATAATTAATACACAACCTTTGTTAAAAGAACCAAAAGGATTTCTCTCTTGCTTGCCACAATTAGTATATTATTTTGATTATTTTTTCTTATGTACATACATTTTTTATGTCATTGAACTCTTCATAGAATATTAGTATAGAGTCAATTAGTCCACTTCTTTTAATGCAAGTTAACTAATTTGTCATATTTTTTCGTTTCTTCTTTTTGGGCATAATAATACATCAAGTATTCTTTAATCTAACAAATATCCAAACTACGCTATAAGAAAAATAGTTTTTGTCAACAATAAATATGCACATTAATGAAGAGTGCTAGAGCCTTTTACCATTTTTGAGGAACACTTTGACTTAAGATAAAATGTTCTTGACAATGTAGTGTATGTGTCAAAAATACTAATATTACCGAATGGTCATATATAAGCTTAATAAAATAGTTAAAACCCGTACGAAGCACGGGTAATTTACCTAGTTATGAAAAATAAAGGTGTGCATATAGGTATTTATCCTATAAAAGTGTAAGAGTACGAACACAAATCCAAAATATTAATATCAATTTTATAAATCAAATCTGAATGAAACAATGCAAAATATATAATAACAAGTTAAACTAATATCAAGATGACACATATAATTATATCATGATGTGTTTCTAAACATATGTAGTGTACAAATTGACAATGTATAGAATTGACAAAATCAGTTGAAAGAATCTTATCTACTTGTTGCTGCATTTTGTGTCTCATTTTTTCTCAAATCTCATGCTTCCTCTCTTGTAAATGGGTATACAATACATTTTCCGCTTGAACATCCAAATCACGATCTTGAAGCCGAAGCTGAAAAGATGAAGCGAATAATGCACCAACATTTCCTTAGAGTCAAAGAAACAAGGTCGTATATTTGTGAAAAAAACTTGTTAGAGGATCACTGAATTAGTTTGCAGGTTGAGATGTTGATATGATCTTAGATGTAACAGTATTGCTCTAAAAAATAATCAAGAAATAGTCAGAGGAAACACATGTGATATATAATATTTAGAATCAGCTAGCCACGGGAGTTCATGACTTTTCTGTCACGACCCAAACCGTCGTGATTGGCACACACACTAACCTTCTGGTGGGAGAACCACTACTACAATCCAAACTAAGAAACTAAACCATAGCTAAGACAATAAAGTTACAGAAACAAGTTTAATTAACTAAACTAATGCGGAATTAAATACCTACAACCTGCAAGTCAATGTACCAAAACTCTACCAAAGACAAAACTAAGAAAAAGGGGTACAACCACGAAACTAATAACAACTTAAACAATTGCCTGAGTCTGAAAAGACGGGACTTAAACAAAGAGAACTCAAGGCATCCCGAAATAACTAGCTCACCTTGAATTCGAACAGCCACTGATCTTTTAAACGAGGTATGTCAATAGCCGCCGAAAAATGTCCTGTACTAAATAAAAATAAAAGCAAGTGCAGTATCAATAAACAACCACAGTGTACTGGTAGGATCACACGGCTATCCCTCTAAGTGAAACACATGTAAGTAACCACAACATAATAATATAGGCATATACCAAACATGTACAATATCATCATCCTTCACATCAACGAACAATTTCACAATTTCAACAATATACAAGTAAATCATTTTAGAGTAACAAATAGTCTTTCAATATCAATCATCATTAGATATGAATGTAATCATCACAAGTATATACACATCACAATTTCAATGGTCCTCTCACGGAATCCAATTTAATGGTCCTCTCATGAAACCCAAACTCAAAGTGTTAGCTTGACGAAATTTGGCAATCCAATCCCATTATTATGTCGGAATGTGGCAACCGATCCTATAATTATGCCGGAATATGGTAACCCGATCCAATAGTTGTGCCAAAATGTAAAAACACGATTCAAGTTAGCTTGTTGGAACGTGGCAATATGATCCCCAATCATACGCCGCAATCACAACCACAATTACAAGTACATCATCAAGATCATACAACAAGATTTGATTAATGGCATACTGTTATCCAATTATCCTCAATTACGGTTAGGGTGATCAATAATGCAACATTCGCATACATACGTGTATTATAACGAAGCAATTACAAACATAAATCACACCAACATGAAATCACAACGATCACCTACCTCAAATCCATGCTTGAATCCCCTAAGGCACTTGAATCTTTCCTTTACACATTCTTTCCGCTTGTTCTAGATCTACAACAATTAATATACACAAGGATCAACAATCAAAGGTCTAATTATTCGGATTATAAAAAACCCAATAACTCTAGACCAATCCAAGATCCTAATACCCAACATAGGTTTTTTTTCACCATAATTCTCAGATCAAAACTCTTCTTTTGATAATAAACCAAGAAAGTAGGGTCTACTGATTGAAAATGGATTTGAGGTGTTAACATCTTACCTTTAGCCTCAAGAATGGTGACAAATTGTCTAGGTCGACTCATTAGCCCTAAAAGTAGAAATATACCAAATATGGTCGTTTAGGGGTTTATTAGTGACTTTAAGTCGTGTTTGGCCCGCTCTAGCGGCACCGCTTTAGTGACCAGAATCCCTCTCCAGCGGCCTTGATGGAGACATAATGTACCCATTCACAAAAAGATTATTTTCGTGAGTTTTACTCGCCCGAATTTGATTTTGTAAAGTGGTACGAACTCCTTATTGTCTTAGTTATCCAATAGTGTAATAAAATTCACAATTATAACTCTCATTCATTACTAGTTTTCCTACACCTTTATGCCTCCAATTTCATCCAAATCTAGACTAAGTTGGAAAATTCCAAGTTACTATCAAAATGTTTTCTGGACTCAATTCTTTCTTCATTGACTTTTCTATAACGACGGAATTAGGTCGTTACAATAGATACCAATTTATCCATCACTCACCTCGAGTGATCAACTAGGAAAAACTTGGGTAAAATAAAAGTAGATTAGTATCTGAAACGTCGAATTAGTAGGGATACATGTCTCGCATGCTCTTCTTATCAAATCTCATTACCCCCTAAGGGTTTCACATCTCCAACCTCAAACCAACCAATTAAAACCCTACACATCCTCCCTTACCATGCATCAATGAAGTCATCTCAACACTCGAGTGATAAACATTGTTGTATGTAAACTTAATTAATCAACAAAATGAATTCCAACAACCACCAAAGGTGATCGTTCACATGTTTGCCCCATGTTATCAAGGATCTTGACACAATCATCAGAACTAATCCTTTCTCACATAAGTATGATAAAATTCTGAATCAATACTGGCTACAATTAGAAGTAAACCTAAACCAACCAACACACTCATAATACCCAAAAAATCATAGTTCTTAACATCTCCATCCCACAACATAAATTTCAATAAGCTTAAGTTACAAAAGTTTCAATCTTTAGACATCAGATACCCCTTAAGGGATATGTACAAACATACAAACCAACAAACCATCAAACAATACTATCGAAATGCTAGATTTAGAAATTGTAGATTACTTCTTAAGAAAAGTAAAATTGAATTCAATGATCCCCACATTCAATCACACATAATTAACACATGACCTCAATGACTAGATGAATATTAAGATTGTCGAACAACCATAATTCGCATGGTAGCTCTTCTATAAACTCTCATAAGCAAGGTGATACATGTAAGACCACTGAAATACTTTACAACTCCAAGACGAAATTACATAAGTCATCTGAAATAACCACGTCTTCCCAACCGATCTCACTTGACCAAGAGAACATCGTAGGATCCGTAAACCTGATCCACCACTAGAGATTCACCCACAAAATAAAAAATACACGTGATCATAGCTAGTTCATCATACTCACAACCATGTAGCAAATGAAATAGATGGTAAGATAAGAATTTATCGAATAACACGAAAGATTTTCCTTTGAAGAGTTGATACTGACCATTTTCATTCACTTGACTCAACATACTCTTCACATACTTTGAATGAATCCAACACTCTTAATTCTAACAACCATCATAATAGTCTGATTATTTACCTTACTCTAAGCCAAGACTTTTTAGAATGAAAACTTTTCTTAGATACTTTAACAATTAAAAGTAATAAACTTACAGCTCATACCAAGTGTAATTCCTTTCAAATCCTTAATACCTAATACAATTGATCATTCCACATCTTGAAAATTCATACCTTGACAAGGTATATCACCATTAGTGTAAACTTTCAATGAAAAAACAAACTGTAAATTCAACCGTCTAACACAATCCCCTTATCTATCAAACATTAGCTTATAGCTCAAAGATTTTTATGAATTCATGGATCTTTCCTTATCATTGATTGCATTCCCATCGATCTCACAATATCCTTTGCTAAGATTCAATTGTACTCATTACTAAACTTAAAACAAAACCAAAACACTTATCATCACACTCGAGCTAATGTATGTACACTTCTTTCTCAAGTCATTTTTAACCAATCTGACATACTTGTGACCCTATTACCATAGCCACATCATTACGAAATAAAACACATGTCTCTGAACTCAATTGTTTACGCCTCTAAATATATCTCTTTAGCCCTTGCAGTCGATGTAGACACGTAATTTTTGACCGAACATTACACTATTTTTTGTTCCTTAAATATTTCTTTTATGTTTAAGTTGGGTATTTTAGATATTGTCTAATTTTAGTAAGTTTATTTAAAAGATTTAAAAATAACAAAAAATATAAATTTTCTTTTAGTTTTAGCTTTAATAAATAAGCTAGTATTCCTTAATTATATTTTAGATTAACTATTTAACTTTTTCTTATACTTTTCTTTTATTTAAAATAGTTAATTAATTTTTTTATTATTTTATTTTATATTTTACATATTTAATTTTTAAAGGGATATCCTACACTACCCCCCCCCCCATTTCCTCCAATACCCACATACACCCACTTCACACCACTTCACAACACAACACCACATCCATCCACTACCCCCACTATAGTACATCTCCAACCCTTCCTATATTCTGCGCGCACACAACACACTACCTATAATGACAGAGACACACAAACAGAAAAAAAAAAGAACCAGCAACTAGAAAAAAAAACACGAAAAAAGGAGGTAGAAAAAAAATCAGAAAAAAAAAACAGAAAAAAGGAGAAGAAAGAAAAAGAAAAATCACACAACACAACAACACACTACTACTACTCCTATATGACGGACACCAAACAAAAAAAGGGTCAGAGACAATACCAAACAAAACAAAAAAAGCACCCAACAGAGGTATCAAAAAAAAAAAAAAAAGAGATTCCACACCACCAAAATCCAACACCACACACCAACCAAAATATTAGTTGGTTTTCAAATTGAGTTTCTGTTAATATTTTGTGATACATGTTCTTTTTACTTAAGGTTAAACATTATCTTATATCTTTGTTTTATTTATGAAATTTAATGTAATTATATGATAAGTTTCCTATATTTTGTTTTATTGAATAATTTGTTATATTTTGAATTTTTACGTTAATTGTTCTTCGGTACGTATACTTATGAGTTTGTTTATGTGGATTAGTATGAATTCTTTTCTAGTAGAGTAATGATCATTAGTAAATGGTATAATTAATGTTGACTCGTATTAGTTGTATTTTGGCTTATGTTATCTTTGTAGGTTATAAAGGTATATAAAAAATTTTGCAAGCCATTATGTCTTTGATGTACGTTATAATTTTTCTTTTATTTTAGTGTTGAATTTGTTCATTAAAAATAATAATCTAGTTAGGTTATTATCATTTATTGATTTAATGTTCATAATATATGTATATTTGTTTTAAGAACATATGGATGTCTCTTGCATAATTTTTTATTACCAAAACAAATGTTCATAGTTAATTTTTGTTGGCAAATTTAGATACATTAAAATGGTTTCAATTAAGAATGTGGTTACACATCTTCTTTGAAACTTAAAAGAAACTCAAGGATGCGGTTACGCATCTTGGTCAATTTATTTTTATAATTAAATTTCATTAATTCAAATCAAGAGGTGTAAATAGAAATTATTAGGTGTGAGGTACTTGAGAGGAAAGACAGTTATTCCTCTGAATGTCCAAACCAAGAATGTGGTTATGCATCTAGTTTCAGACTAATAAAATTCAACAATAAAAAATAATAAAAATGAGTATACCATGGCCTGTAGACACAATATACCCAAAAATAGTAAAAATAAGTAAAACTTAATAAAGGAGACCGTGCTAGAGCCACGAGACTCGAGGGATGCCTAATAAATACCCCTCGTTAACAAAATTCCTTACCCGAATTTCTGGTTCGCAGACCAAAACTAAAGAGTCATTTTCTATTGATTAGGGATACAAAAAAGGTCACTTGAAACACCATAACTATATTCCAAAAGGTGACTCTGAAACTCAAAATGATCCCTAAAAAGGGGTGTGACATCTCTGACGACTCCACTGGAGAATAACCAAAATTCGAGCTTTATTATATTGACTTTTACTTGATATTGTTATTATTATTATTTGGATATATTGTGTATTACGACTCAATGTGCTATTTCTTGCTCATTTATTATTTTAATATTTTTCAATTGTGTTATAGATTTTCTTCTTTCACGCATCTATTTTTAGTTTCTAAAAAAACACTTCAAATACGTTCAAAGGAATGCAGTTATGCATCATTCTTTCTTTTGAGATAAAGCTGAGGTGTCTTGACACTCAATGAAGGATATTTAGTCACATATGTTAGCCGGGGTTTGACCAACAATTAAGTCGGAATAGCATTGCTACTTGCTATCGATAAATGGCCCCTCCCTGGCTCGAGTTGTACACTTGGGTAAGCCAGTCTAGATACCTATATTCTTTAGGTTTGAACCTATTAAAACTAAAATATGGACATGGTTATCCTTAAAAGACTCCGATTATTTGAATCATTTCATGTAACTTAGTGAGTCTCTAAAAAAGAGTTGGGTCCATCCAGGACAAATATTTCTCTCTTACTTGATCACTTAGCTCATTTTATGTGTTACATAAAAATGCATTTATTTAGAAAGTCTTTACAAGTTGACGCATTTTTGTGTGATCAAAAAATCAAAAAAAAAAAGAAAAAATACGAAAATATTTCTTCTTTTAGAAGTTATTATACATTTCTTAAAATAAAATAAAATATTTGCATTACTTAATGAAAAGAATAATAAATTTTTTTATTTAGATTTTTTTCATAATGTTTGTAAATAGAAAATTCAAAAGATTTTACTTTCATAATACTTTGAAAAAATGCATTTGTAAAAAAAATTTAATATTTAAAAGTTTTTTTTTCAAACTGTCCAATATGAAAGAACTACGCACACCTGATTCTCAAATCGATAAGATACGTAGGCAACCCTCCTTGGGTTCGGTGATCTGTAAAAAAATTTGAAAAATGAAAGTATTTCTTATAAAAAATAATGTTGTGTTTATAATATTCCTGAACTACATAGACCTGATTCTTGTTTTGACAAGATATGTAGGCAGCCTTATATTGAGGTTCGGTCAGCCAAAGAATTTTTTTAAAAAAGTGCTCATCACAAAAACTTGAGAAAATAAAATGATTTTTTTTATTTGGAGAAATATTGACTTGGTCGGTATCAACATACTTAGAAATGTATAAAAAAATAATAAAATGTTAAACTATTTGACAAGACAGATCAACTTTGTTGTGACCTATGGACTTCTTTTGGTATCTCTTGATATATTTATGTAATACTTGAGAAACTGTTTTGCTTAAAGTTAAGGTTAAAACAAATTTAACCTCATTGTTTCCCGTGCATTGTTTGGTGAGCTTTAAATATAAAATTCAATGGAATGACTTTTGATCTAAAACTTGACCTAATTGTTGGTTGAAGCAAAATTGTGAGCAACATTTAACTTGGAAAATGATTATAGGCTTCCTTTGATCCATTGTCTTTCAAGCCTACCAAATGATATGTTATCCATAGGTTTCCCATTTCGAGCCCAAAACATTTTTATTTGAATAACCACAACTTCACATATATCATTTTTAGTGCATAAATGCACTATTTCCGGATCTCACCTTCATGTGCGCACTATCAATTAGATACACAACGCCAAAGATCTAAGTTGGGTACCAAAGTGAAGAGATCAAATATGTGCAAGTTCAAGCAAAATGAAAAAGAAAAGCTAGAATAAAAACATGAAAAAATCTCCAACAAAAACGAGAGAAAATGAGAAAAATGAACTAAGAAAAATGAATGGGGAAAATATTTCAAGAAAACAAAGGTCAAATGTGAAAAAAAAAAAATATATTGAATGTTATGTAAATTTTAAGGAGGAAATAGTCACTTTATCGCAAATGAATATCTTACCTTTCTCTAAGCCTACATTACAAGTCCTATTTGATCTCATTTTTTGTGTTCTCACATCAATGGATACTTACATAAGGGCAAAATATATGATATCTCAATCTCATGCATTGAATATGTTTTCGAGTGTGAGTGACTTCGATTTAAAATGTCCTAAGATCAGAAATCTTCTATTGTATGAAGTAAGTCTTCATTTGTTGCGAAGACACTTGAAACCTGAGGATATGAATAATTTTATCCCTTAACTTAGACAAGATGAACTCATCATGTAAATACTTAAGTATATCTGAGATACCATTTGAAATTATAGATTTTACTCAAAGTTGATCTCCACTTTGTCAGAAAATAGTTGAAGGTGACTCATATGCATCATACGAATTGTTGGTACCAACTAACGTCAAAACATTATCAATCATAAACTGATTCATTTCTCAGAAGATGTCTTTTGCAGGAAAAATCAAGAATTTTTTTTTTTAAATTTTTTTATGAACTACGTTTGACCTTATTCTTGTTATACAAGATACATATGCAGTCTCACAATAGGCTCGGTCTCACAAAATAAAATCGTATATCCTTGAATGATCAAACTTGGACATCTTTTTTTTAAAAAATAAATTAAAAAATGATAAATTAAAAAGACTTTCAAAGTTCCTCAATTTAAAAACTGAGAATAGTTTTATTTGTTAAAAAAAAAATTCACTATCGTTTCTAGGAAACAAACACTTTGTCATCATTCATTTCTAGGAAACAAACTCCATAATTGCATGTTGTCTTGCATTTTTTTGGTACATGTATTTCTCATTCATGCTAATATTTCATAAAAAATGTTTTCTAGTGCAAACTAGGCTAAAAATAAAAAATGTTGTGGTGATTCCAAATAATGATTATGTTTAGCAGGACCCTTCCTCATAATGGGATTATTAGGACCCTCTTGGATAATGGAACTAGTAGGACTCTCCTGAATAATGGGATTAACAAGACCCTCTGGATAATGGAACTAACAGAACCCTCCTTATAATGGGATTAGCAGGACTCTCCTAGATAATAGGACTAACATGACTCTCCTCATAATGGGATTAGCAGGACTCTCATGGATAATGAGACTAACAGGACCTTCCTCATAATGCGATTAGCAGGACCCTCCTAGAAAATGGGACTAGCAAGACCCTCCTAATAATGGAATTAGTAGGACCCTCTTGGATAATGGAACTAGCAGGACCCTCCTCATAATGGGATAAACAAGACCCTCCTGAATAATGGGACTAGCAGTACCCTCCTGGATAATGAGATTAGTAGGACCTTCATATATAATGAGATTTGGTTACTTTCTTCTAGGATAAACACTTCCTACTCTGAGACATTATTTCTTATTTTCTCCTAGGATAAACACTTCCTAGTCTAAGTTTATTTGTTTATTTATTTAAATACACATTTGCTAATAACTCACATAATTTTTCCAGTGAAATCTGGGCAAAACTTTGTTTATTTCTTTTGTTTGTGATGGTTTTTAGGTTCTTCAAGCGAAACATGGATCTGAAATTCAAGAACAAAGTTTCAATTCTTTTTAGAATGATCAATCCCTATGATCGCCAGAAATCTGCTTCTAAATGCATGTAGCAGTCTGACTTCCTGAAGTCTATTTATATTCATTACTGATTGAGAAAACATGTAGTCATTCAAAAACATATTCAAATTTGTCATTTTTAAGAGTGTCAAAAACTCACTCTAAGTGGCAAGTTAAGCAGCAAATCCATTCAAGATTAAGATACTCACCAATATCAAGGTGATATATGAAAGTCAAAACTCAAGTGAAGCTGCATAGATTGGAGCTTGTACTTTTATTTTCCTTTTGACTATTAGTTTTTATTTTTTATGTAAGTAAGGTTAAGAGCCGCGATCTGGAGCCTCGATGGAACCTCACTTAACTTTCAATTAATCACCTCATAGTGACCTGATTCCCTTACAACCCGGGATATGTAGGATGTCCAAAGCAAGGACTCGATCACATATTTTCTTTCAAATAAGAGTCCAATCAAGACTTGTCGCTTTGTCTACTTTTTTGTGTGAAAATACTTCGTATTTCCAGTCAAAGTGGGGCAAACTACTTTTTATTCCTTAAATATTTATTTTTATGTTTAAATTAGGTATTTTAGTTTTTGTCTTATTTTAGCAAGTTTATTTAAAAGATTTAAAAATAACAAAAAAATATAAATTTTCTTTTAGTTTAGCTTTATTAAATAAGCTAGTATTCCTTAATTATATTTTAGATTAACCATTTAACTTTTCTTATACTTTTCTTTTATTTAAAATAGTTAATTAATATTTTTGTTATTTTATTTTATATTTTACATATTTAATTTTTTTTAAAATATCCTACACTACCCCCTTCCCCCCCCCCCCTCCACGGCCCATTTCCTCCACTACCCATATACCCCCACTTCACAACACAACCCCACATCAACCCACTGCCCCCACTATCAGGGGCGGAGGTACTCTATGCCAAGGGTGTCCAATTGGACACCCTTCGTCGGAAAATTACATCGTATATATAAGTAAAATTATATTTAAAACAGTTAAATAATATATTTTGGACACTCTTAAGTACACTAAAGATTCTTAGCCCAGTGATATTTTTGTCCAACGCGAAGTGTTGAAAGGGTGCACGCGCACGAGTTCGAATCCCAATTGCTGCATTTGTTTTTATATTTTTAAAAAGCTCTTAATTAACTTATCTGTTATGTTTTTAATAATTCAAAATTAATATTATCTATTAAAAATCTTAATTAGAGACCTAAGAATAGTTACTAAATATTTTATTTTTTCTACCATTCAAAACTCATATTATCTATGAATAACAAAAAAAGCATGGTAAATAATAAATTTTAATCATTTCTCTTTTCACTACAATTTTAAATAAAATTTAAAGTAATTATTTAATTTAAATTTAATAAGCAAATTCTAAGTTTTTTTCTATAAAGATACTAAAAGTGAAAAAGGCTCTATATAGAATTTTTTTAGAAAAAAATAGTTTGATTTTACTCTTCAATTTTCATATCTTGTTGTTAAATCACCAAAGGTTGGTGAAATCTTGAAGTATAAAAGTGATTTTATTATAAACTGAATTTTCTCTTTCTCTTTTTTCTTTTTCATTCACTTCCTATTAAATAAATATGAAAATTCAAGCTAAATTTTACGTGGATTGATTTTAAAAAATTTAATATATTTTTTAATTAAAAAAATAATTGTTAATGTTAAGTATTTTGATTTCAAAATTTTAGTGCACCCATCGTCAAATTATATTTTTTTACATATGCGATTTTTGGACACCCTTCGTAAAATTTCTGGCTACGCCACTGCCCACTATAATACATCTCTAACCTTACTATGCTCTGCGCACACACAACACAATATGTATATTGACAGAGACACATGCAAACGGAAAAACACCCCAGCAACTACAGAATTAAAAAACCAAAAGAAAAAAGGAGGTAGAAAAACAATCAGCAAAAAAACAGAAAAATGGAGAAGAAAGAAAAAGAAAAATCACACAACAGAACAACACACTACTGTTGACATCAAATTTCGGTCTAATAGTTTAAAAATTAATATATTTTTGAGTATTTTATTTTAAATAGTTCAAATTACATGTTTTTGTCATTTTAATGAAATTTATTGATAATAATCATCTTTCTCAAAATATTAGGATTTTTATTGATTGTTATGTTTAAATTATTAACACAGCCACACGTTCAAATGTTTGTTCATTTTTTATAAAATCATTATTTCTGTCAAATTGCATTTTTTTTTACATATTATTGATTACGTTTATTACATTTTTCATATTCAGTTTTTTTCTCTATTACATTGTTCATATTCTTTTTGATATCCTGCGCAGTCTAAAAATTCATTTAAATTTGAATACAATTTACAAATACAAATATTTTATCAATCGATATTCATTAGTCTTCATATTTTTCAAACCACCATCCTCGCTGGAGCATTTTCCGGCGAAGCTAAAACCCCATTTCATTTTTTCCATTTTTCCGGTGAGACTATCATTTTTGCAACAACAGCCATGAATTTTGGCAACCAACAACTCCTTCCCTTTTCTTCTCCAACCAGACCCAACCCACCGGAATCTCCGATGGAAACCATCAGCTTCCATCCACCAAAGAAACCAGCTCACACCATCACTGCCTTCCCGTTTTCTCCATTTCGTCCATACCCCAATGACCCCCCATTTCTCCTTAATTCTCCCTTTCCGTTTCCGGCCAGCAACCATGGCCACCAAACACCCATTTACTTTCTTTCTCCAATAACCAACCAGCGTCTACCCCTGTTCTTCTTGTCTTCTCCGGCCATCTCAAAGCCGGAGCCACCAACCTTCGTTGCCAGCCAACTCTATCAAATTTCCCAACCAACAACCGTTCAAAAACCCCAAACAAAACAATCACCCGTTTCTCCTTTTCCTCGTTTTTTCAATATAGCCACGACGCAAATTCCGGCGAAACAAGACCCGAAACCCCACCGCCCGGTCCCTTTCTCTCCCCCTTTACGATTTTGTTCATCTTGTAGGTATTCCGGCAAAACTTCAAATTCCGGCAAGCTGCGAACCAACAACACCATGAACTCGAAATCTCCGGTGACCCTTTATTTTCACATTTTTGTATAAACTTATGTTGATTTTTAGACTCCAGATGTTCTTGTTACTTCTTGTTGTTTGTTATCAACTTGGGTTTTATATTAATGTTTTTTTTGGGCACCTGGTTATGTTTCCAACTCTCCAGCAGAGATTTGGTCTTCGCAATGAACGTTATCACTATTCTAGCTTTATTTATGGTTGTGTATTTGTTGATTGTTGCTTTATTTAGCTTTGTTTGACTTTTGAATTGATTATTATCTTACTCATTTGCTTTATTAGGTGTTACCAACATGTTTTATTTCTGTTTTATTTTTAGTTCTAGGATGACTATAAGTTTTTATGTCTTCTCTATTCTAGACTAATTTTCTATCATAGTTAATATTTTATCTGGCTTAAATTTTATGCATTTTTTTAAAAAGATCGTTTAATTGAGTTACTTTGTCCCCACATGTTACTGCTTCATTTATCTTGTTACTTATTAGTATTATTTCTTTATATATATATATATATATATATATATATATATATATATATATATATATACTAGGTAGAGATGGCCCGTACAAGCACGGGCCGAACGATAAAAGGATTTTCTGAGCTAAATGCACAAAATATGTTTATAGCTACTTTATTTTCATTGGATATTTACATATGTATCATTTACGTAGTGATCATTTATCACAATGACAAAAAGTACCTGCGAAAGAGAAGGAAATAAATTTAGGTTCAAAGTTGAATACTTGGTTAAATATATATAATTAGAGAAACCTCAAAGAATAAAAGAGCACAAAGTAGCCTAATTTAAATGATGAAACCTCAAATAATTAGTAAATGTAGAAATAAGGGATGGCCTTTGTCTACTATCAGAACTTTACAAGTTCATTCTTCTATTGTCGAAGTGACTTTGTTGATGTTGAATCTTTTTGTTATTCCCAGAATAACATTAACAAAGGAATACAATTTACTTAGTGATATATAATAGGGCTGCTACACCCTCTGTATTCACACCAAGGGGGAAAGAGAAACACTTGATACTCTTCTAGTTGTATAGATGGAGACACAAATTTAGTAGATGTATAAATGCCAACAATCCAACCTTGAAGAAAGAATTTAAGCTTTTGACACATTTCAGTCATAGAAAATCAAGAAAATATCTCATTAACAGCCAAATATGTTTACAGTCATATAATCAAGAAACTATCCATGTAATCTTATTCAAGAACTAAAAAAGACTAAAGAATACTGAAATAGTAGCTTTTTTACACATTAAAGAATCAGAAAATTAGTAACCCTTTCAGAAGAATTTGGACCACCCAAACAAAACTAAGGGATCATTATCAAATTCTTACCAAACAACGTCACAGATATAATTCAAAAGGGACATGAGAGCCTTCACAGATCCTCTGCC
Organism: Solanum sitiens; assembly: GCA_016801875.1. Taxonomy (NCBI): domain Eukaryota; kingdom Viridiplantae; phylum Streptophyta; class Magnoliopsida; order Solanales; family Solanaceae; genus Solanum; species Solanum sitiens. The sequence continues at coordinate 1,439,334 of JABWTJ010000061.1, forward strand.
AGCACCAAACTTAGTTAAATTTATCTAAATAGGTCAGTTTCCTTAAAACTAACTTGATATTTATTTTCTTGATTACCTTGACATATGTCAGGAACTTCTAAATTTAGCAACCACTCTGTACAAACTCTTTCAAATCGCTTCCTATAAACAGAAAAATACTCAAATGTAGTAGACCGTCTAAGCTACCTCACTAAGGAGTTGTTCATAGCAGAATCTATCAATATAGTTCGGCTTTTATCATCTTCCGTTAGTTTGTGGTGCTAAATTATTTTCTTTGAGCTAGCGCTTTTGCTACGTCTTTTGTCCTTGTATTGACTTCTCAGTTATTGTTTGTTTTGGATTCAACAGTCCAATTGTTTTTGTAGTATGCTTGTATAGTTTTTTAATTACTATTGATGCAAAATATTGATCGAAAAAAAATTCATATACCAGCTCAACTAAACAGAAACAATACACAAAAACAGCTGAAAACAGAACAAAAAAAGCACAAAGTTTTAATCTTTAAACTCAAAATCAACAGAGTAACTCCAATATAAAACCACAAAACAAATTACCAACTCACCAACTACACAGAACTAAACAGTATGAAAATTAAACCCCACATCAAGTCAAATAAAGAACTCAAACCATAACAAGAAAAAGCTCATACCTTTATCGGAAAATCAGAAAAGGTCTTTGGGCTTAAAAGGGTCTCTGCAACAATGAATTCAAGAACAAGAACACGTTTTACACACTGCAGATTTGTAGTAAATTAAAAGTATAAAATTAACTGAATAAGCATAAAGATTTAGGGAAAAGAAGAAAAAAAAGAGTCCTAAGAATCAGGGATGAATCAATTATAAAATCAAAATCTCCACAACGCATAGCCTTAATCTAAGCCGTTTGTTTTCGGAGGATCTTAAAGAGCTACACTTACAATAGTCGATGAGAAGAAAATCAAACTATCATAAACCACAAAATAAATTGGAAGACCAAAGAAGACAAGACTATGCTAAGAATTATACACCAATGGCCAACAATAACACCAGAAGTAAGTTAGTCCCTAGCATGATAACTCTGAATGATCATAGTAATGTTCCCTGTAATGTTCTCGTTAATCAAAATGAGCATGAAAAGGGTACGCAGGTTGTGCAGGCTACAGGAAATGGACAAAACGAGAAGAACAATCACAAAGGGAACGATTCTGTGGAACCCAAAATCCCTCCTCCTATCAAGGTTTCTTCCAACTTAGATATTCACAGATCAAACCTGCAAAAAACCAACCAAAATAACTCCCAACAATATCAAAACAGACCTCCTATCAATAGTTCCTTCAACAAAAATAATTCCACTCAAATTCCAGACCCTTCACCCCCCATTGTGACCCAATCCTTAGCCTCTCGAATCAGAGTTAATCAAAATCGATATGTCCCACCCATAGACATAATCCCTCCTATTATTAGCACTCGGCAAGGATACCCTTCCATAACCTTTCGGGAAGAAGATTTCAAAGTCAAAATGACCAGCAGATGCAAGTACACCTTGGTTGATAAATTCACTAATTCTATGCCCAAAATGGAGATAATCTGGAAGAGTTTTGTAGCCCAAACACATCCTGATTAAAAGACAACCAAAATTTACTGCATGTGAAAATACGTGGGTTTTTCATACATAAAGAGAAGAAGACAACCAAAAATTTGAAACGGGAATTCAAAATAACAAAACGGAAACCATAATCACCCAAATGGATTAAAATTATTGGGACTTTTGTAACATGGAACAAGAATCACATACCCAAATCAAATTTGGGTATATTCACCCACCTAAATCAATCTCAATCAGCCAACCAAAAGGATAATCCAACGTCAATAACAATTCCAAATGGAAAAATAAGTGAATATTCACACACCCAGATCAAATTTGGAACTTTAACATTGATTGAAAAGAAAGATGAAGGGGAAAGAAATCTTAATTGAAACATGTAAAACCTTACCTGGAGAAGGCTGAAGAGAGTGAACTTCCATGTGCAAACAGTGAATCATCATAAATGAAGAATTAGGAGGAAGACATGCATACCGATTTTACCAGAAGAAGACACGTTAGCTGAGAAAATGAAAAGGCAAAATTGATTAACCAAGGAGAAGACACCTAGCCATATACATAATTGAAAAGACAAAAATAACCCTTGAACAATGAAGCAAGCATGTTGATTATGCCTTTTCTAATATAGGAGTAATACATATATATATTTTAATTTCTTAAATTATTAGGATTTAATGATCTCATTTTATCTATTGTTGTCTTATTATGGTTAGACATTCTTATCTTTTCTTGAAAATTTGTGTGTATTTTTTGGAGGCGGTGATGTTACTATTGTCATGAATAGCTATTGTTCAAGATATTCTGTTCTTTTTTAAGTATTTTTATTTACCATTTTTCACATTCATCACTCTATTATAAAGTTGGTCAATCAGAAAATCTCTCCGTCGGTTTTGGAGGCCTCCCCAATGTTAAATGACGGAAATTTAATTCATATTTATGTTCTTTATTGTTAAAAATGGCCGATGAAGAAATTACCGTCGATTTCCAAGGCCTCACATGTTAATAAGACAGGTTTTTATTTTTAAGTTATTATTTCACGTATTTAATTTTATTTATATTTATTTATTACTAACATTTTTACTAAGTGTGTTTACAGGTACCCAAGACTTGCTTCCTTGAAGCTATTCGAAAGGAGTTCGAATTATATTTTTCAATTCATTATTTTGTATATATCGATGTTAGGCAAATATTAGGCCGATATTATTATTTTATTTTATTGTGTATATTGAATGTTAATTATATTTGTACAATATTTTATTCTCCACCTCAATTTTAAAAAAATGAACTCAGTCGGAAACCACAGTTGTGGATTTCAAAGGGTGCCTAACCCCTTCCCTTCGGAATAACTTGAACCCCGAATCAAATTAGTTTCGTAGACATTTCTTTCAAGTTAATTAATTAATCGGTTTCCTAGTTTTTTTTTTAAAAAATAATTAGGTGGCGACTCCCTTTTTCCTTTAACCCCCTTTTACCCGTTTCAAATTTTTTTTAACAAATTCTTTTTTTAAATTGAGTCACCGCGACGTTGCTCCAATTCAAAGGATGTCAACAGAATGGCGACCTCCGCTGGGGAGTAGAGGTGCTAACCAATATGAATTCATTTTTTCAAATTGAGGAGAATTTTCTTTTATTGAGTTATACCTTGTATTTTTTAAATTTCGCTGATTATTTGTATATTGTACCTGTTGTTTATTCATTATTCATTTTTATTTGTATGTATATTGTCATTGCATTTCACGGCATAATTTCCGCCAAATGACAAATAGAATGCATTAGGACCAAGGCGGTTATGTGGCTTTTCACGATTGTCCTTCCGAAAATACCTTCAAATTCTTTTGAAGTGGTAAACGAATAATTGATTTGCGGTCATTCAACGTTGTTTATTATACTTCACCCCGTAGTTTGTTCGACTCGGGTAACCAAGTCTTTTCTAAACCACTCTTAGTCAGCTAGTGTAGAGCGAAGCCAAAACCTTGAATTTAGCGCATTTGCTTGATATGAGTCAACACTCAAGACACATCTGTATAAAACATGCATTCATTGTTTGTATGCTATGTGATATACTGGCTATACCTGAATATGGTGTATGATAGTCCATTATTTTAAAATATATCTTGCTAACCTAGTTTTAGAATATTCATAATTCAATGCTAGTTTTTTATTCAAGTTACAATTTTTTGGAACTACGTTTGACCTGATTCCTGTTTCAATGGGATACGTAGGCGCCATAAGAGATCGGTCATGTTCCACGTATTTTCAAATTTTTAAAATGGAAACGGGGCAGAATTTTTTGAGGAGGTCTCAAAAATTTTACAAAGGAGATAATTGTTACAAGATTAAATACTGGAGGTTGTTGAAGCTGACAGAGGCAAATTTTTTTAGGAATGCCCTAAAAAATTTCACCAAGGTTGTACACAGACTCTAGAATTTATAAGGCTTTACTCCGAGTTGGTTTGTATATTTGTAATAATTTTTTGTACACAATGTCACATTCATCGTTTATCTTTGATTTTTTACATTCCATTAAAATATTGTTTTAATTGACTATTTTTAAGTTGGGTTGTCCGCCCTTCAATGTGACTCATTCATTTTTTACTTCTGTTATTTTTTTAATTATTAAATAATATTTTTTATTAAGTTTGGGTAGTTCACCCTTCCATGTGACTTATTAATTTCTTATTTTATTTTTGTTACTTTTGTTAAATTTGGGTGGTCCGCCCTTCAATGTGATTCACTGATTTCTTCGTTCTTCTTCAGTTTTCTTTGATTAATTAAAAATATTTTTTGTTAAATTTAGGTTGCCCGCCTTTCAATGTGGCTCATTGGTTTTTTATTTTCATTATTTTTCCTTTGAAAAATTCATTTGTTGTTCAAATTATAGGCTTTATGCCATATCTGGAAAAACTACGCAAACCTGATTCTCATCAATGAGATACGGGCAGCCTTTATTCGGTTCGGTATTCTTTATTCAAAATATTTTTTATTTTTTATTCTTTTAATGTTTATATTTTTTGAAATCATTTTTTGACTTGGTTGGTGCCAACATAGTTCAAGTGTGATGTGAAAAATAATTTGTGCAATAAAGAAGGTTGACTTCTTGTTAAACCATAGATTCTTTTTGGTACCTCTCATTCATACTTTTGTTACACTTGTAAATATTCTCTTGTATATATTCAAGATTAGAACAAAACCAGATTCATTGTTTCATGTGCATTGTGTGGTGAGTTTTGAATTAAATTCAATTGTTTTGCATTTTTGATCTAGAACTTGGCCTAAATGTTATTGAGGCAAAATTTTGAGTAATGTTTGATTTGAAAAATGATTGTAGGCCTCCTTTGACCCGTTTGAGCCTTTCAAATCGTACCAAATGACGTCAACCCTTAGTATGTTACACTTTGAGCCTTAAATCTTTTCTTTGGACAATCACATTTTAGCCTATATCTTTTTTAAGTGCTCATATGCACTAACACTCTTTTGACTTGACTTTTTTGAGAGCACTGAAGTCATGCAAGTTACAAAAGAAGATTCAAAGTTCAAATTTGTCAAAGACAAAAGTTATCAAAGTCCCTAAAAGTCAAGAAAACAAAAATGACTTCAAAAGAAAGAAAAAAAGAAAAGTTCAAAATTCCCCACAAGTTTAAGAAAGCAGAATTTCAAGAAAAGAAAAAAACACTTCAAACAAAAAGGAGAAAATTCAAAAGGGAAAAAAATCAGACAAACAAAATTTCAAAGAAGTCAAAAGTGCAAAAGGAAGGGACAACAAACAGAATCAAACGCCAAAAGTGTAACAAATGTTGAAAGCATCTATTTAGTGCAATGCTCAAGAAGGGAATAAGTCACTTTTATCCCAAATGACTATCCTACCCGTCCCTAAGCCTACATTACAAGCTGTTAACAAGCCCTACATGATTTCAATTCAAATGTTCTCACATTAGTGGAGATTTACATGAAGATCAAGCCTATGATATCACAATTGCATGCGTTGAACATTTTTCTGAGTGTGAGTATGGTTTTCCAGATGCTCCCAAATCAAAACACTTTAAATGTGCGCAAATTGAAAATTTCTTTCTTGTGAGGGCACTTGAAACATGATGTTAGGTCTATTTCAAAGATTTTGTCTTGTCGTTACTTAAGTACATTTGAGGTACCACTTGAATCTATAGGAATTACCTCGAAATCAATCTCAGTTGAAAGATAAAGGATTGCAAGAAATTTTTGTACAATACTTTTGTTGGTGCTAACCAAGTTAAAATATGTTTCATTGTTCATAAAATAAAAATGGGTTAAAATCTACTTGTCAATTTTTGTCCATACCAACTTTGTGGACCGTTTCATTGTTGATATTGGTCCAAATAACTTTGTGGACCTTTCAAAATTCAAATTATATTTTTGGGTAGTCATACCCTTCAAAATGACACATTTTTATTTTTCGGTCGTCATACCCTTCAAAATAACATAATTTTAAATTTTTGTCATCATATTTGTCCAAATAACTTTGTGGACCACTTGAAAGTTCAAGTTGCATTTTTGGTAGTCATACCATTCAAAATGACATCTTTTAAATTTGGATCGTCATACCTTTCAAACTGACACCTTTTTAAATTTTTATCCTCATATTTGTTCAAATAACTTTGTGGACCATTTCAAAGTTTAAATTACATTTTTAAGTAGTTATACCCTTCAAAATGAATTTTTTTTTAATTTTTCGGTAGTCATACCCTTCAAAATGACATCTTTTAAATTTGGGTCGTCATACCTTCCAAACTAACATCATTTTATATTTATGCCCCATATTTGTCTATACCAACTTTGTGGACCGTTTCATTGTTGATATTTGTCCAAATAACTTTGTGGACTGTTTCAAAGTTCAAATTGTATTTTTTGGATAGTCATACCCTTCAAAATGACACATTTTTATTTTTCGACCGTCATACCCTTCAAAATGACATAATTTTAAATTTTTGTCATCATATTTGTCCAAAAAACTTTGTGGACTGTTTTAAAGTTCAAATTGCATTTTTGATAGTAATGCCCTTCAAAATGACATCTTTTTATTTTTTCGGTAGTCATACCCTTCAAAATAACATCTTTTAAATCTGGATCGTCACACCTTTTAAACTGACATCATTTTAAATTGATACCTCATATTTGTCCAAAGTAACTTTGTGGACCGTTTCATAGTTAAAATTATATTTTTGAATTGTCATATATCTTTTTATTTTTGGGTCGTCATATCCTTCAAAATGACATCTTTTTAAATTTAGGTCGTCATACCTTTCAAAATGATATCTTTTTAAAATAAATAAATAAATAAATTATTTGTTATTTCAAATAAAATAATTCTTTTCAAATTGATTTGTCATGCCGTTCAATGTGACACTTTTATTTTGTTATCCAATTTCAAATTGTTATTTTTTTTTAAAAAAAAAATTCATAATGTTATTAAGTTCAAATTGCCCCATCAGTTAATTACCTTGTCTATATGAGTGCATGATTGCATATTTTATGTCGCTTTTATGTTATATTTGCTACTAACTTGGTTATTGCAGATTTTGGGATACACCATTCATATTAAGTTAAAGATTGGGTTGTCATCTCCCTTCAAATGACACGTTAAGTTCAAGATTGGATTGTCATCTATCTTCAAATGACACATTAAGAGACAAGATTGGATTGTCATATCCCTTCAAATGGCATGTTAAGTTCAAGTTGGGTCGTCCACCTTTCAAGGAGACACGATGGGTTGTCATCTCCTTTCAAATGACATGACATGTTATGTTCAAGTTGGGTTGTCCGCCTTCAAAGAGACAAGATTGAGTTGTCATATCCCTTCAAATGACTTGTTAAGTTCAAGTTGGGTCATCCGCCTTTCAAGGAGACACGTTGGGTTGTCACCTCGTTCAAAGTGACATGTGATGTTCAAATTGGGTTGTCCGCCTTTCAAAGAGACATGTTGGGTTGTCATTCGTTCAAAGTGACATGTTAAGTTCAAGTTGAGTTGTCCGTCTTTCAAAGAGACACGTTGGGTTGTCATCTCCCTTCAAATGACATGTTATATTCAAGACTGGGTTGTCATCTCCCTTCAAATGACATGTTATGTTCAAGTTGGGTTGTCCGCCTTTCAAAGAGACACGTTGGGTTGTCACCTCGTTTAAAGTGACATGTCAAGTTCAAGTTGGGTCGTCCGCCTTTCAAAGAGACACGTTGGGTTGTCACCTCGTTCAAAGTGACATGTTATAATCAAATTGGGTGGTCTGCCTTTCAAAGAGACAAGATTGGGTTGTCATCTCCCTTCAAATGGCATGTTAAGTTCAAATTGTGTCGTCCGCCTTTCAAAGAGACAAGATTGGGTTGTCATCTCCCTTTAAATGGCATGTTAAGTTCAAGTTGGGTTGTCCGCCTTTCAAAGAGACACGTTAGATTGTCACCTCGTTCAAAGTGACAAGTTAAATTCAAGTTGGGTCGTCCGCTATTCAAAGAGACACATTGGGTTGTCACCTCGTTCAAAGTGACATGTTATGATCAAATTGGGTCGTCCACCTTTCAAAAAGACAAGATTGGGTTGTCATTTCCCTTCAAATGACATGTTATGTTCAAGTTGGGTTGTCCGCCTTTCAAAGAGACAAGATTGGGTTGTCATCTCCCTTCAAATGGCATGTTAAGTTCAAGTTGGGTCGTCCTCCTTTCAAAGAGACAAGATTGGATTGTCATCTCTCTTCAAGTGACATGTTAAGTTCAAGTTGGGTCATCCGCCTTTCAAAGAGAAACGTTGGGTTGTCACCTTGTTTGAAGTGACATGTTATTCACGTCATCCTTCTTTCAAAAAGGTACACCACCTTCATTCTGAAAATTTGCAAGTAGCATCGAAGGTATGTGAACATTCTCAGTTTACAATCAATGTCTGTCTTTTGTTTATTATTTTCAGCCCAGTCGACGGACGCAGAGTCTTGCTCAAAAGCTCTACTAGCGTCTCAATTGTTTTGTTCAAAGTTTATCAAACCAAATTTGGGTTTGTCAACTTTGTTTGACCAGGATCCCTTTCATCGATCCTAATCAAACAAAGGGGCAAGTTGTTGACACTAAATTTCGGTCTGATAGTTTTAAAATTAATACATTTTTGAGTATTTTATTTTAAATAGTTCAAATTACATGTTTTTGTCATTTCAATGAAATTTGTTGATAATCATCCTCTTTCTCAAAATATTAGGATTTTTATTGATTTTTATGTTTATATTATTAACACAGCCAGACGTTCAAATGTTTGTTCATTTTTTATAAAATCATTATTTCTGTCAAATTGCATTTTTTTACATGTTATTGATTACGTTTATTATATTTTTTCATATTCTCTTTTTTTCTCTGTTACATTGTTAATATTCATTTTGATATCCTGCGCATTCTAAAAATTCATTCAAATTTGAATACAATTTACATATACAGATATTTTATCAATCGATAATTTTTGGGTCACAACCTCAAGCCCATAACTTGTGTCCATAGTTTTCAATTCCCTATATATGGAATCCTTTAGGTTTTTTGGGGTGGATAAATTTTAGGGTTAATTCTTTTAGATTTTAAGTCTTAAGATATTCTTTAGCGTTCATATTTTTCAAACCACCACCCTCGCCGGAGCATTTTTCGGCGAAGCTAAAATCCCATTTCATTTTTCCAATTTTTCGGTGAGACTATCATTTTTGCAACAACAACCATGAATTTTGGCAACCAACAACTCCTCCCCTTTTCTTCTCCAACCAGACCCAATCCACCGGAAACTCCGATGGAAACCACCAGCTTCCAGCCACCAAAGAAACCAGCTCACGCCATCACTGCCTTCCCGTTTTCTCCATTTCGTTCAGACCCCAATGACCCCCCATTTATCCTTACTTCTCCCTTTCCGTTTCCGGCCAGCAACCATGACCACCAAACACCCATTTACTTTCTTTCTCCAGTAAACAACCAGCGTCTACCCCTGTTCTTCTTGTCTTCTCCGGCCAGCTCAAAGCCGGAGCCACCAACCTTCGTTGCCAGCCAACTCTATCGTTTTTCCTGACCAACAACCGGTCAAAAACCCCAAATAAAACAACCACCAGTTTCTCCTTCTCCTCATTTTTTCAATATAGCCACGACGCCAAATTCCGGCAAAACAAGACCCGAAACCCCACCGCCCGGTCCCTTTCTCTCCCCCTTTACGATTTTGTTCATCTTGTAGGTATTCCGGCGAAACTTCGAATTCCGGCAAGTTGCGAACCAACAACACCAAGAACTCGAAATCTTCGGTGACCCTCTTTTTTTCCACATTTTTGTATAAAGTTATGTTGATTTTTAGACTCCAGATGTTCTTGTTACTTCTTGTTGTTTGTTATCAACTTGGGTTTTATTTTAAAGTTTTTTTTGGGCACCTGCTTATGTTTCCAACTCTCCAACAGAGTTTTGGTCTCCGCAATGAACGTTATCACTATTCTAGCTTTATTTATGGTTGTGTATTTGTTGATTGTTGCTTTATTTAGCTTTGTTTGACTTTTGAATTGATTATTATCTTACTCATTTGCTTTATTAGGTGTTACCAACATGTTTTATCTCTGTTTTTTTTAGTTCTAGGATGACTATAAGTTTTTATGTTTTCTCTATTTGTGACTAATTTTCTATCATAGTTAATATTTTATTTGGCTTAAATTTTATGCATTTTTTTTAAAAGATCGTTTAATTGAGTTACTTTGTCCCCACATGTTACTGCTTCATTTCTCTTTGTTCTTATTAGTATTATTTCATTATATATATATATATATATATATATATATATATATATATATATATATATATATATATATATATATATATATATATATATATATTTAAATTTCTTAAATTATTAGGATTTAATGATCTCTTTTTATCTATTGTTGTCTTATTATGGTTAGTCATTCTTGTCTTTTCTTGAAATTTTATGTGTATTTTTTGGAGGTTGTGATGTTACTATTGTCATGAATAGCTATTGTTCAAGATATTTTGTTCTTTTTTAAGTATTTTTATTTACCATTTTTCACATTCATCACTCTATTATAAAGTTGGTCACGCAGAAAATCTCTCCGTCGATTTTGGAGGCCTCTCCAATGTTAAATGACGGAAATTTAATTCATATTTATGTTCTTTATTGTTAAGAATGGCCGATGAAGAAATTACCGTCGATTTCCAAGGCCTCACATGTTAATAAGACGGGTTTTTATTTTTATGTTATTATTTCATGTATTTAATTTTACTAATATTTATTTATTACTAACACTTTTACTAAGTTTGTTTACAGGTACCCAAGACTTGCTTCCTTGAAGCTATTCGAAAGGAGTTCGAATTATATTTTTCAATTCATTATTTTGTATGTATCGATGTTAGGCAAACCTTAGGCCGATATTATTATTTTATATTATTGTGTATATTGAATGTTTATTATATTTGTACAATATTTTATTCTCCTCCTCAATTTGAAAAAAATGAACTCAGTCAGGAACCACAGTTGTGGATTTCGAAGGGTGCCTAACCCCTTTCCTTCGGAATAACTTGAACCCCTTACCTAGAATCAAATTGGTTTCGTAGACATTTATTTCAAGTTAATTAATTAATCGGTTTCCTAATTTTCCAAAAAAAAAAATTAGTTGGCAACTCCCTTTTCCCTTTAACCCCCTTTTACCCGTTTCAAATTTTTTTTTTAACAAATTTTTTTTTTTAATTGAGTCCGCGACGTTGCTCTAATTCAAAGGATGTCAATAACTACTACTCCTATATGACGGACACCAACAAAAAAAGGTGAGAGACAATACCAAACTAAAGAAAAAGCACACCGAACAGAGGTACAGAAAAGAACAACCAAATTAAATCCCACACCACACACCAAACAAAAGATTAGTAGGTTTTCTAATCGAGCTTCAGTCAAGATTTTGTGGTACATATTCTTTTTACTTAATGTTAAACATTGTCTTATCTCTTTGTTTTATTTATGAAATTTGATGTAATTATATGATAGATTTTCCTATATTTTGTTTTATTCATAACTTGATTGAAATGAATAATTTGTTATATTTCAAATTTTTACGTTAATTGTTCTTCGGTACGTATACTTATGAGTTTGTTTATGTGGATTCGTATGAATTTTTTTTCTAGTAGAGTAATGATCATTAGTAAATGGTATAATTAATCTTGAATCGTATTAGTTGTATTTTCACTTATGTTATGTTTGTAGGTTATAATGCATACAGATTTTTTGTATGTTATTATGTCTTTGATGTATGTTTTAATTTTTGTTTTATTTTGGTGTTGAATTTGTTCATTAAAAATAATAATCTAGTTAGGATATTATCATTTACTGATTTAATGTTCATAGTATATGTATATTCTTTTAAGAACATATGGATGTCTCTTACATAATCTTTTAGTACCAAAAACAGTTCATAGTTAATTTTTGTTTGCAAATTTAGATACATTAAAGTGGTTACACATCTTTTTTGAAACTTAACAGAAACTCAAAGATGTGGTTACGCACCTTAGTCAAATTCAAGGATACGGTTATGCACCTTGGTCAAGTTATTGCGATTACACTTCTAGTTTCAGACTAATAAAAATTCAATAATAAAAAACATTAAAAATGAGTAAACCATGATTTGTAGACACAATATATCCAAAAATAGTAAAAATAAGTATAAGTCAATAAAAGCGACCGTGCTAAAACCACGGGACTCGAGGGATGCTTATTACCTTCCTCTCGGTCAATAGAATTCCTTACCTGAATTTTTGGTTCATAGACAAAAACTAAAGAGTCATTTCCTATTGATTAGGGATATAAAAAAGGTGACTTGGAACACCGTAACTCAATTCCAAGTGACAACTCCGAAATTAAAATAATCTCTAAATCAATACCGTCACTTAAACTGGAAAAACCCTATCGTCGTGGTCGCAAAAAGGGGTGTGACAATCGATACAATATTCTTGCTCTCGCCTCACTCTAAAGGTTGCACTCATCTCACTATTTTCTTCATTTTGACTCTAGCTCTTTTAAATTCTATTCTAGTGGTGTCTCACCATCGCTTAAAAAGTTTCATACGACCACGTTATTCACCAAATATTGGAAAACTACAACCTTATATTCTCACAAGTCATAAATTACTACATCGAATTCGCTTAGCCACAATATTATTATATAGTTGCATCTCATCACCATCTACTACGAACTCTTATTACCATTATGTTCAGTCATCCCTGACTATCGCTATAAGTCATCATTTTCGTCGACATTACCCTTTAACTCAGGTATACTCGTCAAATTCAAAAGACTAACACAATTTTGTACACACTTTCTAAAAACTTTTATTGCCTTCACCCAAGTATACACAATGGGACTTTCTTTATCAATGAGCTTGTCATTTTTATATTAATCCACTTCATTATGGCTTAAGATAAAATCAATAGTCCTCATACTACCATCCTTCTTCTTAACAACAAGACAGGTGCACCCCACGAGAAAACACTAGAACAGATGAAACCTTTATCACGAAGCCTTTGGATTTGAGACTTTAAGCTCTCTCAATGCTAAACGTACATAATAAACTAAATACAGGGGGATTCGACCTCAACATCCGGAATATGAGTCAATTACATCAAACAATCTCGCCTATAATTTTTCTAGCCCGAATGAAGGATATGATCTTAGCTAGCTTAGGCTTGTACATCCCTGTCCACTCTAATCTTTCCCTATGAGCGATCTCTAGAGTTATCGACTTAGCATTACAATTAAGTACGGTATAATAGGGGGAAAACATAGTCATGCCTAGGATTAGATTAAGTTAGTCATATCCAGTATAAACACATCAATCCAAATCTAAAAATTCAAAACACAATAGGCTAACATGATATACATGAGTGACTATGACTGACTCTTCAACTAGGGTAGAAACATGGATAGGGGCATAAAGTATATCACATACCACATCAAATCCCAAGTCAATTGAACATACACATACAAATAAATAGAATCTGTATCAAAAAACACATTAGCAATTCAGTCACAACAATTATAGTACTTGCGATTGCTACATCCAACCCTCATATGCCCAGGTTCTCCATAATTTTAACACACCTTATAACTTACATTTGATTGCTGAACACGGAGGTAAACTTCGGGGTCCATAATTATGACTAGGAAAACAGGGGAGACAGGGGTGAGATTCTGTCTCACCCTGTCCCGCTCCACCAGCATCACCCTAGCGGCAATAATCCCGCTCCAGAGGCAAAAACGGAAATAGAATCCATGCTAACTAATTTTGTGGTTTTTTTCCTCTTTTCTAATTTTCCCAAAAGTTACCAACTTTGCTTAGCAATTTTAAACTAGTTCTTACAACTAGGTTAATCATTGTCTACCCCCTAGTCAATCTTAATGACACATAATCCAACTCATTCTCATTATTCAACACCATAATCCACACATCCCCAGGATACACCTAGAAGCTCACACAGTTATTAGTTGGTCACAATACATGTCCAAATTTCTCGCTTACGTACCACATAGTTATTTATCTAGATCCTTTCACCTAATCTCGTGATGATTTTCTTGTCACAACAAATTTCACGACACTCAAGCGGTTACAACTTGCATAATTTCAACATTAAGGCCAACAAAGTTGACACATAATCATATCAAAGAATTTAAGTATACACCTTTCACATCCATTGTCACTTTCATACAACTAGAAGCACTCATTCACCGTTCTAAGTTACAACTCGCAGAAAAGTCCAATTTCCTTAATTAGTTTGTTCCATAGACGACCATTAATGGTAATCTATGTCTTATAATACCCCCAAGGCAAGATACCAATTGGAACCTTCTCAATTTCAATTAACTTGCTTGTGTTCCATCTAGTTCACTTCTTTGAGATACCTATTGGAATCGAGAGATACCAATTAGACTCAACTCACACCACAAGCGGCAATAGTAGCTAGAGAGCCTCATAAAACTGCTAATTTCAATAACAGAACTTGGTCGAACCAAATTCTTAACTGCCTCAATCTTTAATTAATGGTAACTAGACCTTAAATCAATCTTAGAGAAAATCGAGGCACCTTGCAGTTGGTCAAAAATGTCATCTCTGAGGCAATGGCTATTTGCTTAGAATGGTAACCCTATTCTACTTTCAGTAATCTATATACATCCTCTATTGCTGGTGATGGAGTTACCACTTCTGTTGCTCTAGCTCGAACCATAGAGTGAAGGAGGAAAGATACCAATTTGTATCACTGATATACCAATTGGATTCAAGTCATAGAATGGAGTAAAAAGAACTTAGTTTTTCCTAAAATCCTATAGCCTCTCGAAGAAAAGTATGGATTTCATCGTACCGTTCCACAAGACTCTACTAGACTCATTTTCGTACAATTAGATCAACAAATCTAGGCTTTAATACCAATTTGTCACGACCCAAACCGTCGTGATTGGCACCCATACTAACCATCTAGTGGGAGAACCACTACTACAACCCAAACTAAGAAAATAAACCAAAACTAAGGCAATAAAGTTTTGGAATCAAGTTTTAAAGTTACGGAAACAAGTTTAATTAACTAAATAAATGCGGAATTAAATACCTAGTATCCGAAAGTCAGTGTACCAAAACTCTACTAAATAAAAATCTAAGAACAAGGGGTATAACCCCGAAACTAACAACTTAACCAATAGTATAAGTCCGAAAAGAAGGGTCTTAAACAAAGAGAACTCAAGGCAGTCCAAAAGAACTAGCTAGAACGGTCACTGATCTTCTAAATAAAGTCTGTTAATAGCCGCCAGAAGATGCCCTGTACTTAACAAAAATAATCAAGTACAGTATCAGTACAAAAATCATAGTGTACTCGTAGGATAACACAACTATCCCACTAACTGAAACACATGTAAGTAACCACAACATTATAAAACAAGCATATAGCAAACATATACAATATCACCATCCTTCACATCAATTCACAATTCACAATTCTCAATAATATACAATTAAATCATTTTAGAGCAACAAATAGTTTTTCAATATCAATCATCATTAGAAATGAATGTAACCATCACAAGTATATACACATCACAATTCAATGGTCCTCTCATGGAACCCAAACCCAATTTGTTAGCTTGCTGGAACGTGGCAATCCGATCCCATAATTATGCCGCAACATGGCGATCGATCCCAAAGTTGTGCCACAACGTGGTAACTTGATTTAATAGTTGTGCCAAAATGTGGCAACCCGATCCAATAGTTATGACGGAACATGGAAACCCGATCTAAGTTAGCTTGCCGAAACATGGCAATCCGATCCCCAATCACACACCACAATCATAATCACAATTACAAGTACATCATCTAGATCATACAACAAGATGTGATTCATGGCATACAATTATTCAATAATCCTCAATTACGATTAGGGTGATCAATAGCACAACATTTGCATATATACGCGCATTATAACGAACTAATTACAAACATATATCACACCAACATGAAATCATAGCCATCACATACCTCGAATCCAAGCTTGAATCCCCTAAGGCACTTGAATCTTCCCTTTCAATATTCTTTTCGCTTGTTCTAGTTCTACAATAATTAATACGCAAGGATCAACAATCAAATGTCTAAATATCTGGATTACGATAAACTCAATAAACCTAGACCAACCCAAGATCCTAATACCCAACTTAGGGCTTTTTCCACCATAATTCTCATATCAAAACCCTTCCCCATCGATAATAAACCAAGAAAATAGGTTCAACAGATCAAAAATGGATTCGGGGTGTTAAAATTTTACCTTTAGCTTCAAAAATAGATAAGAATTGTCAAGAACTCTTCTAGGATCACCTCCTTAGCCCTAAAAGTCGAAAATACCAAATATGGTCCTTTAGGGTTTTATTAGAGACTTTAAGTTATGTCTGACCCTCTACAGCGGCGCTCCTCCAGCGACTATAATCCCACTCCATTAACCTCGGCGGAGACATAATGTACTCATTCACGAAAAGATCATTTCAGGGAATTCTACTCGACCGAATTCGATTTCATAAAGTGATATGAGTTTCTTATCGTCTTAGATATACAATCATGTAGTGAAATTCACTATGATATCTCTCATTCATTACTATATTTCCCTACACGTTAATGCCTCCGATTTCATCCAAATCTGGACTAAGTTGGAAAATTCCAAGTTACTACCAAAACGTTTTTTGGACCCAATTGATTCTTCATTGACTTTTCCATAACGACGGAATCAGGTTGTTACGTTTTTTCAAGGAAATTGAATATTAAAACATACTCCTATCTCAGACACTACAACCGTTATATATAAAGACCGAGCAAAGAGTTAGATGCCATATAATAGCTACTTTACAAATATTCTAGTTGTCATAGTCCATGATGATAAATTACTTTAAACTCTTAAGGTGTCCTTTTGGTATCATAATTTGTATCCAAACTAATAATTAATTTTAAACTTTTGCAATATTCACTACCTTCGAATTGTAGGATTACTAGTAATACTTATCCGAGTCTTTCTTGTCGTCATTCTAAGAAGATCACATTCGTCATAGTTCAATAAAGTTTCAGTTATGAACCTGATGAAATGTTAATCTCAGCATGTTTATCAAAATTATTGACCAAATATAAATTATCCAAACTTAAAAGTTAAAACGCCTAATCATTCTATAAGTTAAAAAATGACCTTTTGAAGCTAACCGCGCATACGTAATTCTCATCTGAGCAAGTTTGCAAAAATTGTTAGGTAATTCCAAAATTTGGCCAAAAGATAAAAGTTAAAATGCCTAAGGGTACAAACTGAAAATGAAACCGTGAAACCCAAACAAACCATCCAATTAGACCAAACATGACCTTCCACCTTTAACCACGTTGACGAAATTCCAATTTGAGCATGTTTTCCTCAAATATAAATCAAATTCAAATTTTAACCAAAACTTAAAAGTTAAAACGCCTAGTAGCACAAACTGAAAATAAAAGCCTCAAATTCCAAATCAACCATCCTACTAGACCAAGAATGACCTTTCAAAGCTAAAACTAATGAAATTTTAATCTAAGCACATTTACCAGAATTATTGACCAAATCTACATTTTGGCCAAAAGTTAAAAGTTAAAACGCCTAACAACACAAATTGAAAATGAATGCCTCAAAACCTGAACCAATCATCCTATTGGAGGAAAAAATGACCTTTCAAAGCTAATCGCGCTGACAGAATTCTAATCTGATCACGTTTACAAGATGTTAAGTAAAGTCAAATTTTGACCAAAAGTTAAAAGTTACAACACTTAACGGCACAAAATGAAAATGAAAATCTCAAAATCCAAATTAACCATCCTATTAGAGAAAAATGAGGTTCTAGAGCAAATCGCGATGGCAAAATTCCAATCTGAGCACGTTTCCAAAAAATATTGATCAAATTCAAATTTTGGCAAAAAATTATAAGTCAAAATGCCTAACGACACAAACTGATTATAAAAGCCTCAAAACTCAAACTAACCATATTCCTACTAGACCAAATATGACTTTATCGAGATAACTGCACTGAGATAGTTTCAATCGAGCATGATTACCAAAAGTTAAAAGTTAAAATGCTTAAGGACACAAACTGAAAATAAAATCTCAAAAGTCGAACCAACCATCCTATGAGACCAAATTTGAACTTATATGGCTAACCACGGTGACAAAATTTCAATTTGAACACGACTACCAAAAATATTTACTAAAGTAAAATTTTGGCCAAAACTGAAAATTTAAAATGCCTAATGACAAACTAAAAACGGAAGCCTCAAAACCCGAACCTCCTATCTTATTACATAAAAATGACCTTCCGCATCTAACGACACTGACAGAATTCTCATATGAGCATGTATATCAAATATATTGATTGAAGTTAAATTTTGGCCAAAATATATAAGCTAAAATACCTAATGACACACACTAAAAATGAAAGCCTCAAAACCCGAACCAACCATCCTATTAGATAAAAAATGACCTTTGGTATTAATTACACTCACGAAATTCTCATCTGAGCTCGTTCACAAAAATATTGAGAAAAGTCAAAAGTTGGCCAAAACATAAGATTTAAAATACCTAACGGCATAAACAAAAAGCGGAAGCCTCAAAACTTGAACCTATTTTTCAGTTATATCAAAAATGAACTTTCGAAGCTAATGACACTAACAACGTTCTAATCTGAGCACGTTTTCAACAAATATTGACCAAAATCAAGTTTTGGCTAAAGTCTAAAAGTTAAAACTCCTAACGACACAAATTAAATATAAAAGCCTTAACACTAGACGTTGACTTACAAAAAAATTCAACTTCAATTGGTAAATTTATCAACTATTTTAATATAAGTTAGTAACTAATAATTTATCAATAAATTTTATCACATTCAATAATAGTTACGACTTAACTAACATTCATATGTAATTACCAACTAATAATTAATATGCTGGTAAATTTTATCAATGGATTAGTGATCGATTGGTATATTACCAACTATTTTCATGATGTTAGTAATTTACCAACTGCAATCTTTATTCGTCGACAAAAATTCCAACTAATTAAATATTGATTGGCAAGTTTACCAACAAATTACATTTCGTTACTAATTTACCAATACATTATAGTTGGTTGCTAAATTTAGCAACAAAATCTTGCCGTTAGTAAATGTTTGGTTAGTAATTCATTGGTAATATGTTGATAAATTATATAAATATTTTTTTTGTTACATTACCAATAAATATATATTTCGTTGGTAATATTACCAACAAAATGTGTGCATTAATAATAATTCAGTTGGTAATCCATTGATAGAATGTTGCTAAATTTGACGTCATTTTTTCCCGCCGTATTTACCAACTAAAAAACTTAGTTAGTAAGATTTTGGTTGTTAATCTGTTAGAATATCGTTGTTAATATTTAAAATATATTTCAATTAGAAATATGTTGGTAATTTGTTAGTACAATACTAACCAACTTAACTTGTTAGTAAAATCGGTTGGCAATTTGAGATTTTTCTGTAGTGATCCATGAAGATCTAAGCTAGATTTGAGTGTGCACAAATAAATTATGAATCAAACATGGCAGTCAAATTGAACCCATATCGTAAATGGAAGCACTCATTCAAATACAAAAGCAATAAAAGTGAAAATCAACAACTCAATAAATTTGTATAGCACAAAACCCTAATTCCAATTAATCAATTACACCTATAATTCATGCATTCAAAACAAGATGTAGAAGAAAGGATGAAAATATAATATTATTAAGAACTCAATCTTCAATCCAAAAGTTGAATTGTAAGGAAACTTGCAATCCAGAATCAAAATCCCAAAGTTATGAACTATCAGTTACAATGCTAAAAATTCTAAGATAAAAGATAAAAACTCTCAAAATTATTTCAATGGATGATAGATGTTAGACCCTCTCTCCACCAGCCCTGCTCATCTTTTGTGAGAGTTGGATCCAAAAATGCGTGAAATTTCAAGTTTGCCCTTATTCAGGTAATAGACAGTTGCGAATACGATTAGATGTTCGAATTAAATACTCAAAGATATACTTTTTATTTTGAGAATATTTTAATTAAAAAATATATGTTCTTAACTAATATTATGAAATATAATTGAGTTTTATTTTTTCAAATTTGTATATTTCAATTCAATTAATCATAAAATTAGTAGTACAAGATTTCTATGAACATTATGAGAGACATGTTTGACAAAAAGATTAACAATACAAATAAAATGTCATAAGTCATTAAAATATTTGACAAAAAGATAATCTATAAAGTGTAACTAGAAATAAATCATTGCATTATAAAGTATAAAGTCAATTCTATTAAAACAAATGAAAACTAAAACATAGCATAATTTCTAAATTCAAAATAAAAAATTTAACATAAACTTTTATGTGAAATTTCAACATAACATACACAAGTATTATTTAAAAGAAAAGGCAAATGTAAGTTTTTAACCTTACTAAAGAATGAATTCTACTTTATTTTACAAAAAATAGAATACTAATAAAAAAATATGCTAATGAAAAAAAAATATTTCATATCACTTTAGTTTAGTTTCAAAAACAGATTTGGAGTTCTCCATTTCATAATACTTTAGTTTAGTTTCAAAAACATTTCTACATTTCATAATACTTTAGTTTAATTTCAAAAAGATTTCTCTATTTCATAATACTTAACTAAGGAAGGATTTGAGTAAGGTCAAGGAAGAGTTGAGTCACTCCCTAAAATGGACCGACTCTTCCAAGATACTCTCTTATCTGTCTCATCAGAGTTTCAATGGAAAGAATGGGTTGGGATCCATACCTATTGAAACTCCCTATAACCCTCACAACAAATATATGTCTGTAGCCGATAATCTCTTGTGCACTCATTGGGGTCGTAATGGTCATCTAAAAGAAAATTGTGAGAAACTGAAAGAGCTAAAGAAAGATGTGAAGTTTGTCATATCTAAAAATAATGAAAAAGAGGAACACCAGGGACCTGGTACTCATGTGAAATTTATCAAATCTGAAAAAAAATAAGAAAAAGGAATGCAAGGGACCTTTTCCTGGCTATCGTTTCAGCAAGAACATTTTTTCCCCTGGACAAGAAGGTTTCTTGTTAAGGCCTTTTGATATCTATTGGGAACTCCATTTGAAGCGGGTTCCTAAGATTAATAAGTGATTCTTGTGCAGAGGAGAGGAAGAAGTCAGTGGTGGTACATGGACAGTGGATGCTCAAGGTACATGATTGGACACACTTGAAACTTTCTCTATTTGAAAGCACACCAAGGTGGTGGTGTGTCGTTTGACAGTGGAAAGAAGGGTTCTATTCTTGGAATTGGCAGGATAGGTAGATCTACTGACAATTAGATAAACAATGTGCACTCTCTGGAGGGCCTCAAATACAATCTTCTGAGCATATCTCAAATCTATGATAGAGGAATGAAGTCAAGTTCATGGCTAACTAGTATCTGGTTAAAAATAGTATAACGAAAAGGGTTGTTATATCTGCTACAAGAGTCAGAAACATGAATGTTGCAGACCTTGATTCCATTAAATAAGATGATCTTTCTTGTCTAAGCTCTCACACCAATGATGCTGATCTGTGGCACCGACGTCTGGGTCATGCAAGGTATTCTTCGCTGAACAAACTTGTGGTAGGGGACCTGGTCCGTGGAATTCCTAAACTAAAGTTCACAAATGATAAAGTTTGTAATGCATGTGCAAAGGGAAAACAAACTAAGTCATATTTTAAAGCCAAGAAGGGAGTTAGCACAATCATAACTTTTGAACTCCTTCAAATGGACTTGTGTGGACCTGTTAGAATCCAAAGCAGAGGAGGTAAGAAATACATTCTTGTTGTTTTTGATGACTTCTCCAGGTTTACATGGAGCATGTTCCTAAGAACAAAAGATGATATTGCTGGACAACTCATCATATTTTCCAAATCCATTCAATCGAAGCTAAACTGCAAAATTGGGAGCATCAGATCTGACCATGGCACACAGTTCAAATCTCAAATTGATGGTTTCTACGCCGAAAATGGCATTATCCACAACTTCTCATCACCAAGAACTCCTCAACAAAATGGAGTTGTTGAAAGAAATAACAGGACCTTGTTGGAGATTGCTAAAACTTTGCTGATTGACTCAGGACTTGTTATGAATTTCTGGGCTGAAGCAGTCAATACAATATGTTATGTGACTAATAGGTTTCTTATCACATCCCTGATAAGAAAAATACCCTATGAGTTGCTAAATGATAGAAAACCTTAAATTGCTCATCATAGGACATTTGGATGCAAATGCTTTGTGCTAAAAATGGGAAAGATGACTTAGGCATGTTTGATGCCAAGAGTGATAAGGGTGTACTCGTTGGGTATTCATCTTAAAGCTAGACATACAGTGTGTTTAACAAAAGAACCCTCTGTGTTGAAGAAAGCATGCATGTCAAGTTTGATAATTCAGAAATGAGAAGCGAGAACAAGATGACTACGAGTTTGAAGAGTCGATAAAAAGAAAACAAGGTGATCAGGGTAACGAAGAGAATGGTGCAGATCATTCAGAAGGACTTGGTCCTTTCGGCTCATCACAGGAAATTGTGTCTCAAAACCCTGAAGAAGATGAAGGTGATTCTGATGCTGACAGAGAAGAGGAGATAACAAGAAAGTCCGGATGGAAGCATCGATCTTCACATCCACTAGACAATCTTATTTCTCCACTTGACTCAGGAATTCAAACTAGGTCCAAGTCACGAAACCTGGTTGCGTATTTAATTTTCATATAATCCATTGAACCAAAGAACATCAAAGAAGATCTATAGGATACAAATGGGTCATGTCTATGCAAAAGGAGCTTCTTAGTTCGAGAGAAGCAATGTGTGGCACTGGTCTCCAAACCAATTGACAGAATCATTATAGGGACAAGATGGGAGCTCAAAAAAAAACTTGATGAGCATGTGACCATTACCAGAAACAAATCAATACTGGTGGTGCAATGATACAACCAAGAGGAGGGGATTAATTATGATAAAACTTTTGCTCTGTGGCCATAATGGAAGCTATCAGAATCTTGATCGCATTTGCTGCTCACAAGGAATTCAAGTGTTCCAAATGGATGTCAACACTGCCTTATTGAATGAAAATATGAAAGAGGAAGTATATTTCAAGCATCCCCCAAGCTTTAAGGATGCAATACTTCCCAATCATGTGCTGAAATTGGACAAAGTTTTGTATGGTTTAAAACAAGCTCCAGAGCTTGGTATGAACGCCTGTCAAAGTTCCTCCTAGCCAATGAGTTCAAGAGAGGTAAAATTGATAATACATTGTTCTTAAAATTCAGAGGTAAGAATTTGTTGATTGTGCAAGTTTATGTAGATGATACCATATTTGGGGCCACCTCAGACTCACTGTGTATTTGCTAAATTGATGAGTAGTGAGTATGAAATGAGAATGATGGGTGAGCTCACTTTCTTCCTAGGCTTGAAGATCAAACAATCATCTCAAGGTACCTCAATATGCCAAGAGAAGTATATCAATGAGCTACTCAAAAATTTCAATCTGTCGTAGGTAAAGGTGCTGGACACTACCATTAGTACAAGTGTGAGGCTTGATAAAAGTGAAAATGGTGTGGAAGTAATTCAGGCCATGTATAGAGGAATTATTAGATCACTTCTATACCTCACTGCTAGCAGGACTGACACAGTGATCAGTGTGGGAATGTGTGCAAGGTTTCAAGCAACACCAAAGGAGTCACATTTGAAAGCGGTCAAACGAATTTTGAGATATCTGAAGGGAACACGTGACCTTGTGCTACTCAACCCAACATATGATACTTTTGATGTAACAGGCTATGATGATGCCAATTATGCAGGTTTTCTGGTAGATCAAAAAATTACATCAAGCATGACACACTTCCTAGGATCAAGACTGATTTCCTTGGGAACCTAGAAGAAAGATTTTGTAGCCTTGTCTAATGAAGAGGCATAATATATGGGTGTTGCATCATGTTGTGCACAACTTCTGTGGATTAAGCAATAGTTAGAAGATTTTTGCGTACTCACAAACACTATTCCTCTGATGTACGACAACACTAGTGCAAAGAACATGGCCAAAAACCTTGTCCAGCACAAGAAGAAGAAGCACATAGATGAGAGGCACCATTTTCTGAGGGACAATGTGGAGAATCTAAATGTGGTGATGAAATTTTGCAAGATTGAAGATCAACTAGCTGATATCTTTTTATAGCTGTTGAGTAAAGAATCCTTTCTCAAAAATAAGATAAGGCTGGGGATGCTCAAAATCACTTGATCTCTTGACAAACTGCATGAAGCTCCATCTCACAATATATTTTAAGGAGGGCATGTATCTATACTTGTTTTAATGTTGGTCTTAAAAAATTCACTTTTGGTTCCTTAATGCAGGTTTACACTCATGGTGTTTCCGGCTGAAGGGATGATTAAATCATACTAAGCAGAGTTGTAGATTCAAAAGAGGACCTGGTCCTTGTGAGGTTAGTATTACTTATTCTACACTATCTTAGTTGTCAACATCATCGCCACATATTTGTACCCCATTCATCGCGTCAGTTTCAGGCGTCTCTTAACTTTTAAATCCAACAATCGCTACTTTTGGGGACCCGATACCATTATAAATTCTCTCTATAAAATCCCTAACTAAAGTGAATCAAACTCATCGTTCTTTAGCCAAATTCTTTTGAAGATTCACTAACTCTCTCTCAAAATCCGTCTTTCAGTTCCTTCAAAAATGACTAACTCCTAGTCCTCTTCAAAGGCTCCACTATCCCAAGAAGTTTAAAACCCTAGTTCATTCAACTTCTACACTCCTATCCATGAGGAATATCCCTCAACTGCAATCTTTGGGGTTGGTGAAATGGATGAATCCATCACTCTTGTCACTGAAGTCATAGCCTCCTATGTTCTTTATTCCAACGACGTCTTGGTTTGTTCCCCCACTCTAGTGTTTTTGGTAAGACATCTCAAGATTCAGAGGCTCAATCTGTAGAGAAACCTAGTGTGGAACCTATATCTAAAGAAACATAAGTTGGATCTATGGCTGTGTCGTCTACCATGTCTTAAAGGTTATTTGAAGGAGACCTGGCAGAGGGAAAGGGTCTGGAGTCTTGTATCCTAAGAATACAGGCAAAAATTGTGGCTTTTCAAAGTTTAGCCTCACAAAGCGGAGATGCTCAGCCCACATTGTTGAACCAAGAACTCAGATCACCGGATCAGGTCCCACACAGAAGTCAACCTGTGTTTGACCAAGCACTAACTTTGCTGGGTGTTGAGAGTGATGAGGAGAAAAAAGAAGAGCCTTAATTAAGATGGAGAAACAGAGGTCTGCGAGGAATAAACTCCTCTCAAGTTGGGATTCAGGAGTTGGAAACTGCCAAAATTGTGCTTAAAACCGTATCTCCTGGTATATGTGTTGATAGTGCAGAGGAGAGAAAAAGGAAGGGAAAGGGAAAAATTGTCAAAGCTCACCTAAAAGGTGAAAAAAGAGGTATGGAACTAGAAGTGGGACTCAAAAGGTTCTGGGTAGTGCATTGGAGGCAAATGTCGCTCACACCAAGATAATTAGGAGAAGAAGACAAGCGGGATCACTGGATGTAGAACCACATCTACTTCAGTGCCTGTTAATGATAATGAAACCCAATATAATGATATTGTTAGGGTTGTAGAAAAACGAAGGAGGGAAGCTGAGAAGGAAAGGGTCAAATCAAAGGGAACACAAAAGAAAACTACAAAGAAATCTCCTGCACAGAAGGAGAAACTGACACAACAAAAAACTTCTGAAAAGGGACAAAGAGTAATAAAGATTGTAGATGAACAACCCATAAAGGGACTTGGTCCTAGGGTTCAAAAGCACATGGAAGAAAGGATATGACAAGGGAGGAGATAATAGAAATAATGGAAAACCAAAAGATATTAAATTGCATAGTCTTTAACACTGACATTATCACAAAGTTTGGTATGAAAACCTTGCTCGATGCTGTCTCTATTCAAGAATGGAGTCATCTTTTTGAACAACCTTCTCCATATTTACATGAACCTGAGGCACGTAAATTTTTCTGTAAAATGGAATTGTTGGAAGATGGGGGAATCACAAACATTGTCAAAGAAATTCGAATATACTTGAATGGGAAATTCTTAGGATCATTTTGGGGGTGCCCGTAATAGGTATTAGATCCATTTAAGGTTGCAAACCATCTGAGGAATCCACCATGCTTGCCACTGTAACATTTCGAAATCCCAAAGTCATGTGGTAAGACTTAAACAGGCTCCTTAAGGTCTAAGCCATTGTTCCTGGCCAAATTAGGCGTAGATGGAGTTGTTGAAGTGTTTTGGAACCAAAACGTCCATAACGTCCGGAAAGTTGGTTCATGAAAGGGCTAGAGTGTCCCTTGTAGTTTGGCCAAGTTAAAGAGTCGGAATGGAGTAAAAGTTGGTAACAATAGGTGTAACACATAGTGCGGGATGGTTTCATGTTGGAAAAGTCAGGGTACGACTCCCCGAGGACCAACCAAGGGCCCTCGAGGAGGACCCTTGAGAGAGTGTGCCACGACAGATCCCATGACGGGGCGTCATGGGCACGACGGGGCGTCGAGGCCACCGTCGTGCCAGCCTTAGTTTCTAGGAAGAAACCCTCGCCTGCACAGTCTCTGACCAGTGTGACGGACGTGCAGGACGGAGGGAGGCCAATCCGTCACGCCCACGATGGCCCGTCGACGGGGAGTCATCGTGGAGGGCCTGTGATGTTTTCAGAACTTAGGCTTTAGGTTAATCATTTTATTTAGTGTCTTAGGGGTAATTAGGGGATTAAGGTAAGACTAATTAAGTGACTTAAACCCCACTATAAATACCCCAACCCTCATTAGCCTAATGATTATTCTAAAAACAAAACTCTCTTCCTTCTCTCTACTTTCTCTCTCTATTGGCAGACTCCATTTGAGGATAGCTTGGGAGGATCATTGGGGGCTGGTTTTAGCACTAAATCACCATCAAAACATCATCAAACCTTAAGGTATGGGATCTAATTCCCTTTGAGATTCTTTCCTCAAAGGGCTCTTTCAAAGATTTTCCAAAAGTTGAGTTTCATATGGGTTTCATTCAATTTCGAATTTGATGTTATGAAATGAGTTATTCATGTATTCTTTGGGTTATAATGAGTAGGTTATCATGTATTCTAACTTGATTATGTTGAATTGATGTGATTGGGTTTAGATTATGGATGATGACCCTTAACCCTTAACCCTAGGTATGAGATTGATGTGAATTTGGGTTGGGTTCATGTAATTGATCTAATTATTGTTTAAATCATCTTTAATGATTGTTATTACATTGATCATGTATCTATTGTGATGAATTGAAGTCTTTTATGCTAATTCTTGAAGTATTGAATTTAGGGTAAGAAGATAGACTTTGATATCATGTTACCATGCTCTGATTTAGTATTGCATTATGGTATAGTGATTCTCCTAAATTAGTTCTTATGTTGATTATTGAATTACATTGGTGTGACGACCCAAATGGGGTCGATCTATGGGTTGATGTTAAGACCCCTTATTGGTGAACTATGGAGGAGTATTGGTAAGTCTTGGTTATCCTAATCTTTACTTCAAATTGTGATTAATTGTCATCAAGTGATAATGTTGTGTTGAAGTATACCTTGTTTAAAATGATAGGTTGGTATGATGATTGAATTGAAATGTTTTAGGTTGGTTGTGAGGTTGCCTAGGAGTATACAATATAGGGAGGTTGTTATGTAAGGATGTGTCCTATTATGATGAGATGTGCAAGGGACAACCTCACCTATACGAATTGTTAATGAAAGGACTATATTATCATACAATCCTTATTAAGCTATAATGATGAATGTACTAAGTCTAGGTCTTATTATCTAACTAAGTTGAGAAGATTAATAAATTTTAAAGACTTTTTCTATAAAGGGAACTTAGCTTAGCACCGAGTGAACTTGACATTGAGAGGTGTTGACTTTCCTTGGAGGAATATTCACCATTTGTCCCTTATAGAGTGTTGACTTTCCTTAGAGGAATACTCACCTATGGACCTACATGAAGTGTTGACTTTCATTGAGGAATATTCACTCATGTTTTCTCATGAGGTGAGGCCCCATTACCAAATGGTATATAGAGGGAATACCTATCTCTTAGTTCTCGAACTATGTTGCCACCATAGGATACTAGCTAGTGGATCCACCTAGATAGATACGTTTACGTTAGGTTCTACCTTGGCCGGTAGACCACCTTCCATCGGTGTAAGGTTTCATGACACCGGATTCCACATTAGCTCATGTGGTCTATGTCGGTTAAGGCAAGGTTTCCCTAAACTAAAATGAATGAACAAAGATATAGACTAATCGAAGTAGCTTGAATGGTTTGGCTATAACTTAGGTAGGGGTGTGGGACTCGACCTACGCCTTGCACTCGTTTGCCTTGATAGGAGCTTTGAGAGGTCAATATTATGTATGTAAAGTAGTGATATAATGTAAATGACTTTATGCATTGAATAACATGCTTATGATTATAAGGTTGTTTCTTTTGGCTGAAGAAGAATGTTTTCATGAAATGGGAGAGTATGTTAGGTAAGGTTAATTGCTAATTGTAGTCTTGATAGGTTACTTGATTAAGTAAGAGTCATGGGAATTTACTTGATCATTGCACTTGTGACTTTATGAAGGGTATAGTTAGTATGCTTTGCTTTGCTATGCTTCACTCGTATACATGTTTTATAATGATTTTTCTTAAATGTCCTTTTCTATGTATATTTGATTGGTAAGTGTATATATGGTTCCATACTTAGTACATGTGGAGTACTAACTCCATTTCTTTCTCTTTTCCTAAACATTTTAGGTTCGGGTCGTTGAACTTGCTCCGAATTGCTGGAAAGGAAGACTTAGATCTCTTACCATCCAAGTGGTAGGTCCTCATTTCTCCCGAGGGCGTTGCTGACATCTTACTCCTATGTTACTTAGTTACTATAATTCTGTATTGACTCTATTACTCGTTTGAGACGATGTTGTCTATAGCCTATATGTGGCTTCTTGTATTGATGTAGGGCTATGCCCAAGATTTATTGTCTTTGATAGATGGTTTATGAGATAAGACGACTTTTATGACTATTATTCTTTACTATATAAATGGGTGAAATAGAAGTAGAAGACTAAGTAATCTTCGTATATGAACAAGTCTATGTATACTTGATATAAATACGATTATGTGTATGTAGAGGTCTATGTAAACCTTTGAGTAGTTATAGATAAAAAGTTTTAAATTCCTTCACATTTTTAATCGATGAATGCTATGACGAGGCTAAGGGGCTTGTCTTAGTCCTCAAAGAGGACGACAACGCCGGTTACGTCTGGGGGGTAAACCCGGATATGACAAAATTGGTATCAGAGCATGAGGTTGAATATCCTTGATGTTAACGTCTCTCTCAACCACGTTATATAGGTTTGTATTCATTATTGTGAAGCGCACCACACTTATGAATAGGAACTTATTTGATGCTTAGGAATCACTCTCATTGTTGGAAATCCATATCGTGCCTCTAGAATGTACTTCATACATGCTTTCGCCTAAACCTTGTGTTTTGGTTATAGGAGATGAATACTAGAAGGAATGCAGCCAGAAGACTTGAGGAGGAGATTACTGCTGCGGGAATCCCTCCCCGTGATGATCCAGTTCCTCCTCTTGAAGAGATTGTTGCAGATGATCAGGCTCCAGTTGACCCTCCACCTATGACAGAGGCTCAGATGAGAGCTATTCTTGCTCAAATGGCTCAAGCCATGACTACTCAAGCTCAAGACGCAATGGTGCAAGCCCAAGCTATGACTTCCCAAGCCAATAGGGATATTGCACCTAGGGTCCATGAGCAAACTATGGCTTCCCGACTTAGGAACTTTACCCGAATGAATCCTCCTATATTCTATGGGTCTAAAGTTGATGAAGACCCTCAATAATTCATAGATGAGGTTTATAAGATTTTGTGTGCTATGGGGTTGTCTTCTAGTGAGAATGCCGAGTTGGCCTCATACCAACTCAAGGATGTGGCTCAGACTTGGCATGTACAATGGAAAAATAATAGGCCACTTCAAGGTGGGCCAGTGACTTGGGAGATCTTCAAGAGGGCTTTCCTTGATGGGTTCTTCCCTAGAGAGATGAGAGAAGCTAAGGTGGTGGAATTCATCAACCTCCGCCAAGGAGGTATGAGTGTTCATGATTACTCTTTAAAGTTCATTCAATTGGCCAAATATGCTCCTTCCTTGGTCTCCAATCCTATAGACGAGATGAGTCCATTCGTGACAGGTGTGTCGGATGACTTGCAAGAAAAGTGTCAATCAGCTATGCTACATGATAACATGAATATTGGTCGTCTCATGGTGCATGCAAAAAGGGTAGAGGAGTCTAGAGCAAAAAGGAAGGATAATGATTCAAGAAGGGCAAGGTCTTTGGAGAGTGGAACTACTAAAGATAGGTTTGGAATTCAAGACAATCCTAGATTCAAGAAGAGGTTCTCAAATCAAGTTCCATCCAATTTCCCAAGGTTAGGGATGGGAAGGTCCCTAGGCCAAGAGTTGAAAAAGGAAAGGGTGCAAACTCGCTTAATGAGAAGCCTACGTGTTCTAAGTGTGGGAAGGGTCACTTTGGAGAATGTTTGGTGGGAACGGGGATTTACTTTGGTTGTGGAAAAAGTGGTCATAGAGTGCAAGATTGTACTAATGCTAAGGGACGAGAGAAGGGTGGACAGCTAAGTGGTTCTAATGATGCTCCCAAAAAGAATCACTTCTATGCTCTTCATTCGAGAGATGATCAAGAGGCCTCTCCCGATGTGGTGACCGGTATGTTACAAATCTTTGCCAATGATGTGTATGCTTTGCTAGATCCGGGTGCTACTTTGTCTTTTTTTACTCCCTTAGTACCTAAAAAGTTTGATACTTTACCCGATGTTTTGCATGAACCTATTTTGGTGTCTACTCCGGTGGGTGAGTCAGTTGTAGCAAAAAGAGTCTACCGAAATTGTCCTATCTCTATGCCATATAGAGTTTCTCATGTAGATCTAGTTGAACTAGACATGTATGATTTTGATGTCATTTTGGGTATGTACTGGTTGCATGCTAGCTTCGCTTCTATTGATTGTAGGACTAGAGTTGTGAGGTTTAGTTTCCCAAATGAACCCGTTTTGAGTGGAAGGGTGGGAATTCTCTTCCTAGAGGTCGATTCATATCATGTCTAAAAGCGAGTAAGATGATCTCAAAGGGGTGACTTTATCATATTGTGAGAGTCCAAGAAGTTGATTCCGAAATTCCTCCTATTGAGTCGGTCCCCGTGGTGAGTGAATTTACGGAGGTTTTTCCCAATGACCTTCCTGGCATTCCTCCCGAACGGGAAATCGATTTTGGTTACCAAAAACAAACCCTATCTCTATTCCTCCTTATTGAATGGCTCCAGCCGAATTGAAGGAGTTGAAGGCACAACTTAAAGATTTGCTAGACAAGGGCTTTATAAGGCCTAGCATTTCTCCATGGGGTGCTCTGGTATTATTCGTGAAAAAGAAGGATGGGTCCTTGAGAATGTGTATTGACTATCGCTAACTCAACAAGGTTACTATCAAGAACAAATATCCTCTTCCGCGGATTGATGATTTATTTGAACAACTCCAAGGGGTGAGTTACTTCTCCAAAATTGACTTGAGGTCAGGGTATCACCAGCTTAGGGTGAGAAATGAAGATATTCCAAAGACGGCCTTTCGGACTCGGTACGGACATTATAAGTTCGTGGTTATGTCTTTCGGTCTCACAAATGCTCCGGCGGCGTTTATGGACCTAATGAATAGAGTGTTTCGAAGTTACCTTGATTCATTCGTTATTGTATTTATCGATGATATCTTGGTGTATTCGAAGAATGAGGTTGATCACATGAGTCATCTAAGGGTGGTATTGCAAACCCTTAGAGAGCATCAATTGTTCGCCAAGTATAGCAAGTGTGAGTTTTGGTTGAGGTCGGTCGCGTTTCTTGGGTACATCATCTCTAGTGAGGGAGTTGAGGTAGACCCAAGGAAAACTGATGCGGTAAGAAATTGGCCTAGACCCTTGACCCCGATAGACATTAGGAGTTTCTTGGGTCTAGCAGGCTATTCTCGAAGGTTTGTAGAAGGTTTTTCATCCATTGCATCTCCTTTGACTTCTTTGACTCAAAAGGGTAAAACATTTGAATTGTCAGAGGCCTGCGAGAAGAGTTTCCAATTGTTGAAAGATAGGCTTACTTCAGCTCCGGTGTTAACTTTACCGGAAGGTTCTAAGGGGTTCGTTGTGTATTGTGATGCATCCCGCATAGGTTTGGGGTGTGTGCTTATGCAAAATGGGAAGGTGATTGCCTGTGCTTCGCATCAACTTAAGGTGCATGAGAGAAATTACCCCACTCATGACCTTGAATTAGCGGCCGTAGTGTTTGCTTTGAAAATATGGAGAAATTACTTGTATGGTGTTCATGTAGATGTTTTCACCGATCATAAGTCTTCAATATGTGTTTACTCAAAAAGAGTTAAATCTCCGACAAAGAAGGTGGTTAGAATTGTTGAAAGATTATGATATGAGTGTCCTATATCATCCCGGCAAGGCCAATGTGGTGGCGAATGCTCTAAGCCGTATGACTATGGGTAGTGTGTCTCATATTGATGAAGACAAGAAATATCTAGTGAAAGATGTTCATCGTTTGACTAGATTAGGGGTGCGGTTGGAGAGTTCTCTAAATGGAGGTGCCACGGTTCATCATAGCTCGGAGTCATCATTAGTGGTTGAGGTGAAGTCCAAACAACACCTTGATCAACTATTGATGGAGTTAAAGGAATCAGTTCTTGGCAAGATGAATGAGTCTTTCTCCTTAGGAGGGGATGATGTGTTGAGGTACCAAGGGAGGTTATGTGTTCCCGATGTTGATAGTTTGAGGGGTCGGATCCTTGAGGAAGCCCATGGATCCCACTATTCCATCCATCCGGGTTCTACTAAGATGTATCATGACCTTCGAGAAATATATTGGTAGGAAGGTTTGAAGAAGGACATAGCGGAATTTTTTGCTAAGTGTCCAAATTGCCAACAAGTGAAGGCGGAACATCAAAAGCCGGGTGGCTTACTACAAGAGATCCAAATTCCTACTTGGAAGTGGGAAGACAATAATATGGCCTTTGTGGTAGGGTTGCCTCGGACTCAAAAGTCTTATGATTCTATATGGGTAATTGTTGATAGATTGACTAAGTCCGCTCATTTTATTCCCATCAAATCCACGTATTCGGCGGAGGAATATGCAAAGAACTTCATAGAAGAGATTGTGTGTTGCCATGGTATTCCGTTATCCATCATTTCGGATCGGGGTGCACAATTCACATCTAGATTTTGGAAGTCTTTTCAAGAAGGGTTGGGTACTAAGGTGAAGTTGAGTACCACCTTTCATCCTCAAACGAATGGTCAAGCGGAACGCACGATTCAAACCCTTGAGGATATGCTTAGAGCTTGCATTATTGATTTTAAAGGGAGTTGGGATATGCACTTGCCGTTGGTGGAGTTTGCGTATAATAATAGTTTCCATTCGTCCATCTCCATGGCTCCCTTTGAAGCCTTGTATGGTAGGAGGTGTAGGTCTCCTATAGGATGGTTTGAAGTTGGTGAACCAGCGATCTTTGGTCCCGACTTGATTTATAGGACTTTGGAGAATGTTCATATCATAAGGAATAGGTTGCAAACAGCCTATAGTCGACAAAAGTCCTATGCCGACAATAGGAGAAGAGATTTGGAGTTTGAAGAGGGTGACAAGGTGTATTTAAAAATCTCACCTATGAAAGGGGTGGTAAGATTTGGCAAGAAAGGGAAGTTGAGCCCTCGTTACATGGGTCCTTATGAGATTTTGGAAAGGGTTGGAAAAGTTGCCTATCGCTTGAAGCTACCTAAAGATTTAGCTTCGGTTCATCCGGTTTTTCATGTCTCGATGTTGAAGAAGTGTGTTGGGGATCCCGAGTCTATTCTTCCTATTGAAGGTCTTGGAGTCAAGGATAACCTCTCTTATGAGAAGGTTCCTATCCAAATCCTTGATAGGCAAGTGAAAAGGTTAAGGAACAAGGAGGTGGTTTCCGTAAAAGTGTTATGGAAGAACCACCTAGTTGAGGGTGCAACATGGGAGGCTGAGGCCGACATGAAAACCCGCTATCCTCATCTTTTTGATGTTTAAGGTTAGTTATTCTTTCTAATGATATAATTATGCTAGATATTGTGAATCTTTGATGCTTTGGTGAATTTCTTCAAAAATCTTAGTTTTTGAGACTTCACAATGAAGTCACTATAAGGTGGCCTTAAGCAATAACTTGAAATTTGTCTTGCTTCTTGCATAGTTGAGTCAAGTCGTGTATTGTGATATAGTGAATCCTCGTGGATGTTATATTAAGCATATTGATAAGATGAACTTTGTGCTAAGTGACTTGTATATCAAATGATTGAGCTTATGTGTGTTGTGAGTAGAAAGTATCTCATGAGGAAACTTTGAGCTTTTATGTGATAAATTGATGTTTTGAAGTTTTTTATTGAAATGATGTGCTTAATGCCAATTTGATATTGTGAATTTGTTGAGCTGCTAGTCTTGAGTCTTTTCCCTCCTTTAAAGAGTATTTAGTGTCATTCGGGGACGAATGTTCCCAAGGGGGGATAATGTAACATTTCGAAATTCCAAAGTCATGTGGTAAGACTTAAACATGCTCCTAAAGGTCTAAACCATTGTTCCTGGCCAAATTAGGCATAGATGGATTCGTTGAAGTGATTTGGAACCAAAACGTCCATAACGTTCGGAAAGTTGGTTCATGAAAGGGCTAGAGTGTCCCTTGTAGTTTGGCCAAGTTAAAGAGTCGGAATGGAGTAAAAGTTGGTAACAATAGGTGTAACACATAGTAAGGGATGGTTTCATGTTGGAAAAGTCAGGGTACGACTCCCCGAGGACCAACCAAGGGCCCTCGAGGAGAAGCCTTGAGAGACAGTGTGCAACGACGGATCCCATGACGGAGCGTCATGGGCACGACGGGGCATCGAGGCCACCGTCGTGCCAGCCTTAGTTTCTGGGAAGAAACCCTCGCCTGCACAGTCTCTGACCAGTGTGACGGACGTGCAGGACGGAGGGAGGCCAATCCGTCACGCCCACGATGGCCCGTCAATGGGGAGTCATCGTGGAGGGCCTGTGATGTTTTTAGAACTTAGGCTTTAGGTTAATCATTTTATTTAGTGTCTTAGGGGTAATTAGGGTATTAAGGTAAGACTAATTAAGTGACTTAAACCCCACTATAAATACCCCAACCCTCATTAGCCTAATGATTATTCTCAAAACAAAACTCTCTTCCTTCTCTCTACTTTCTCTCTCTATTGGAAGACTCCATTTGAGGATAGCTTGGGAGGATCATTGGGGGATGGTTTTAGCACGAAATCACCATCAAAACATCATCAAACCTTAAGGTATGGGATCTAATTCACCTTTGAGATTCTTTCCTCAAAGGGCTCCTTCAAAGATTTTCCAAAAGTTGAGTTTCATATGGGTTTCATTCAATTTCGAATTTGATGTTATGAAATGAGTTATTCATGTATTCTTTGGGTTATAATGAGTAGGTTATCATGTATTCTAACTTGATTATGTTGAATTGATGTGATTGGGTTTAGATTATGGATGATGACCCTTAACCCTTAACCCTAGGTATGAGATTGATGTGAATTTGGGTTGGGTTGATGTAATTGATCTAATTATTGTTTAAATCATCTTTAATGATTGTTATTACATTGATCATGTATCTATTGTGATGAATTGAAGTCTTTCATGCTAATTCTTGAAGTATTGAATTTAGGGTAAGAAGATAGACTTTGATATCATGTTACCATGCTCTGATTTGGTATTGCATTATGGTATAGTGATACTCCTAAATTAGTTCTTATGTTGATTATTGAATTACATTGGTGTGACGACCCAAATGGGGTCGATCTATGGGTTGATGGTAAGACCCCTTATTGGTGAACTATGGAGGAGTATTGGTAAGTCTTGGTTATCCTAATCCTTACTTCAAATTGTGATTAATTGTCATCAAGTGATAATGTTGTGTTGAAGTATACCTTGTTTAAGGTGATAGGTTGGTATGATGATTGAATTGAAATGTTTTAGGTTGGTTGTGAGGTTGCCTAGGAGTATACAATATAGGGAGGTTGTTATGTAAGGATGTGTCCTATTATGATGAGATGTGAAAGGGACAACCTCACCTATACGAATTGTAAATGAAAGGACTATATTCTCATACAATCCTTATTGAGCTATAATGATGAATGTACTAATGCTAGGTCTTATTATCTAACTAAGTTGAGAAGATTAATAAAGTTTAAAGACTTTTTCTATAAAGGGAACTTAGCTTAGCACCGAGTGAACTTGACATTGAGAGGTGTTGACTTTCCTTGGAGGAATATTCACCATTTGTCCCTTATAGAGTGTTGACTTTCCTTAGAGGAATACTCACCTATGGACCTACATGAAGTGTTGACTTTCATTAAGGAATATTCACTCATGTTTTCTCATGAGGTGAGGCCCCATTACCAAATGGTATATAGAGGGAATCCCTATCTCTTAGTTCTCGAACTATGTTGCCACCATAGGATACTAGCTAGTAGATCCACCTAGATAGATACGTTTACGTTAGGTTCTACCTTGGCCGGTAGACCACCTTCCATCGGTGTAAGGTTTCATGACACCGGATTCCACATTAGCTCATGTGGTCTATGTCGGTTAAGGCAAGGTTTCCCTAAACTAAAATGAATGATCAAAGATATAGACTAATCCAAGTAGCTTGAATGGTTTGGCTATAGCTTAGGTAGGGGTATGGGACTCTACCTACGCTTTACACTAGTTTGCCTTGATAGGAGCTTTGAGAGGTCAATATTATGTATGTAAAGTAGTGATATAATGTAAATGACTTTGTGCATTGAATAACATGCTTATGAGTATAAGGTTGTTGCTTTTGGTTGAACAAGAATGTTTTCATGAAATGGAAGAGTATGTTAGGTAAGGTTAATTGCTAATTGTAGTCTTGATAGGTTACTTGATTAAGTAAGAGTCATGGGAGTTTACTTGATTATTGCACTTGTGACTTTATGAAGGGTATAGTTAGTATGCTTTGCTTTGCTATGCTTCACTCGTATACATGTTTTATAATGATTTTTCTTAAATGTCCTTTTCTATGTATATTTGATTGGTAAGTGTATATATGGTTCCATACTTAGTACATGTGGAGTACTAACCCCATTTCTTTCCCTTTTCCTAAACATTTTAGGTTCGGGTCGTTGAACTTGCTCCGAATTGCTGGAAAGGAAGACTTGGATCTCTTACCATCCAAGTGGTAGGTCCTCATTTATCCCGAGGGCGTTGCTGACATCTTACTCCTATGTTACTTAGTTACTATAATTCTGGATTGCTTCTATTACTCGTTTGAGACGATGTTGTCTATAGCCTAAATGTGGCTTCTTGTATTGATGTAGGGCTATGCCCAAGATTTATTGTCTTTGATAGATGGTTTATGAGATGAGACGGCTTTTATGACTATTATTCTTTACTATATAAATGGGTGAAATAGAAGTAGAAGACTAAGTAATCTTCGTATATGAACAAGTCTATGTATACTTGATATAAATACGATTATGTGTATGTAGAGGTCTATGTAAACCTCCGAGTAGTTATAGATAAAAAATTTTAAATTTTTTCACATTTTTAATCGATGAATGCTATGACGAGGCTAAGGGGCTTGTCTTAGACCTCAAAGAGGACGACAACGCCGGTTACGTCTGGGGGTAAACCCGGTGTAACATTTTGAAATATTGAGGTCATGTGATAAGACTTAAATGGTCTCCTTAGGATCTAAACCAGTGTTCCTAGCCAATTAGGCATATTTAGAGTCTTTGAAGTGGTGTTGGAACCGAAACTCTTAAACGTCTGGCAAATTGGTTCATAAGAGGGCTAGAGTGTCCTTTTGATATAACCAAGTTAAAGAGTCGAAATTTGGTAAACAGTTGTAACCACAGGTGTAAAATGTTGTGTGGGATGGTATCATGCTGGAAAAGTCAGGGGACGACTCCCCAAGGACCAAACAAGGACCCTCGAGGAGGACCCTTAAAGCAGCAGGGCATGACGGACCCCATGACGGGGCATCACAGGCGCGACGAGGCGTCGAGGCCTCCGTCGTGCCAGCCTTAGCGCTTGGACTTTTCCTCCGCCTGCACAAGTCTCTGACAAGCGTGACGGATGTGCAGGACGGAGGGAAGCCAGTCCGTCACGGCCACGACGGTCCATCGTCGTGGAACCATCGTGCGCTTGGGGAGAAAGCCTCCGCCTGCACAAGTCTCTGACCAACGTGACGGATGTGGAGGACGGAGGGATGTCAGTCCGTCACGCCCACGATGGACCGTCGTCGGGGATCCATCGTGGAAGGTCTGTGGCAGTTATGGAAAAGTTATTTTTTTAGTTAGTTAATTAATTAAGTGTCTTAGGGGTAATTAGGGGTTTAAGAGAGACTAATTAAGTGACTTAAGACCCCACTATAAATACCCAACCATCATTAGCCTAATCATTCTCTCAAAAACAAAACTCTCTTCCTTCTCTCTACTTTCTCTCTCTATTGGAAGACTCCATTGGAGATCAACTTGGGAGATCATTGGGGGTTGATTTAGCATGAAATTCACCATCAAAACGTCATCAAACCTTCAGGTATTGGATCTAATTCACCTTTGAGATTCTTTCCTCAAAGGGTTCCTTCAAAGCTTTTTCCAAAAAGTTGAGTTTCTTATGGGTTTCATCCAAATCCGAATTTGATCATGTGAATTGAGTTAATTATGTATTCTTTGGGTTAGAATGAGTAGATTATCATGAATTGTAACTTGATTATGGTGAATGGAAGTAGTTTGATCTAGATTGTGGGTGATGACCCCTAACCCTTAACCCTAAATGTTGAATTGATATGATTAGGTTGAGTTTGATAGAATTGATCTCATAATTAGTTAAATGGTCTTTAATGATTGTTATTGCATTGATTATGGATCTATTATGATGAATTGAAGTTCTTCACACCTATGTTCTTGAATATTGAATCTAAGTTAAGAAGATACACTTGAGATCATGTTACTAGGCTTTGATGTAGTATTGCTTCATAGTATAGTGCTTCTCCTTGATTAGTTCTTGTGATTTATTATTGAATTACATCGATGTGATGATCTAAGATTGGTTGATCTATGGGTTGATGATAAGGCCCTTTATTGATGGACTAGGGAGGAGCATTGGTAAGTCTTGATGATCCTAGCCTTCACTTCAAATTATGGTTAATTGTCATCAAGTGATAATGTTATGTTGAAGTATGCTTTGATTGATGTGATAAGATGATATGATACATGAACTTATATGCTTAGGTTGGTTGTGAGGTTGCTAAGTGTAATGTAATATAGGGAAGTTGTTCGATGTGCCCTATTATGATGAGATGTACGAGGGTTGACTTCACCTATATGAATTGTTAATGAAAGGACTAATTCTCATACAATTCTTATTTGAGCTATAATGATGATATACAAGGGATTGACCCTTCTATCTAATTAAATTGAGAAGATTAATAAAGATTAAAGGCTTCTCTACAAATGGGGACTTAGCTTAGCACCGAGCGAACTTGACATTGAGAGGTGTTGACTTCCCTTAGAGGAATATTCACCATTTGTTCCTTATAGAGTGTTGACTTCCCTTAGAGGAATACTCACCTATGGATCTACGTGAAGTGTTGACTTTCCTTGAGAAATATTCACTCATGAATTCTCATGAGATGAGGCCCCATTACCGAATGGTATATAGAGGGAATACCTATCTCTTAGTTCTTGAACTATGTTGCCACCATAGGATACTAGCTAGTGGATCCACCTAGATAGCTATGTTCACGTTAGGTTCTACCTTGGCCAGTAGACCACCTTCCATCGGTGTAAGGTTTCATGACACCGGATTCCATATTCGATTATGTGGTCTATGTCGGTTAAGGCAAATGTTCCCTAAACTAAAATGAATGAATGAATAAGGTATAGGCTAATTAAAGTAACTTGAGAGGTTGGCTTTAGCTTAGGTAGGGGTATGGGACTCTACCTACGCCTTGCACGAGTTTGCCTTGATAGGAACTTTGAGAGGTCACTATTATGCATGTAAGGCGATAGTATGATGTAAATGGTTGGTATGTTGAGTAACATGCTTATGAATATAATGTTGTTATCTTTGCTTGAAGAAGGATGTATCATGACATGACGAGTATGTTGGTAAGTAAATTGCTAATTGTAGTCTTGGTAGGTTACTTGATTGAGTAGGAGATATGGTAATTTTACTTGATCATTGCACTTGTGACTTATTGAAGGTTATCATTAGTATGCTTTGCTTTGCTATGGTTTAATTTCATATGTAGTCTATTATGTTTTCATAAATGTCCCTTTCTAAATATATTTGATTGGTAATTGTATATGAGATTCCATACTTAGTACATGTGGAGTACTAATCCCTTTTCTTTCCCTTTTCCCAAACATTTTAGGTTCGGGTCGTTGAGCTTGATCCAAATTGCTAGGAAGGAATACTTGGGTATTTTGCCATCCAAGTGGTAGGTCCTCACTCTCTCGAGGACGTGGCCGATATCTCTCTTTTATGATGTGTAGATACTATGATTCTATGTTGACTCCGTTATTCTCTTGAGACGATGTAGTAGACAGCCTATATACGGCTTCTTTCATTTGATGTAGGGCTATGCCCAAGACTTATTGTAATCGATAGATGGTTTATGAGATGAGACGGTTTTATGACTATTATTTTCTAAATATATAAGTGTATGAAATAAAAGTAGAAGACTAAGTAATCTTCGTATATGAACAAGTCTATGTATACTTGATATATATAATTATGTGTATGTAGAGGTCTATGTAAACCTCCGAGTAGTTTTAGATAAAAAGTTTAAAATTCTTTTCTGATTTTTAGTCGATGAATGCTATGACGAAGCTAAGAGGCTTGTCTTAGTCCTCCGAGAGGACGACGACGCCGGTTACGTCTAGGGGGTAAACCCGGATGTGACACTCGGATGTGACAACCAAAAAACAAGGAGAGGTTATGCTTGCAGGGCTGTCCAAGAAGCTTCTCAAAGGGGAATATCAGTTTGTGTTTGAGTTCATTAACAACGTTTTGGTGCCTAGGTCTTAAAAATTAACAATTGCATCTGCTGATGACTTATTTTTCATGGAGCACCTGCTTGAACTTGAACAAATTAACCATCCTGCTATCATGCTGGAGCAGATGCATAGAGTAATGTCCTGAAAAAATGCCAAGCATGGCATTCCATACTGGTATCTGCTGAACATTATTTTAAAACACTTTGAAGTGCCATTAGGAAGGGGGTATCAGGTACCAACAAGCAGATGTTCACTAATTCCACTTTATTGGAATGTGAGGGTATGGAAGGCCCAACTAAGGATAGGTCTCAAGTAGCAGCGGTTCTGGAGAAACCGTCTACTCTCAAATGGGAAGTGGATGATCTTACTAGTCTTCTGAATGAGAAGGAAGTTAAAATTGCCAAAAACTAGTCTGAACTTCAAAAGGCAATTTCTGGGGGACCAGGTACCATTCATTCAAATGACGAAGTGTTGAAAAAGTTGAGGGATAAAAATTCACTACTGTTGAAATCAAATGCATCACTCAATGAGGAAGTTAAGGCTCTCAAGAGGCAAATAATCAAGGCTCATGAAGATTCCAATAAACGGATGATTGTGTTTATGTGCACTTTCTCTCCCCTCCCTCATCCATCTAAAACGTGTCTCTGTAGTCCTATATTTCTTTGTTTTGTTCATTCCTGTTATTCCAAAAATTATGTGGCTTTATGTTTTGACGTGGTAAGTATATGTGATATTATTTTTCCCCTATTCATGTGTACTTATTATCATCTCTTTTTGCCGTCATACGCATGTTCTATGTGGCCCGTGGCCCTGAATTCTTAATTGCCTTGCATTTTGATTTGGATATGTTTACTGCATTACCTTTTCAATGATGTCAAAAGGGGGAAATGTTTTGTTGCATTTGGCTAAAGGGTTAAGGAGGAATACTGTTATCTGATTAAGGGGGAACACTACTATTGAATGAATGTGTGGTCACTCATGGGAGAAGTCATGTAGGTTTTTGTCATCATCAAAAAGGGGGAAATTAATGGGTAATAAGTCTTCATGGTATATATCAAACAAACAACAACAATATTGACTCATTCATTCAAAGAGAGATATTTTTGAAGCTTCAAAATAGCAAGGGACTTGATAGAAGAG
This sequence comes from Solanum sitiens, assembly GCA_016801875.1. NCBI lineage: Eukaryota > Viridiplantae > Streptophyta > Magnoliopsida > Solanales > Solanaceae > Solanum > Solanum sitiens. The sequence goes on from JABWTJ010000061.1 coordinate 1,481,863, forward strand.
ATTCTAGTGCTTTCTATACCAGTTGCATTTGTTTGCTTGTAATAGTTCTTATATTATAGGATTTGTTTCACTTGTGAAAGAAAGTTTCAGACTTGTGTGAATCATTGTAAGAACTAGGTTAAAGGTAACTTAGGTTCTTACTCTAAAATTCTATATTAATCGATTAAGATTAGTATAGTGGGGAACCCTTATTACTTTATTTTTGATTTAGAAACAATGGTGTGTTGTTTGTGCATATTAAAGTGTGTAAAGTGTTTAGAAAGTTCAGGTTGGCGAGAAAATGGCCTACTCGACACATCGCTAAAGAGGTCGGCGATTCCGACCCAGACTGCTGTTAGACTCAAGACAAAGTTACATAGGAGTCTGTAAAATCGGTGATCCCTGTTGACACCCAATTTTAACCCTCCCCGATATAGATCAATTAACGAGCTTTTAACTCTAAACGATGTGATGTAATTAGATTCTACAAGATCTAAATATTTTTCAAGTTAGCTTGAATTAATTTTAACACTTTTTGTAAATTTAGAAATATACTTTGTTTTGAGAAATACCTTTTTGAAATAGTTTGGTTCAAATTTTAATTATATTTTTCTTTCGTTAGTTGATTATCTCATGTCGTTGGAATAAAGAAGCTTGTTAATTAATTTTTATTAATTCGTCTTACTTGTGATTTTAGTCGAAATTGTTGATTAAGGTCAATTTGACTAGCTTCTAAATTCGAGGTGGCTAAATTTGCAATCTCTTAACCTTTTTCTTAATTACAATTCGACCCAACCTTTTAATGCAATATTTAGTCCACTTCAACAATACAAAGACCACCCAATTTTCCCCAAATTTTTAGTTCATTATTTCCAATAACCCCAGCCCATTTTAATCATCCAACCAGGCCCCTTATTCCCTTTTCCCCGACCCGGCCCAATATCCTCATCCATAAGAAAGGGCAGGAAGACCTGAATATTCCCAGCGAGCATCGAAGCGCAGGGGAATATTCAACGCGTCTCTGCACGCGATAAACCAGCAACATTCGGAATTCCTTCAGCGTGAGTAGCAGCGCGCATAATAGATGACCCCAACGTCTCTTTTCTGTGCTTGCGCCTGCCAGTCCCGTACTAGTAGTCCTCGCAGCATGCATCCTTGCTCATCCTCGTCCGCCCGGAGATGGTGACACGTCAAGCTCCAAGGACGGTGTATTTAATCCAAGCCATCCTTTTGATCTGGCTCATCCGGATTTTAAGGAATTTGGCTGAAACTTTCGTACAAATCCAGTTGTTCTGGCGTTCTGGGAAGCGATTTTGAATTGAAAGAAATTGCGAGATGGTCGATTTTTCCCTTATTCTTTTCCCACCCAAGAAATTGGAAACCCTAATTCTCCCCTCCATAAAAGGTCGTTTTTCTGCTCTTGTTGAGGGGTCTTTTTTTCTTTTTTTGGGGATTCTTGATTTTTTTTGGATTTTTAGGGCAGAGAACAGGGTCAATATTTTTGAATTTGAAGGTACTTACAGAGAGTTAGTTACAGTTTGAAAATATATAGATAGTGAAAAGAGTTGGGAGTTTTTTTTCGGAAGGAAAGTTTTGGGGGGGGGGGGGAAGATTCTTTTTAGAGTTAAAATTTTTATCTGAATTATTAAGTGTTGGACGATATAAAAAAGAGGGAGAAAGAAGCAGCGGGTCTTTGCGTTTACATACGTGATAGGTTTAAGTTTTTTTTTTGAGAGTTGTCTTTGTGATTGGGGAGCAAAGGTTTCCTCTAGTTTGGTTGAAAAGAAAAGAACTCGACTTTTGTGTGTGAAGGAACGCTACTGCTCGTATTGTCTCCGATCGCTGCTTTTAACAAGGTAAATTACTCTTAATTTTGGCTACTTTCTTAGTTGTCGCGTATCTGATGAAGGTGAAATAATGATGTTATGTTGGGATTCACATTAGAGCATTTTTGTTTGATGTATTTAAGATTGATAAACCATTTCAATTCTGTGTCTCATAGAATGTTGTTGTATCCTCACCGCGCTAACAGTTCTTAAAGAGGCTTGAGTAGAAGAATAAGTCTTCGATGTTTGCTACTTTGATAGTAAAGTGTCATCTGCATTGTTAGATTTTATTCATGAAGTGTTTCAGGGGTCGCGATTCTTCTGTCGATTCAAAGAGAATTTGCATAATTTGCTTAAACACACATTGCTCTTTCCATGCCGATCTTTCTGTACATGTACTGCATTTCCAAAATGATTTATTACCCGTTCAAGCCTATGTTTTTTTGGTCCGAGTTTTCTTGGCTAAAGTGACCATTCTGATTTTGTTGGTATCTGCTAAATTGGTTTTATATTGTTTCATCTGTCTTTGAAGAAATGTTAGTATATCATGTGGTTTCTCTCACTGATTGTTTTATCACCAAGCATGTTCTCTTTATCTATATGTATATATTCTGGGTCCCCTCTAAGCTGGGATTCTTCAATAGCTTAGCGCTAAGATTTTAATGCCCCTTGCTAATTGTGAGCCTTCCCCTCATTCAGTTTCCTTGATACCCTCATTTTCTAAATGGTTTCTTTTGTGTTGATTTTGATATTGTTAAAGTGCTAAGTGATTACTAACCGATATTCAGTAGCTCTCTTCGCGTTCTTTGAAGATCTAAAAATTTTTAGTCATTGTTACAGTCATCCCCTGTACCTTTGTGTCCATTTTAGGATATAGAAAGTTTCATCATAATCTTTTTTTCTTTGACTTGAGTTGGCAGTGTGCTCTCAGCACCTCACTGTGTACCCCCTATATGCATGTGTATCCTCAAAACTCTCCTCTCTTCGATCTATCGTGTTTTGCGGGTCATTTGGAATGTTAAGCTAATTAGAGGTCAAAAGGCCGTTAAACTAAAAGAAAAGTGAGGGTTCTTCTTTGCTTTGTCTGTTATATTTTTTTTTATTTTTTTTTCTTTTCTCTTTCGACTCTAAGTGGGAATTCTTGTTTCAATTTCTCGATTTACTCGCATTTTTAAATCTATGATTTTGCTCTTCCCTTCTTCGTCCTACTTCTTGGTTCGCTATTTTTGTTTCTTCCTGATTCTGCATATTAGTTTTAATATATATTTATATCTGAATTTTGATTACTGAGTTTGAGGATGTTAGTGTTTGTGAAGTAGTTACAATAACAGGCCTTTTAATACCTATTCATAATGTTCTTAGTTTATTTACTTGTTTAGATGTAAACTAGTGTTGAATCCGCTTTGCATTGTTTATACGACTTTTCAGACATAAAATCATCTCGTACAGTTTGCTATACTGATATTTATGCTCGATATGTGTAAGGGTCTTAGAAATTGGCTATTTCGACGGCTATATGTGGCGACTTTTGTCATTTTTTTTGCTGATGTAATAATCATGTGTATTCGTCCCTGCTATCCGATTTATCTTCAATATGGTATTCTTATTACCTTGCCCCGATTTGAGATGATAAGGAATCTTCAGTTATTAAGAAATATCCCCTGCCCCTATGAGTTCTATATGGTCATTAGGATGGATTTTTGCAGTGGTTATAGCAGTAAAGAGTTTAAAATTTGGTTTAGTTCCTTTGCGGGTTTACTGACGTGAGGATGGCGGTACAGCGTGCTATTTACCACGAATTTCTTCCAAATATCTCATGGCAGTAACTTTAGTTTATATTTGATATGCTCGATGGATTTAAGTCATTACTTCATTATTTTATCGTATTGAATGTTGCTGCCCTTCTTCCTTTCCTCCCTCAGTATACTAACTTTATTTCCTTTTGGTCTTGCATATGAAACTTGTCTGAGTTCATCATGAATTCTTCCCTTCCCTTGTGTCTGGAGGGAGCCAAAAGACTCTATTTCCTCTTTCTCGAGTCTACCAGCATTAATACCGATGTACAGATCCCGAGTTAGAAAAGTCCGAAGCAAGTTGGAAGAAGTTGAAGAGCTTGGGGCAATTAACCCAAGTTTATTTTTTTAAATTTTCGCATTGTATTTATTTTGGGCATAAGCCCTTGTCGCTTTTCTATTTTCTGTTTTATATTATTATCGTTTAGTTTAGGACAGGTACAAAGAAAATGGGTCAAAAACCCAAAACAGGTGGGTCCAAAAACCTGTCAAGGCGAACAGAACCCGGAGTTGGACCCAATATCTCTATCCCTATCTCTCTTTACATGCTTTTAATTACTTGCCTTGTTTAGTTGTCGTTAATTTTAAAGTTAGAAAATCCGAATCCCCGCAAATGCCATAATTTTTTTTATCGACTTAAAACCAATAATTTTGCAAATAATTCGCTTAGATAAAATTCCACTTTCAAAAACAATCTTAAATAATTTTTTTTTGGCTTTCGTTTTTCAAACAAACACTAAAGAATATTTTTATCGTAAATTGTAATCCTTAGCCAAATAATTAGTTGTTGGATAACCGTAGGTTAGCGGAACATCTTAGGTGCTTTCAAAACCTTCCTAAGACGTTAATATGAATCCCCGAACCATTTAAATATTTTCAAACAATTTTCTCTGTTAAGTTATTTGAAAACAATAGTTTTCTTAATTTTTCTTAAAAATTAAGTGGCGACTCTAAAAAAGTCGTAAACTTACAAAAAATACCTTTTTTCGATAAAACAAAAATGGCGACTCTGCTGGGGAATTGGAGGATTCTAACCTTAAAACTAACATTATTTGGCTATTTGTGATAAATTGTTTACTTGTTTAGTTTATCTTAGTTTTTGAATTGTTGCACTTTCATGGCATCTTTCCGCCAAACGGCAAATAGTATGCATTAGAAAAACGAAAGTTACGTGGCTTTCCATGGCTTTCTTCAGAAATACACAAGAGTCTCATTTGGAAGTATCAAACGAATAGTTGGAATACGGTCATCCGACGTCGTTTGGTAGCTTCACCCCATTGTTTGTCCGACTCGGGTAACCGTCAACTTGAAAACTATTCTAGTAAGCCTAAGCTAGAGCAAAACCAAAACCAAAAATTAAGCATAAGCCTAAGACGGCTTAATACCCAAGGTGTATTAAGTCCATTTAACAGAAAACTGCCAAAATTGTGTCTAAGGTCTTCGACCTCACGACACATCATTTTTTGTGACAGTTGAATGATATACGTGTTGAAAACCAATTTGGGGTGGGTAAACCTAACATGCTTCTATTTTGTAGATATGGACCATTTTCCAAAGTTTGACATGATCATAGCGGCGCCACTCCAACTCAAAATGTGGCATGACAATCTCGACGGGGATCATAGAAGAACCCTCAACAAATATGTGGGCGCTCTGATAGAATTGATCAACATGAACGGTTGGCCTGAATTGGTTGAGGTCCTTACGGGCTACTGGGATAATCAACGAATGGTGTTTTGATTCGGAACCGCCGAAATTACCCTAGCTTTGGAGGAAATTTGAGATTGCATAGACACGGTAGGCACTAGGATAGAAAGGAGAGCAAGAAGACAAGAACACATCTTTATCCCTAACAAGCCTTCGGTAGGAAATATTGCGGACTGGTTCGGATTGGGGAAAGACTTTACTTACTGGTGCCAAGATTCCCATATAGCATTTAGATATCTGTACATCCAATTTGGACACGCAAGCTTCTATGCCACCTATAACGGAGAGTTCAAGATCTTCTACAGAGAATGGAACGGAATTCGTCCTCTAGCATTTGCTGTAGCGTTGTTGGGAACGATGGTCTTTCCACATGATCCAAGTCTGAGAATCAATACCCGAGTAATAACACTCGCACACACTTTTTTCAAAGGGTATACGCACCAAGGAATAACGAAGTACTACCCTATAGCTCCGGTCATCTTGTCTGATATGTATCGAGCCTTAGGAAAATGCAAAGAGGGGCATCGATACTTCCAAGGATGCAACCTACTTCTTCAGTGGTGGATTCTCAGCCACTTGGCAAAGGGTGCTGGGACTCAGGAGCTACACACTCTCGACAACAAGAACACCCTCAAAGATTTGAATGACATGCTGTACTAGCAAAATATGGGCAATCGGAGAACAAGGGGGAGATGGGCTCAGATTTTCTCCGAATTTAGAGAAGAAGATCTCCAATGGATGCTTGACCGCTTCCTCTCCAAAGAAGTTGTTGTAGAGAGCCGCAGACAAATTGTATTTCCTCTGCCAGGTATTCAAGGAATTCGCCCTTACGAACTCTTTCGAGTCTTACGACAGTTTGGAAGGAGGCAAACTTGCCTAAAGATGCGTACTATGGCATTTATGTATACGATATCGGAGACGATAGGGTGCATGACGCAACTGAATTGTTCAGAGAATGGAAAGGTGCCAAGTGGATGGACAAAACTACCATAGCTCCAGACCGATTCAATGCTGGGTACGATGAGGGTTAAAAAGAATGGTTGAAAAAAGACATACAAGGTATCTCCTCCTCAACCCCTCGCAGCTTTCGCAGCGTGACTAACAAAGAAGCCAAGGCAGTGGCTGAGCTACAAGAGGTAAAGAAATAGGCTCAAGAAATATACGCTAAATTTGTTGAGAACCAAGATATTCTTGAGAGGACGACTCAAGAGGTGAAAAGATTGAGGCGTGGTTATGATGATTTTGATACTTGGATCAAGGAAAAGATTGAGAGGATGCGATAGAAAAGCTTGGAAGACAAGGGATGCCTGGGTGAAGGATTCTTGCTGATGCTAAAATACATGTTTCAGCAATACAAGACCCAGGGAGACGGCAACGGAGCAGAACCATCAGGCACAGCATAGAGGATTTCTCCCCTGTGTGGTTTTTTTTATATGTATTTATGTTGTTTTTAGCCCCTGCGTGGGCCTGCCTTTATCGCACTTTCAAATGGCCCTTGCGTGGGTCTGTCTATGTTTTGTCCTTTATTTTTCCCCCTTTGTGAACATTATTATTCATTTGTGAATTTTATTTTGGGGGGAATTGTTTATTTGGTTCAAATTCACGCGTACATCATTCAAATGCGATAGGACTACCCTGGCACAAAAGGGTCCCCTTGTATGTTTTAGGATGCGATATATGTGTTATTTAAACTGCTTATGTGTTGTGTTGCTGTGAATGAGGATATCAGAAACTCACTCTTTTTTAGAAATTTTCAAAAAAATACAAACAAGTCACTATTACAAAATGTCCGACCAAAATTTTTCGAGTCTTAAGTTTCTCACTCAAAAGACACCTCTCATACCCAAATCCCAAGACAAGTACTTTACTGTCTCAGGAAAGGCAAAATCGCCGCTATGGATAAAGGAAAGGGTATTCAAGCTGAACCAAGTGAAGAAGAGAGGATCGAGATGCAAAAGCAGCGCAGAAAGCGTCTGTACAAATCATTATTTCCTCCTGAGAGCCCCGAAGAGGAAATCAACGAAGGAAATTATGAGGAGGAAAGTTATGAGGAAATACTTGCCCGTCCACCTTCTTTTGAGGGGCGTCTGGCAAATGGAGATAGCAAAATTTCTCTCGAGGCATATCCGCACGAAGGCCAAAAGAAGATAGAGGTCATCTCGTGTGCTCTCGTTTTTGAACACTATTGGTCTAGGGGCCTACTAAGACCCGTTAAGAAAGCGTCCCTCCAAGTGGGATTAGGAGATCTCCGCAAGATGTGTGAATGTCATCCCAAGGAGAAAGGACATACAATAGAAGAGCGTATCGGGTTTAAAAACGCAGTCCGTTGTTAATTTGGTATGGATAGTACTCCTAATACTTAGGGTGACAGCGTCATCCTTGCATGTGATGAAATACGTCTTGACATACCGGTCACCGAGAGGACCAGATTTTTTCATTGTTCATTCACTCCTTTTAAGAAAACAATGAGGGAAATCTACTCGGATTTAGTTCAGAATGGCATCTTTACCCATTACTACAAGAATGTGGGCATGCAATATTCTCTTCAGTACGAAATCCGAAAGCGTTGTCCCTATCATCATCATGCCATAGACCACAACATTGAAAAGTGTCTCGACTTTCGTCATGACCTCGAATCCCTCATTGGCATAGGAAAGATTCAAGTTGAGACTGTTCCCCGTGACTAAGATGATAATGAGAACAAAATGACTGAGCTGGAGTCATTAGTCTTATTTTTAAGCTTTGATTGTCTTTAAGTTTCCTTGTAATCCCAACGAATGAATGAACGAAAAATCAATGTTTTATTTTCTACTCGAATTATGTTGGGCCTGATTTCTCCTTGTGAGATACGTAGGCAGCCATTCAAGGCCCGGCCCCTATCTTTAAAAATTTCTTCATTCTCCCCTTTCATATTACAAGGAGATACGAAGATCAGATCAACGGACGCCAGAGAGCAACTGCAAGAAGACCTTAGCTCAACGCGATTTGGCCTTTCTGAGATAGTGTCAAACTAAAAGAGCAAGCAAATTACTGCTTCTAAAAAAAAAACTGTTTTCGTCCTTACTCGTGGGTTGAAGATATTCCTCAAACATAGCAACTTGTGTGTTTACCTGCTCTATGTGTGATATTATGTGTTTTGTATTCTGAGTTCAAACTGACAAATCTGCCTTTGAGCTGTTTTCCTCCTCAGGTATTTTGAACTGATCTGTGTTGACTAAGCTGGCAGATCATCCTTACTTTACCAGATCAAAAGGTCCCGCAGATTCCTTTCCAGGGCAAAATTCTGACAAAGGAAAGACAATTATGGGAGATAATAGCGAGGACGTTGGTCTTACTGATGTTGTGGTTGCTCAACCCACCATAGCGGACCAAAATGAGTTGATTCTGTAGTTGATGCAGCAAATTGCAGAAATGAGAATGGAAATGCAAAGGAGACAGGATCTGCCTCCGCTGGGTTTTGCTGTTAATGCTACAGAGGGAAGGCCTCCTATCTACTTTCGTTCCTCAAATGTGCATCCAGATCAAGGCGTGCCGCTCGCTTAGAATCCCCCTGCTGTAGACACAACTAACCAAAATCCGCAGTATGCTTCAGCGTCTTATCAAACTCCACCTCCTCCTCAAAACAACCACCCCCAAATGCCCTCTAATCTTCAAAATACCCAACCTTAATCCGCTCCACCACCACAAAACCAAAGTCAAAATCTGAATCAGAACACCTCTAATCCTCAGGCATCCCACCATCATTTAAATCAGAACACCAATCCTCAGACTTACCCCCAAAATTACCAAGCTGCTCAAAATGCCCAGAGTCCTTCCATAGCTCCACCCTTGCCTAAAAGAACCACTTTCCAAATCCCTGTCCATGCTGAGCACGACGTGCACGATTCTGAGTTGGACCACTATGAGGAACAGGAAAGAGAGTGGAGGATAAAGGAAGAAGCAAAAGTAGACATAAAAGAGGAGATCAAGAAGGCTATGAAAGAGCTTCAATGCGTCCCCGATGCTACCGGACTTAACTATGAAGATTTGTGCATTCACCCGAGTCTGGACCTTCCAGAAGGGTTCAAGATCCCCAAGTTTGATACCTTCGGAGGAATGGGAAACCCTATGGCTCATCTGAGATCCTACTGTGACCAACTCGTGGGAGTTGGAAGGGACGAAGCTTTGCTGATGCGGCTTTTCAGCCAAAGTTTGTGCGGGGAGGCTTTGGAGTGGTTCACCTCCCATGAAACTCGACAATGGACCACCTGGAATGCTCTGGCAAAGGACTTCATCGAGCGATTTGCTTATAATGTAGAAATTGTTCCCGATCGCTACTCTTTGGAGAAGATGAAGCAGAAGTCTACTGAGAGCTACAGAGAATTTGCCTATAGGTGGAGGAAGGAAGCGGTGAGAGTAAGACCGCCCATGTCTGAAAAAGAAATTGTTGAGGTGTTTGTGCGGGTGCAAGAACCCAAATATTATGACAGAATTATGTTGCTCGTTGGAGCAAAGTTTGCTGAAATAGTGAAGATCGGTGAGACTATTGAAGACGGTTTGAAAACAGGGAAGATAGCCCGGGTAGCCGCATCACCCGGATCTTCAGGGTTGTTAAAGAAGAAGAGAGAAGAAATTGCTGCTGTTTCATATGAGGGGAAGAAACCCCCCAGAAGCTCATCATATTCCAGAGGTCGTCCTCGACCCTCCCAAAATTCCTATCAGGATCGCTACATGCAAGCTAGTCATCCCAATAACCCTCCATTTTATCAAAATGCTACCCCCACTAATCTGAATGTCCAAGCTCCACTATACCAAAGTCCACCCCCAAATTACCAAAATCCATCTCCCGTTTATCCAAATCACCCTCCACTCTACCAAACTCCATCTCCTCATTATCTTGGTATCGCTCCCACCTGTGCTAACGTGCAGTCGAGCTACAGATCACCCTTTCCTGTTTATCAAGTTCAAGCTCCACTATACAAAAATTTCCCTCCAAATTACCATGATCCATTGCCAAACTACCAAACAAATCCACATCCCAGAAATCAAGCTCCACGTCCGAACAACCGAGGTTATCAACAGACGCCTCCCCCAAAAGGAAGTTATGATCCCCCTCGACCTCGGTTCGAGAAAAAACCTGCAAGGAATTTCACTGCGCTCGCAGAAAGCCGAACAAAGCTGTACGAGCGACTGGCTGCAGCTGGATACATCCACCCTGTAGGGACCAAACCCGTGGATGTCAATTCATGATTCTACAGGTCTGATCAGAGATGTGTTTATCATTCCAACTGTGTTGGGCATGATACTGAGGATTGTATCAACCTCAAGCATAAAATTCAGGATCTTATTGACCAAGATATAGTCTCTCTCCAACTAGCGGCACCAAATGTCAACACCAACCCATTGCCGAATCATGGAGGCGGCAATGTGAATATGATAGAGATAGACGACGATTGGTGTGTGACAAAGGTGATAACTCCAATGGTCCCTCACGAGTTGGAAAGGTTTGTGGCTTCATTAACTATCAAAGAGAAAAAAGAGTTTGTTATATTGACACCCGCAAAGGCTGTTGCCTTGGTTCCATCAAAAGCTCTTATCAAGCCTAAGTTCGTTATTGAAACTGCTGCTGCTCAAGGCATGACCAGATCCGGAAGATGTTACACTCCTGACGAGCTTGCTCTCGGAGGTCAAAAGAAGGATCAGACCAAAAGGACAATAAGCGAAGGAGAAGCGGAGGAGTTTTGGAGGAGAATGCAGCCGAAGGACTATTCTATCATCAAACATTTGGAGAAAACTCCTGCCCAAATTTGTGTTTGGGCCATGTTGATGAGTTCTCAATCACATAGTGAAGCTCTGATGAAAGCACTCGATGATACATATGTGCCCGCGGGCACAAGCAGCGATAATGTGGCCGCCATGATCCGCCAGGTTATTCGAGGACATCGCATCAACTTCTCTAACGATGAGTTGCCTTTCGAAGGGAAGTCGCACAACAAGGCGTTGTACATCACTGTGGTCTGTCGTGAAAAGGTCATAAATCGCGTCTTGGTGGATGATGGGTCCTGTTTGAATATTTGTCCATTGTTGACATTGAAGCAGTTACGTTTTGACTTGGGAAAGTTGGAGCAAAACCAAGTCAACGTGAGAGACTTTGACGGGGTCCAAAGAGACACTTTGGGAGCAGTAAATCTGGTTATCCAAATGGGTCAGGCCGAGTTTAGCGCACAGTTTCAAGTCTTGGACATCGACACTAGCTACAACCTTCTTCTAGGAAGGCCTTTTATTCACATGGCTGGAGCTGTGCCTTCTACTTTGCATCAGATGATGAAACTCGTTGGAAGAACGAAGAGCTAGTCATTCATGGCGAAGGTAGTCATTCTGGCAGACAGGCGCCGATTATCGATGAAGTGTCTCGAGGCATTAATTTCTACACGATGGAGCTGGTAAATGCCACTGGTGAAGACTTGGCCCCACAGCCTCTCATGCCTTCTGTGTATAAAATGATTGCCACTGTGATGTTGCAAGGTGGTTTTGAACCAGGTTTTGGGTTGGGAAGGAATTCCCAAGGAATTGTTGAGCCCATTCAAGTTCCTGCCAAGGGGGCAAAATATGGATTGGGGTATGTCCCCACAGATGACGATGAGAAGATGAAGAAGAAGAAGGATCACGAGCTGAATGAACAAAATGAGGCAAGTGATGACGAGGTTGATGATTACGAAGAGGAAAGTAAGGAACCAGAGTGTGTTGCCAAGGAATTTCGTCAGTTTGAAAATCAGTATAAATCAAATTTAGAGGAAACTTAAACGGTAAACCTGGGCGACCAAGAGTGTGTCAAAGAGGTTAAAATCAGTATTCACTTGAGTGAGGATCAAAGGAAAGGCCTGATTCACCTTCTTGATGAGTACATGATGTGTTCATTTGGGAGGTCAATGACATGCAAGGACTGAGTACCGATGTCGTGTCCCACAAATTGCCGATTAACCCAGGGTTTGATCCGGTGAAGCAAAAGGTTCGAAAATTCAAGCCTGAGTTGAGTTTAAAGATTAATGAAGAGATCACCAAGCAGATCAAGTCTCGATTGGTAGAGGTGACACAATACCCGACTTGGTTGGTGAATGTTGTTCCGGTCGCCAAAAAAGATGGGAAAATTAGAATTTGTGTTGACTATAGAGATCTCAACAAAGCCAGCCCGAAGGATAATTTTCCATTGCCAAACATTCATATTCTGATCGACAACTGTGCTAAGCATGAAATCCATTCATTTGTGGATTGTTACGCAGGTTATCATCAGATCCTGATGGACGAGAAAGATGCAGAAAAAATAGATTTTATCACACCTTGGGGTGTATATCATTACTAGGTGATGCCGTTTGGCTTCAAGAATGCTGGTGCTACCTATATGAGGGCTATGACGACCATATTTCATGACATGATTCATAAGGAGATTGAGGTATATGTAGATGATGTCATAATCAAGTCCCGCGAGAGTTTGAACCACTTGATGCATTTGAAAAAGTTCTTCGATCGTTTGCGTCGGTACAACTTGAAATTAAATCCTGCCAAATGCGCTTTTATAGTTCCAGTCGAGAAGTTGTTGGGATTTATAGTCAGCCGGAGAGGTATTGAGCTCGATCCTTCTAAGATTAAAGCAATTCAAGAGTTACCTCCACCGAAGATGAGAAAAGAGGTGATGAGTTTCCTAGGAAGGTTGAACTACATCAGTCGATTCATAGCTCAATCAACGATGGTGTGTGAGACCATCTTCAAGCTGTTAAAGAAAGACGCTCCGACAAAGTGGACTAAAGAGTGTCAGATTTCTTTTGATACTATCAAGAATTATTTGTCAAATCCACCAGTATTGGTTCCTCCGCGAGAAGGGAGTCCTTTGTTGCTGTATTTGTCCGTCTCAGATAGTGCATTCAGATGCGTGCTCGGTCAACACAACGAGACAGGGAAGAAGGAAAGAGCTATCTATTACATAAGCAAGAAGTTTACTCCATATGAGTCTCGTTACACTCTGTTGGAGAGAACATGTTGTGCTTTGACTTGGCTTACTCAGAAATTGAGGCATTACTTGTCTTCTTATACTACATATCTCATTTCCAGAATGGACCCGTTGAAGTATACTTTTCAGAAAGCGATGCCAACCGGAAAGTTAGCTAAATGGCAAATGCTGTTGAGTGAGTTTGATATTGTGTATGTGACTCATAAGGCAATAAAAGCACAGGCCTTGGCTGATCATCTTGCAGAAAATCCTTTTGATGAAGATTATGAACCGCTTAAGACTTATTTCCACGATGAAGAGGTATCGTTTGTGGGTTAAGATATTTCTGAAGCATATCCCGGTTGGAGGTTATTCTTTGATAGAGCGGCGAATCACCAAGGGAAAGGCATCAGAGCGGTCTTAGTGTCAGAATCTGGTCAGCACTATCCTATGGCAGCTAAGCTCCGATTTAATTGCACGAACAATATGGCTGAGTATGAAGCTTGCATTCTTGGGTTGAAAATGACCATCGACATGAACGTCTACGAGTTATTGGTCATTGGAGATTTCGATCTTTTGATTCATCAAGTTCAAGGAGAATGGGCTGTGAAGAACCCAAAGATTATTCCTTACGTACAGTATGTACAGAAGTTGTGCAAGAGATTTCGCAAGATCGAGTTCAGACATACTCCCAGAATACATAATGAGTTGGCCGATACTCTTGCCACAATTGCGTCAATGATTAAACATCCATATACTGATTATATTGATCCTCTGGATATAGAGCTGAAAGAACATCCAGTCCATTGTTCCCATGTTGAAGCAGAACCAGACGGTTTGCCATGGTATTTCGACATAAAGAAGTATTTGGAGTCCGGAAGTTATCCTGAAGATGCAACATCCAACCAAAAGAAGTCGATACACCGTATGGCTCTCAATTTCTTTCTAAGTGGAGAAATCCTTTATAGGAGGACTCCAGACTTAGATCTCCTCAAATGTGTCGACGCCATTGAAGCTGCGAAACTTATTGAACAGATATATGCTGGAGTTTGTGGTACGCATATGAATGGGCTCACTTTGGCGAGGAAAGTCCTTTGAGCAGGTTATTTCTGGATGACTATGGAGAATGATTGTGTTGCAAGTTTGTGCAGAAATGTCATAAACGTCAAGTGAACGGTGATTTGATCCGAGTACCGCCTCACAAACTCAATACTATGAGTTAACCTTGGCCATTTGTAGCTTGGGGCATGGATGTCATCGGTCCGATAGAGCCAGCCGCTTCTAATGGACACAGATTTATTTTGGTTGCCATCGATTACTTCACCAAGTGGGTGGAGGCAGTTCTTACAAGTCGGTAACCAAGAAAGTTGTAGCTGATTTTGTTCGCAACAATTTGATATGCAGGTTTGGAGTACCGGAATCCATCATTACTGACAACGGTGCAAATCTCAACAGTCACTTGATGAGATATATATGTGAACAATTTAAGATTACTCACCGAAACTCAACCACTTATCGTCCGCAAATGAATGGAGCTGTAGAGGCTGCCAACAAGAACATCAAGAAGATTCTGAGGAAAATGATTGACAATCACTGAGGTTGGGATGAGATGTTGTCATATGCTTTGTTGGGTTATCGAACGACTGTCAGAACGTCGACTGGAGCTACTCCGTATTTGTTAGTATATGGAACAGAAGCAGTCATACCTGCCGAAGTTGAAATACTGTCTTTGAGAATTATCCAAGAAGCTGAGTTGAGTAATGCTGAATGGGTTAGCAAGAGAATTGATTAGTTAACTTTGATTGACGAAAAGAGAATGGTTGCCGTTTGTCATGGTCAACTATATCGACAGAGAATGATTCGTGCTTTTCACAAGAGGGTAAGAACCAGAATTTTTGAAATAGGTCAGTTGGTCCTTAAACGCATTTTCCCTCATCAGGATGAGTACAAAGGAAAATTTGCACCGAATTGGTAAGGTCCTTACATGGTTCGAAAGGTATTATCTGGAGGTGCGTTGGTCCTGTCGGAGATGGATGGCACCGCGTGGCCGAAATCGATCAACTCTGATGCTATCAAGAGATACTACGTGTGAAGCTTCGGTTTGCATTTCTATTATTTCCTTGTAATTGTACATTTGCTTGTATTTGTTTCGTTTAAAATTTTATCCCTCTTGTAATGAACTACGTCTGACCTGAATTCTCAAAAATGAGATACGTAGGTGACCTATGTCGGCCTTGGTCACCCCATTTTATCCCCTTTAAATATTTCTTTGTATTTGAACTACATTCGACCTGAATTATCAAGAATGAGATACGTAGGCGGCCTATGTCGGCCTCGGTAGGTTTCTTTGTAAATTTCTTCTATTGTTAGCCTTGAGGAGAACTACGTTTGACCTGATTCCTGCCTCAACGGGATACGTAGGCGCCACAAGGGTTCTGTCATATGTCCCGCAAGATTTCTATTTTTCTTTACAGTAGAAACTGGGACAGAATTTTGAGAGGGTCTAAAAATTCTTGAGAAGAAGATTTTTTTTCCTCTGCAAGTCAAGATCAAAGAGGTTTCGAGATTTGCAACTGGGACAGAATTTTCGATAGGAATTTACTTACCGACATTTGAAGATAAACAAAACTTGTAACTGGGACAGAAATTTTGAGGATGGCCTCAAAATTTCAACATGGGTTTATCGACAGCCTGGAGTGATTGTGAATACTTCCCAGCGAATAAACCCCCGAGCACCCAAACTCAGAGAAGTTCGCTAAGCCTGACGTGACATGACACTTGGCAATAACCTTTTTCAAAATATTACTTTTTTTCTTAAAGATTTTCTTTTTAAGTTTTATTTGTTTTGGCATGAAATATTTTGTCTTATCTATCAAGAGTTGGGTGATCAGTAAGATCAACTGGAGATAGCATGACGATGATGTAGACAACTGAAGAAATTGACATAGATCAGTTCGTTTTATAACTAACGATTGTTCTGTGGATGCAGGTCTATAGCTTTGTTTTAATATCAGCTAAATTCTTCCGATCGATGAACACGGAAAAGTCAAAGGAGGAGAAAACTATTTCAAAATCAACAGCTTTCCTAGATGCAGAAATCATGTTATATCGTTTATGGCGGAGACTTGGGAATATGATTTGTTTATTTCAGTCAATTTCCAACAACATGATGTTTGTAAGGAGCGTCCAACTAGATTCGAGGGTGAATCAAGCAAAAATCTCAAGGAAGAGTTTACGATTTCCATAAAGGATGTCATTTGCATTACAATGTCAGATATTATATTATACATTACCCGGAAGGTTTATTTATTTCATTATTGATCAAGACGATACATTACCCGGAGGGATCATTTATATTGTTGCCGATCAAGATGATATACTATTTGGAAGTCATTTTACCATTATCGTCAATTAAGACGATATGATTATCCAGAAGACACCCAGAAGATCACTATGTTTCTTGATTTAAGCACTATCTTCATTTGGTACAAAGGATGACATTAAGATTTAATCACATGAGGATATTTATGCCCTGCAGAAGATCATGCATCGCGAGTCCATATTCATGCATCGCGAGTCAATACTCATGCATCGCGAGTTAACACTCATGCATCGCCAGTCGATACTCATGCATCGCGGAAGATCATGCATCGCGAGTCAATACTCATGCATTGCGGAAGATCATGCATCGCGAGTTAATAATCATGCATCGCGGAAGATCATGCATTGCAAGTTAATATTTATGCATCGCGAGAAGGTTTCATGCCTCGCAAGAATTTATGCATCGCGAGAAGATTCCATCTCTCGCAAAAAGTTTATACACGCAAGAAGATTTCATGCCTTGCGGAATTTATGCATCGCGAGAAGATTCCATCCCTCGCAAGAATTTATGCATCGCGAGGAGATTTCATACCTCGCAAAAGTTTATGCATCGCAAGAAGATTTTATGCCTCGCAGAGATTTATACATCGCAAGAAGATTTCATACCTTGCGGAATTTATGCATCACGGGAAGATATTCATACGCCGCAAGAAATCATGCACTACCAGGGTAAAAGTCGTGCATCACAAGAGAAATATTTACTTATTGGCATCAACTGCACTCTTTTATTCATGATAAGAGTAAACAACATGAAGAATACATCGTCATCAAGAGAAACATTAACACTACATCATCTTTCACTTATGTTGAAACCAGCATGAAGAGTACATTGACATGAAAAGAAATATCGGCATTGCATCAGCATTTATTTATTTTGACATCAAGTGAAGAATACATTGGAGATTACATTGCAAACACAAGACATAAGCTTTGTTTGCTTTACGTCAAACCGATCGAGTTGACGTCAAATGATGAAGGAGAACAATTGAGTGTCGACACGGTAAAAGACATTGTCTCCCATTTTAATTGCATTTTTATGCTGATGAGTTTTTATCTCAGTCTTTGTCGAGAGCATCCGAAAGGATGAATTCTCCAAAACATACCACAGGTGCGGATGACATCAAAAAGGATGCAGCACAACGTGGAACTTTTTCTTAGCAGCAAACTGGGACACAGTCCAAAGAGGAATGTCAAACTCTTATGACGCGAGCAGAGGAGCGACTTCCACCACAATCAAACCACACCCCTATCAGAAGGCATGTGGGTTTTTCTTCTTTTGTCAGTTTTGGTTTTGCACCCGGAATTTTGGTCTACCGGAGGCAAGTTTCCAATCTGAGTGATGATGCGCCAAGAGCTTTGGAAATTATGTCCGTGTAAGTTCTTACCTATGGATGTGAAGAGATCCACCTTCATGGCTAAGAGCTTACAAGCCTCTTTTTCATACTCGTTTAGTTTGTCACTTGTCTGGAACCAAGGATTATCTAGCATAATAGATTTCCTTTTCAACCGATCGAGTCGAACTACAAGCAGCCTGATTTCTATGTTTAGGGATATGTAGGCGATCTCAATACTGAAAACTCAGCTGTACTCCAACATTCTCTCTCGAATCTATTTCTCGAGCATTTTGGTACCTTCATAATTCGGTATCGAGGTGACTTTTGATTCTTTCAAAATCGTGCGTTAAATCAAGTGTATTGAACTACAAGTGGCCTGAATTCTCATATAGCCTGAGATATGTAGGAAACCCATTTTCAGGGTTCGGCCACAATTCCTAAAGTCCGTACCAAATCCCTTTCTTGGACGAATACGTGGTCGGTCAAAATTGGATTGGTCAATTTCATTTTCCTCGAATTTCTTGCATCAATCCAAGTAAAATGAGGGACAGTTGTTGACACCCAATTTTAACCCTCCCCGATATAGATCAATTAACGAGCTTTTAACTCTAAACGATGTGATGTAATTAGATTCTACAAGATCTAAATATTTTTCAAGTTAGCTTGAATTAATTTTAACACTTTTTGTAAATTTAGAAATATACTTTGTTTTGAGAAATACCTTTTTGAAATAGTTTGGTTCAAATTTTAATTATATTTTTCTTTCGTTAGTTGATTATCTCATGTCGTTGGAATAAAGAAGCTTGTTAATTAATTTTTATTAATTCGTCTTACTTGTGATTTTAGTCGAAATTGTTGATTAAGCTCAATTTGACTAGCTTCTAAATTCGAGGTGGCTAAATTTACAATCTCTTAACCTTTTTCTTAATTACAATTCGACCCAACCTTTTAATGCAATATTTAGTCCACTTCAACAATACAAAGACCACCCAATTTTCCCAAATTTTTAGTTCATTATTTCCAATAACCCCAGCCCATTTTAATCATCCAACCAGGCCCCTTATTCCCTTTTCCCCGACTCGGCCCAATATCCTCATCCCTAAGAAAGGGCAGGAAGACCCGAATATTCCCAGCGAGCATCGAAGCGCAGGGGAATATTCAGCGCGTCTCTACACGCGATAAACCAGCAGCATCCGGAATTCCTTCAGCGTGAGTAGCAGAGCGCGTAATAGACGACCCCAATGTCTCTTTTCTGTGTTTGCGCCTGCCAGTCCCGTACTAGTAGTCCTCGCAGCATGCGTCCTTGCTCGTCCTCGTCCGCCCGGAGATGGTGACACGTCAAGCTCCAAGGACGGTGTATTTAATCCAAGCCATCCTTTTGATCTGGCTCATCCAGATTTTAAGGGATTTGGCTGAAACTTTCGTACAAATCCAGTTGTTCTGGCGTTCTAAGAAGCGATTTTGAATTGGAGAAATTGCGAGATGGTCAATTTTTCCCTTATTCTTTTCTCGCCCAAGAAATTGGAAACCCTAATTCTCCCCCCATATAAGGTCGTTTTCCTGCTCTTGTTGATTTATTTTTTTTTGGGCGATTCTTGATTTTTTTTGGCTTTTTAGGGCAGAGAACAGGGTCAATTTTTTTGAATTTGAAGGCACTCATAGAGAGATAGTTACAGTTTGAAAATATATAGATAGTGAAAAGAGTTGGGAGTTGTTTTTTGGAAGGAAAGTTCTGGGGGGGGGGGGAAGATTTTTTTTAGAGTTAAATTTTTTATCTGAATTATTAAGTGTTGGACGATATAAAAAAAAAGGGAGAAAGAAGCAGCGGGTCTTTGCGTTTACATACGTGATAGGTTTAAGTTTTTTTTGGGAGAGTTGTCTTTGTGATTGGGGAGCAAAGGTTTCCTCTAGTTTTGGTCGAAATAAAAGAACTTGAGTTTTGTGTGGTGAAGGAACGCTACTGCTCGTATTGTCTCCGGTCGCTACTTTTAACAAGGTAAATTACTCTTAATTTTGGCTACTTTCTTAGTTGTCGTGTATCTGATGAAGGTCAAATAATGATGTTGTGTTGGGATTCACATTAGAGCACTTTTGTTTGATGTATTTAAGATTGATAAACTATTTCGATTTTGTGTCTCGTAGAATGTTGTTATATCCTCACCGCGCTAACAGTGCTTAAAGAGGCTTGAGTAGAAGAATAAGTCTTCGATGTTTGCTACTTTGATAGTAAAGTGTCATCTTTTCATTGATAGATTTATTCATGAAGTTTTTCAGGGGTCGCGATTCTTCTGTCGATTCAAAGAGAATTTGCATAATTTGTTTAAACACACATTGCTCTTTCCATGCCGATCTGTCTGTACATGTACTGCATTTCCAAAATGATTTATTACCCATTCAAGCCTATGTTTTTTTGGTCCGAGTTTTCTTGGCTAAAGTGACCATTCTGATTTTGTTGGTATCTGCTAAATTGGTTTTATATTGTTTCATCTGTCTTTGAAGAAATGTTAGTATATCATATGGTTTCTCTCACTGATTGTTTTATCACCAAGCATGTTCTCTTTATCTATATGTATATATTTTGGGTCCCCTCTAAGCTGGGATTCTTCAATAGCTTAGCGCTAAGATTTTAATGCCCCCTGCTAATTGCGAGCCTTCCCCTCATTCAGTTTCCTTGATACCCTCATTTTCTAAATGGTTTCTTTTGTGTTGATTTTGATATTGTTAAAGTGCTAAGTGATTACTAACCGATATTCAGTAGCTCTCTTCGCGTTCTTTGAAGATCTAAAAATTTTGAGTCATTGTTACAGTCATCCCCTGTACCTTTGTATCCATTTTAGGATATAGAAAGTTTCTTCATAATCTTTTTTTCTTTGACTTGAGTTGGCAGTGTGCTCTCAGCACCTCACTGTGTACCCCCTATATGCATCTGTATCCTCAAAACTCTCTTCTCTCTTCGATCTGTCGTGTTTTGCGGGTCATTTGGAATGTTAAGCTAATTAGAGGTCAAAAGGCCGTTAAACTAAAAGAAAAGTGAGCGTTCTTCTTTGCTTTGTCTGTTATATTTTTTTTATTTTTTTTATTTTCTCTTTCGACTCTAAGTGGGAATTCTTGTTTCAATTTCTCGATTTACTTGCATTTTTAAATCGATGATTTTGCTCTTACCTTCTTCGTCCTACTTCTTGGTTCGCTATTTTTGTTTCTTCCAGATTCTGCATATTAGTTTTAATATATATTTATATCTGAATTTTGATTACTGAGTTTGAGGATGTTAGTATTTGTGAAGTAGTTACAATAACAGGCCTTTTAATACCTATTCATAATGTTCTTAGTTTATTTACTTGTTTAGATGGAAACTAGTGTTGAATCCGCTTTGCATTGTTTATACGACTTTTCAGACATAAAATCATCTCGTACAGTTTGCTATACTGATATTTGTGCTTGATATGTGTAAGGGTCTTAGAAATTGGCTATTTCGACGGCTATATGTGGCGGCTTTTGTCATTTTTTTTGCTGATGTAATAATCATGTGTATTCGTCCCTGCTATCCGATTTGTCTTCAATATGGTTTTCCTGTTACCTTACCCCAATTTGAGATGATAAGGAATCTTCAGTTATTAAGAAATATCCCCTGCCCCTATGAATTCTATATGGTCATTAGGATGGATTTTTGCAGTGGTTATAGCAGTAAAGAGTTTAAAAATTGGTTTAGTTCCTTTGAGGGTTTACTAACGTGAGGATGGCGGTACAGCGTGCTATTTACCATGAATTTCTTCCAAATATCTCATGGCAGTAACTTTAGTTTATATTCGATATGCTCGATGGATTTAAGTCATTACTACATTATTTTTTCGTATTGAATGTTGCTGCCCTTCTTCCTTTCCTCCCTCAGTATACTAACTTTATTTCCTTTTGGTCTTGCATATGAAACTTGTCTGAGTTCATCATGAACTCTTCCCTTCCCTTGTGTCTGGAGGGAGCCAAAAGACTCTATTTCCTCTTTCTCGAGTCTACCAGCATTAATACCGACGTACAGATCCCGAGTTAGAAAAGTCCGAAGCAAGTTGGAAGAAGTTGAAGAGCTTGGGGCAATTAACCCAAGTTTATTTTTTTAAATTTTCGCATTGTATTTATTTTGGGTATAAGCCCTTGTCGCTTTTCTATTTTCTGTTTTATGTTATTATCGTTTAGTTTAGGACAGGTACAAAGAAAATGGGTCAAGAACCCAAAAAAGGTGGGTCCAAAAACCGGTCAAGGCGAACAGAACCCGGAGTTGGACCCAATATCTCTATCCTTATCTCTCTTTACATGCTTTGAATTACTTGCCTTGTTTAGTTGTCGTTAATTTTAAAGTTAGAAAATCCGAATCCCCGCAAATGCCGTAAATGTTTTTATTGACTTAAAACCAATAATTTTGCAAATAATTCGCTTAGATAAAATTCCACTTTCAAAAACAATCTTAAATGATTTTTTTTGGCTATCATTTTTCAAACAAACACTAAAGAATATTTTTATCGTAAATTGTAATCCTTACCCAAATAATTAGTTGTTGGATAACCGTAGGTTAGCGGAACGTCTTAGGTGCTTTCAAAACCTTCCTAAGACGTTAATATGAATCCCCGAACCCTTTAAATATTTTCAAACAATTTTCTCTGTTAAGTTATTTGAAAATAATAGTTTTCTTAATTTTTCTTAAAAATTAAGTGGCGACTCTAAAAAAGTAGAAAACTTACAAAAAATACCTTTTTTCGATAAAACAAGCCCAGGAAATTATTGGTGAATCACTGAGTAGGTTGGCGTTCCCAAAGTAAATCACCATTTTAACCCCCACAATAACTGAACGTCATGTATAACTTGGCGAGGTAATTATCCGCTTGATGAGGTTATTATCCACTCGGCGTGTCGCTGAGTGTATCTGGGAGCAAGATTGACATAGCTGAATGGCCGAAAACTGGACGGTTTTTATGTGGCCAAAGGTTTAAACTTAAAACTCCTTCACTTTCCCTCGCTTTATATTTTCCCAAACTCACACTTGCACTCTAGTGTCTATATGTTTTTTCATTTCTCTATAACTTTAGTCATTGATTTGTGCTCGAATTCAGATTTCTTTGTCGCCTAACATTTTAGTCTTTTGTATTCGCCATCAAAGGTAGGTTTTCTCAACCCCGAGTTTATTTTTCTAATATTGTACTCAGTTGCAAATTATATTATCTTGTTTCTGTGTGCTGGGCCTCTTTGATCTTATTAGTTTGGCATATGCCTATTTTCATTCGAAACTTATGCCCGTATTTCTTTTGATTATTGAAATCCTATATTGTTGTACTTCCAAATGATTTAAATTTTGTGGGGTTGTGCTTGCGTGTTTCTTAGTTCAGTGGGGTGAAGTTGGATTAATCCGTAGATGTAATAAATGACGCGATTTGCCCAATGATAGATTGAGTGACATCATGCTTAAGCGCAAAATTCGTCAAATGGCCAAATTTTGCAAGCTCAGGAGAACTCTAAGTATCTTGGGGTGATAGGTACTATGGGTCTTAGTTTAATTTGCATTGTGCAAGCTTTGATTTTGTTTTTACTGGTGTCGGGGTAGAATTCGAGACGTTCGGTTTGAACTAGGCATGCTATGTCATTTGGTGAGCAGGGTCGAGCTCGCCGAACCACTCAACGGTTCGCCAAACGTCCCCATATTGCCTCTAATTTCATGCTTAATGTGATGTGAGGTCCTGGATCTTTCATCTAGAAGCCTGAGGTCACCGAAGGCACTCGGCGACTTGTCGACAGTTTTCTTGATCGCCCATTGTCTGTATCCCTGAGCTGTTTTGCACGGCAACTTTTGGTGGGCTAATCCTGTATCATCGAAGGATGTCAAAGAATTTCCAAAAGTCATTATCATCGCCGACATAACAATGTTTTCTGAGATTTTTGAGCTAAATGCTTCGGTGAGCCCGATCTAGCTCGCCAAGGTGATTCAGCGACTCACTGACTGGTTCTAACTTTTCCTATTATTTTGCAGACATGGCTAGACCAAAAGTTTTTGGGAGACACTTACAACTCCTAGGAAAGTCTAAAGGGATTAAATAAATGAGGATGCAACTGCATCCAAAGATAAAGCAGCTGAACTACCCACATCTACTGGAAAAAGGGAAAGGCAAGGAAAAAAGATACATTTCTAACAAAAAGACTACTACCGGAGGCCGATCTATTCCTTTATGGGCCTGGGGATTTTATGTAGTTGTGGCGACATTTCTGGCGACAACTATTGTCCCTTACGAGGTGAACCCGGATAGTGATGCCCAAACCGATGGAGTGATTGTGTAGAAAGAATTACTTCATTACCTCCTTCTTTGTCTTACTTTTATCTACTTTTTGATATTTTTATTTGCATTTGAGGACAATAACTTTATTTGTGGTTGGGTAAGGCCCACCTTTTGTGAATATTGGTTTTGTTTATATGATTGGGTTTTCAGCTTTATTTTGTGTGTTATGCTATTTTTGCGGTTGATTGAGCTTGTGGCTTCTGTTTTATTTGTAAATGATTTTAAACCTTCCAAAAAAAATTCCACATCTTGTTTGTGATTAATATGGTTGTTCTCTTGAAAATTTGAGTATCGGTTTTGATCAATATCGATGAGTTTAATAGTGATCATAATCGAACAAAAATGAATGTGCGGCTATGATGAGGCCAAATGAAGTTGCATTGGCAATATATGAACTCTTTGCATCACGTTATGACCAGTCAATTATTGAATTGAGTGTCTTGTGATGAGCATTGCACACTAGCAAAAGTGTGAGGTCTTGTTTGATATTGGTGTCAATTCCTTGTGTGATAAGCTTACCGTGATCCATGCATGATGACACCTAACATTTACCCCGTTGGTAGGTTGTCTAAGTGATGAAATATCATGATATTATCTTAGGAAACATAGAAGAGTGTAAAACAATTCGACATTACACCTCTTTTGTCGCCAACCTTGTGACTGTGTGAACCTTGCTTGAACACCCTTTGAGACTTAAACATTTTTTTGGAAGAAACTTGATGAAACTATTAACTTTCTTGATCCATTACCCATAATCGTCATGGATTCTGGTTAGTTTTAAGAACCAAACCGGGCCAAAATCCTAAGTTGGGGGTGTGGTGAAAAAATAAGGTGAATCAACAAGTCTAAAGAAGTTCCCATTTTACCCATGATTTTAAGAAAAATGAAATCCCTCCACACAAAAAAGAGAGAAAATAAATAAATGAATGAAAAGAAAAAGAATGAAAAAGTTGTAACTTAAAGTTGTGAAAATGCAAAGAAAAACGGGTATCCAACTGTCCATGGAAGATGAATAATGGGGTGAATTGTGAGAACGATTGAAAATAATGAAGAAAATGAAAGAAACTCTTGTTCAAACCAAATTTCATGAGGATTACAACCACTGATCCTAAATGATCATACATTTACACTCAGCGCCGTTACAAACCTTAACAAAACCTTTTTGATCTTAAGTGAGTCGAAACAAAGGTTGATTGGAAAATACGGGCAAACCTGTGGGTGAAGTCGTAGTTCATCTTTGTAAGTGTGAGCGTCGTATTTGGTTCCAGAGATTCAAATTGATGAACCATTATATGTGAATGTGGAATTATTCTTTGTGTGAGAGCATTTGAGTACCTTTGTTGAGCTTGAACTTGCATTTGAAACAAGTATTATGAACTTGAGATTCTTTGATAATGGTAAGTCACAAGTTGAATATTTGAGTGCACAATTGATCCTTACATTAGTAAGTTGAGTCTTTTTGTGTGCATTCATGATTGAATCCTTTGTATCACTATTTGAGAAATCCTTTTTGAATTGCTGAACTTAAGTTTTACTTGAGGACAAGCGAAAGTTTAAGTTGGGGGTATTGATGAGTACATGATTTGGAATCATTTAGGGATTTATTTTAATAGATTTAGTGTCCTTAAATGCATATTTTGTGCTAATATCTCATGTAAATCTTTCAGTTTTAGGTATTTGGATTGACTAACAAAGCATGGACACTAATGAGCAAAAGGAAAAAAGGTAGCTGAAGGATCGAAGAAAAGAAGGCATGAGAAATGCCTAAACCATTGGCCGAGTCGCCGAATGGCAAAGGTCTCGCCTAATGTTCCAGTGTGCCAAACCTTGAAGGATAAAATCAAGTCAAAGATAGAAAGGAGCAGTCGGCGAGTTTCCGAACGCTTCAGTGATGCAGTTCCTTATCTCCCAAAGTTAAAGAACTTGAAGATGTTGAAGGCAAAGCAGAAATGCGATGGAATTGAACAAAGGGTGGATCACCGAGTGGATCGGCGATCCTGACTTATTTCGCCAAATGGTCCTTCGCAACACACTTTTTGACGACTATAAATACCTTTTTAAATTTTTACCTTAGTATCCTATCTTTTGTAGAATCATAATATTATTCAGGTTTCAAGTTAGATAGTGAGAATTGTGTTTAGAGATAATATTTCCTTAGGTTTGAAGATTTCCAATTCCAAGATATTGGAAGTGGGTGTTGCATATTCTTCATCTTAAACATTTATAAAGACAATATTAATCGTAGCCAGTTGATGGAAACAGATTTCGGTATCGATTTCTATCTTCTTACTATTTCTAGCTAAAACTATAATTCTTGGGGTATGATTATCTGATTATGGATTGAATTAACTGTTGTGTATTGCTAACTGATATTTTAATTGTTGTTTGACAGTGATTTCATTCAGTAATTGTGTTTGAATTTAATGGGTTGTAGTTTTAAATACAATCTCAACATTGTGTTTTTGGCTTGCTCGAGTGAGAGGGTTTAAAACCAAAAATTATTGAATCTATGGTTTGTGGGTTTTGGGTTGTTATGGGTTGAGCTCGAGAGAGAAAATCCTAAACCCTTTTTGACACATTCAACTCGAGAGAGTGAATGGACTAAAGGGAAGGTTGTTTTTAATTTCTACTTATTTGGGGTGTTCGAGAGAAACCAATTTTATTCGGGATAAACTGCTCGAGAGAGAGAGTTTATCCCCAATAAACTCTAGCTCATTCACTTATTTACAACTATTCACTATTAGTTTCAATCACCGGGCTTTTTACATTAGCCCACAATCCTATCACATCCCAAGAATCCCGTCTCTGTACTTGTTTATTCATATTATTTACTTTTTTAGTTGTTAGTTGAATACCCCCCCCCCTTTTTATATATATATATTTGACACTTGTGTCACCTTATAATTTAAATCATGTTTTTATTCGTAAATGTCTTTAGCTATGACTCATTTGGACATATTCACACTTGACTGTTGATTTTCAAAACAACTCCATGTGGGAACGATCCCAACCGTTGGTTGAGTTATATTACTACTCGCGATATTTAGCACTTGAACTTGAGGTAGTGTCCTGATACGTGAAATTAATTACCTTCAATATATTTCTAGTTAATAACCGAGTGACCTTTTAGGGTTTCATCTGCATGAATTTTGAAATGATTTATATTATTAGGAGTTATATTGGGTACGTGATGAGTTTTCATGTGAAAAATATCATTAAACAAATGTCCTCCAAAGTTCACCTCCATTGAATCAGTCAATTAGCTTTTCACATGCATAGAAATTATAAATTTATGTAAAGAAAGCTGTGAGAAAATATTTAAAATTTGTAGCCTTTATGTAGATTTCATTGCATGTTCGAAGCTAGCTAATAAAAACATGACGCTATTGCACAGTCTTGTGCTACCCTAATTATGGGATTCTTTAGATAACTTTAAACAAATTAGACTTTTTCACAAAGTATATTACAATATATTAGAAGAGTGAATTAGAGGATCTTAGGGTCCATTAGTCAATTGATCGTTTTCCATCCTCTTCAAATTTTCTCTATTTTATATTTAGTATTTTTTAAATATATTATGTATTTAAAATTTACTTGTAAAAAGATTGGTGATTTGAGGAGCTTAGGGTCATTCGGTAAATTGACTAATTTTCCCTTCTCCACAAATTTGTTCTATTTATATTTAGTACTTTCTCGCTTATTTTGTTTTTTTAGTATATTATGTATTTAAAAAATTACTTATAAGAAGTTCGGTTGACTCTCAAAATCTCACCTATATCACATAAATTGAGACTGAGAGAACAACATATATTATTGAAAAATACGTTAAAAGTACTTTAAAATCAGAATAATTAACAACCTAAAATATGTTAAAAACTAATTAAAATTTTAATCAACTTTCAAAATGCGAATTGAGGAGCTTAGTGTGACATCCCGCCACAATTCCAGCCTGATTCCGCGTCCGGAAAGGGGAAGATTGTTCTAGAGTTGTGCGGAGAACTCTAGAACCTTTTGGAACTCTCAAGAAGGCTAGAGAAGGTCCCAAAGTAGTGTAGAATTATCTAGAAAGGGGAACAAAGTGTAAATATTTTAGGGACTTGTAAAGTAAATATTAATTGCACTTTAGTCCCTAGGAATTAGTATAAATAGGGGTGCCCCTCATTTGCAAAGGCACCAAGCAAGTTGTAAGCATTCTCCAAGCATAATATAAAGCCTTCTTTAAAAACTTTCTTTCTTGTTCTTTCTAAGTCTTTCAAAGCATTCTCTTAGCGTTCCAAGTCTTTAAGGCTTCCTTCAGCTTAAAAGATCTTGAAAGATTAGTGAGTAAGTCGTTGAGGGCCACACGGAGTCTTACACGGTGCATGAGAAAGAGATGACGACCATCGTACATTGACTACGCACATGGAGACATTACTTACTAGGATCCAAGTTCATGGTAAGACCGACAACGTGGCCACTAGCTACTTCCAGTCACAAAAGAAGATCACCCCGAAGCAAGCTAGATGGCAAGACTTCCTGGCAGAATTTGACTACGTCTTGGAGTATAAGCCGGGAGGGGAAACATCGTGGCCGACGCACTAAGTAGGAAGGCCGAGCTTGCTGCCATCACTACAGCTTACTGTGATATTCAAGATGCAA
Source organism: Solanum sitiens (assembly GCA_016801875.1). NCBI lineage: Eukaryota > Viridiplantae > Streptophyta > Magnoliopsida > Solanales > Solanaceae > Solanum > Solanum sitiens. The sequence continues at coordinate 1,510,798 of JABWTJ010000061.1, forward strand.
TCAAGGATGGCATGCAACACGATTCAGAGGACAAGAAGCTGATGGAGTTGGCTGCCCAAGGCAAAACTAGGCGCTTTTGGGTAGAAGATGGCTTCTTGCTCACGACCGGTCGGAGGATCTATGTACCCAAGTTCGGATCTATCAGGTGGTGCATCATAAAATAAATCCACGACACACCGTGGGCTGGGCATCCAGGGCAGTGACATACGAGGGCGCTGATAGAGGATATCTACTTCTGGCCATGCATGCGGGACGACATCGAGTGCTATGTGCAGACTTGTCTTGTGTGCCAACAAGACAAGGTCGAGCAAAGGCAACCGTGAGGGTTACTAGAGCCACTACCCATAGCAGAACGCCCATGGGAGAGCGTGACTATGGACTTCATCACTTTCTTGCCGAAGTCCGATGGGTTTGGTACTATCATGGTCGTGGTAGACAAGTTTTCAAAGTATGCTACCTTTATGCCTGCCACAGCCAGTTGCACCGCGAAGGAAGCTGCTCGATTATTCTTCAAGAATGTGGTGAAATGTTGGGGCTGCCGAGACATATCATTAGCGATCGAGACCCTCGCTTTACTGGGAACTTTTGGAGAGAATTATTCGAGATACTTGGCACAGAGCTCCACTTCTCCACAAGTTTCCACCCGCAGACCGGCGTCCAGACGGAACGTGTTAATGCCCTATTGGAGTGCTATCTATGTCACTATGTTAGTGCGCATCAGAAGAATTGGGCCAGACTCCTAGACATGGCACAGTTTTCTTATAATTTGCAGAGGAGTGAGTCCACTGGGCGCACACCATTTGAGTTGGCGACAGGCCAACAACCCCGAACTCCGCATTCGTGCCGACTGCTTTTACAGAAAAGAGTTATTGAAGCAAAATAAGCCGTGGGTTTAGAGCGAGGAGTGCCAAAGAGAGTTCGAAGGTCTCAAGGCCGCAGTGATAGAATAGCCGGTCTTGACGCTGCTTGACTTCTCCAAGACCTTTGAAATACATACGAATGCGTCAGACTTTGCCATTTGGGGAATCTTGATGCAGCATAGACACCCAATAGCATTCGAGAGCCGCAAGCAGAACGAGACCGAACTTCCTTACACGGTGCATGAGAAAGAGATGACGACCATCGTACATTGACTACGCACATGAAGACATTACTTACTAGGATCCAAGTTCATGGTAAGACCGACAACGTGGCCACTAGCTACTTCCAGTCACAAAAGAAGATCACCCCGAAGCAAGCTAGATGGCAAGAATTCCTGGCAGAATTTGACTACGTCTTGTAGTATAAGCCGGGAGAAGAAACATCGTGGCCGACGCACTAAGTAGGAAGGCCGAGCTTGCTGCCATCACTACAGCTTACTGTGACATTCAAGATGCAATCAAGGATGGCATGCAACACGATTCAGAGGACAAGAAGCTGATGGAGTTGGCTGCCCAAGGCAAAACTAGGCGCTTTTGGGTAGAAGATGGCTTCTTGCTCACGACCGGTCGGAGGATCTATGTACCCAAGTTCGGATCTATCAGGTGGTGCATCATAAAATAAATCCACGACACACCGTGGGCTGGGCATCCAGGGCAGCGACATACGAGGGCGCTGATCGAGGCTATTTACTTCTGGCCACGCATGCGGGATGACATCGAGTGCTATGTGCAGACTTGTCTTGTGTGCCAACAAGACAAGGTCGAGCAAAGGCAACCGTGAGGGTTACTAGAGCCACTACCCATAGCAGAACGCCCATGGGAGAGAGTGACTATGGACTTCATCACTTTCTTGCCGAAGTCCGACGGGTTTGGTACTATCATGGTCGTGGTGGACAAGTATTCAAAGTATGCTACCTTCATTCCCGCCACAGCCAGTTGCACCGCGAAGGAAGCTGCTCGATTATTCTTCAAGAATGTGGTGAAATGTTGGGGCTGCCGAGATATATCATTAGCGATCGAGACCCTCGCTTTACTGGGAACTTTTGGAGAGAATTATTCGAGATACTTGGCACGGAGCTCCACTTCTACACAAGTTTCCACCCGCAGACCGGCGTCGAGACCGAACGTGTTAACGCCCTATTGGAGTGCTATCTATGTCACTATGTCAGTGCGCATCAGAAGAATTGGGCCAGACTCCTAGACATGGCGCAATTTTCTTATAATTTGCAGAGGAGTGAGTCCACTGGGCGCACACCATTTGAGTTGGCGACAGGCCAACAACCCCGAACTCCGCATTCGTGCCGACTGCTTTTACAGAAAAGAGTTATTGAAGCAAAATAAGCCGTGGGTTTAGAGCGAGGAGTGCCAAAGAGAGTTCGAAGGTCTCAAGGCCGCAGTGATAGAATAGCCGGTCTTGACGCTGCTTGACTTCTCCAAGACCTTTGAAATACATACGAATGCGTCAGACTTTGCCATTTGGGGAATTTTGATGCAGCATAGACACCCAATAGCATTCGAGAGCCGCAAGCAGAACGAGACCGAACTTCCTTACACGGTGCATGAGAAAGAGATGACGACCATCGTACATTGACTACGCACATGAAGACATTACTTACTAGGATCCAAGTTCATGGTAAGACCGACAACGTGGCCACTAGCTACTTCCAGTCACAAAAGAAGATCACCCCGAAGCAAGCTAGATGGCAAGAATTCCTGGCAGAATTTGACTACGTCTTGTAGTATAAGCCGGGAGAAGAAACATCGTGGCCGACGCACTAAGTAGGAAGGCCGAGCTTGCTGCCATCACTACAGCTTACTGTGACATTCAAGATGCAATCAAGGATGGCATGCAACACGATTCAGAGGACAAGAAGCTGATGGAGTTGGCTGCCCAAGGCAAAACTAGGCGCTTTTGGGTAGAAGATGGCTTCTTGCTCACGACCGGTCGGAGGATCTATGTACCCAAGTTCGGATCTATCAGGTGGTGCATCATAAAATAAATCCACGACACACCGTGGGCTGGGCATCCAGGGCAGCGACATACGAGGGCGCTGATCGAGGCTATTTACTTCTGGCCACGCATGCGGGATGACATCGAGTGCTATGTGCAGACTTGTCTTGTGTGCCAACAAGACAAGGTCGAGCAAAGGCAACCGTGAGGGTTACTAGAGCCACTACCCATAGCAGAACGCCCATGGGAGAGAGTGACTATGGACTTCATCACTTTCTTGCCGAAGTCCGACGGGTTTGGTACTATCATGGTCGTGGTGGACAAGTATTCAAAGTATGCTACCTTCATTCCCGCCACAGCCAGTTGCACCGCGAAGGAAGCTGCTCGATTATTCTTCAAGAATGTGGTGAAATGTTGGGGCTGCCGAGATATATCATTAGCGATCGAGACCCTCGCTTTACTGGGAACTTTTGGAGAGAATTATTCGAGATACTTGGCACGGAGCTCCACTTCTACACAAGTTTCCACCCGCAGACCGGCGTCGAGACCGAACGTGTTAACGCCCTATTAGAGTGCTATCTATGTCACTATGTCAGTGCGCATCAGAAGAATTGGGCCAGACTCCTAGACATGGCGCAATTTTCTTATAATTTGCAGAGGAGTGAGTCCACTGGGCGCACACCATTTGAGTTGGCGACAGGCCAACAACCCCGAACTCCGCATTCGTGCCGACTGCTTTTAAAGGAAAGAGTTTGGATGCCTACCATATTGCCGAGGGATGGGAGGAGCAGCTTGACACTGCCAAGTCCTACTTGTACAAGACAGCCAAAAAGATGAAGAAGTTTGCCGACCGCAAGCGTCGTCCCACGGACTACAAAGAAGGCGACATGGTCTTGGTAAAATTCAACCCAAGACAGTTCAAGCCACTAAGAGGCGTTCATCAAAACTTAGTGCGCAAATATGAGGGTCCGTTCAAGATCGTGTCCAAGGTGGGCAACATCTCGTACAAGTTGGAGTTACCTCCACATTTTAAGATCCATCCGGTGTTTCATGCGAGCGTCCTCAAGCCGTACCATGAGGACAAGGAGGATCCTAGCCGGAACCGATCACAACGGGCACCCATTACTGTCACTGCCTCGCATGACCGGGAGATTGAAGCTATCATAGATTATCAAGACAAACAGAAGCAAGGTCAACAAGCCAACGCCATGTTCCTAGTACATTGGATGGGACAAACTCCAGAGGAGGCAACATGGGAGAAATATAAAGATTTGTGGCAATTCAAGGACAAAGTCCAGGAGTTTTTGCAGCAATGCGCCGCGTTCGTCGCATCATCAGGTGGGGGAGCGTGTGACTTCCTACCACAATTCCATCCTGATTCCGCGTCCGGAAGGGGCAGATTGTTCTAGAGTTGTGCGGAGAACACTAGAACCTTTTGGAACTCTCAAGAAGGCTAGAGAAGGTCCCAAAGTGGTGTAGAATTCTCTAGAAAGGGGACCAAAGTGTAAATATTTTAGGGACTTGTAAAGTAAATATTAATTGCACTTTAGTCCCTAAGAAGTAGAAAAAATAGGGGTGCCCCTCATTTGCAAAGGCACCAAGCAAGTTGTAAGCATTCTCTAAGAATAATACAAAGACTTCTTCAACAACTTTCTTTCTTGTTCTTTCTAAGTCTTTCAAAGCATTCTCTTAACGTTCCAAGTCTTAAAGGCTTCCTTGAGCTTACAAGATCTTGAAAGATTAGTGAGTAAGTCGTCGAGGGCCGCACGGAGTCTTAGCAAATACTCTAAGTCTGTGACATTAGGGTCAGTTCAATTGGCTGATTTTCCCTTCTACTCAAATTTCCTCAATTTTATACTTAGTATTTCTTTGTTTAATTTATATTTTATTATGTCTATGTATTTAAAAATTACTTTTAAAAAGTTTGGTAATTTGAGGAGCTTAGGGTCATTTGGTCAATTGACTGATTTGCCCTTCTACTCAAATTTTCTTTATTTTATATTTTGTATATCTTTGTTAATTTTACTTTTTAGTATATTATACATTTAAAATTATTTATAAAATGGTTGGTTAACTTTCAAAATTTCACTTATGCCACATAGATCGAGACCGAGGGAACACCATATATCTTTTCAAAAATTACATTAAAGTACTATAAAATCACAATAATTAATAAGTTTAACATATTCTAAAAACATATTAATATTTTGATGAACTTTCAAAATGTGAACTTGAGGATCTCTGGGTCTGTTCAATTGTCCAATTTGCCCTTTTCCTCAAATTTCCTCTACTTTGTATTTTATATTTCTTCATTTATTTTCTTTTTTGTTATATTATGTATTTAAAAGTTACTTATGAAATATTTGGCTGCCTCTCAAAATATCACATATGCCATATTAATTTAAACTAAGGGAATAACATATATTATTTAAAAATTACTATAAATCACAATTATTACAAACTTAATATAATTAAAAAAAACATATGAAAAAATTGATCAACATTTCAAATTCCACCCAAATTGAGAGAGATGAGCTAAGATATGTTATTTGAAAACAATATTAAATGCGGGTACCATAGCCAGTAATAATTAAAAACTTGAAATATTTCTTAAAATGTATTGAAAAATTGAATAACTGGAAATATTTCTCATGTGCCACATAAACCATGGTAATTAACAACTAAAAATATTTCAACAAATGTATGAAAAATTAATTAACTCTCACAGTATCAAGTGTGCCAAAAATGTTATTCGAAAAGTAAGCGAAACATATTACATAGATAATTAACAAAAAAATATGTAAAAGTTTTGTTGTCTACCCTAATATATATGTAACACATAAATTGCAATAACTAAAATAATATATATTAGGCCCGGAATTACCCGAGCTTTTGTATCTAGTACTACAATAAAAGAGAAACTAAATAAATAGGTCATAAAAACAAAAAATATTACATGTTCATATTCCGATCCAAAGTAATTCAAGAAATACTCATTCTCTTTGTTAAAAAAAAGTATAGGTCATCTCCTGTCACGATCCAGACAGTCGTGATTGGCACCCACACTAATCTTCCAGTGTGAGGACCATTACTAAAACCGAAACCAATCAACTTAAACAAAACTACACAACTAAATCAACACTAAGGAATTTAAAGTTATACAAGTAGGTTTAAATGAAAATAAAAAATGGAGTCCACGTAAATACCAACGGTTTAAACAAATAAGTTAACAAAAACTAACATGGAAGTCTTAACCCTAGAACCTCAAACTCACCATACCAAAACTAACTAAGGACAAGCCTAAGTACAATGGGTACAACCCCGAAAATAAACAAACACCTTAAACAAATAGTTTGAGTCTTAAAAGAGTGGGCTTAAACAAGAATGATCTATGACAACCTGAAAGAACTAGCTCACTCTTGAATTCGGTCACGCTCAATAATAGCCTAGCTGAAGTTTATCAATGGCCACCAGAAGATTCCATGTACTCAACAAAGAAAGAGCAAGTACAGTATCAGTAAACAACCATAGTGTACTTGTAGAATCACAAGACTATCCCACTAAGTGAAACATAAGTAAGTCAGTAAAATATAATAATAACATCATCATTTACGAACAACGTACAGTTTTAGAATCTTCAAATATCACAATTATATCAAGTAGTTGGTCCTCTCATGGAGCCCAAACCCAAACTGTTAGTACATTGGAACGTACTAATGATTACGCCAAAACATTGCAACTGATCTCAATTAGTTATGCCGGAACGTGGCAACCGATTCCAATTAGTTATGTCGGAATGTGTCTACCAATCCATTAAACACACCACAATCACAGTCACAAGTATATTCTCAACATCACAATCAAGAAGTGTGATCACTAATGAAACATTCGCCTACATACATGCATCATAATGAAGCAAGAACAAACATTTAGTGTGATCATTAATGAAATATTTGCCTCCATACATGCATCATAATGAAGCAACAAAAACTATACATAACACAACAATAGAATCATAACCATCATGTACCTCTAAATAAGCTTGAAACCTTAAGAAACTTGATCCTTCCCTCACCTGATTCGTGCGCTTGTTCTTGGTCTACAAAAAATCAATATAATATGGAACTTCATATATAATCACTAATTACCCCGATTATAACAATTCTAACAAACCCAGATCATATACATGATCTCAAGTATCCAAAATAGGGTTGTTTCCACCATAGATTCTAGATAAAAACCCTCCTATCAATAATTACCAATTAGATTACGTTCTACGTATCAAAAATGGATTCAGGGATTAAAATTCTTACCTTTAGCCTCATGAATGGTGGAAAATTGTCAAGAATAGCCTGGGGTTGTTCCTTAGCTCCGAAAAGTGAAGAGTGCAGAATAAATACATTTTTGGGTGTATTTACGACTTCTAGTCGCATTTGACATGCCACAACGGCCTTCACCCCGCTACAGAGGCACCATCAAAGCGACGTAAATAACCACCAAAGCTGCTTGCACAAAACATTGAGCTATTTTAACAATTTCAAGACCCCCATTTCACAACAAACCTTTAACCAACAAAGCTTAGAAAATATCGCTCTAGCTAAGATCAATTTCGGGAGTTCTACTCATCCGAATCAATTCTGAAGAGTAGTACGGATTCTTTAATGACTTATCTAACTATTCATGTAATTAAAATCATAATTAAACCAACCGATTGTTACCAAATTTACCTATGCATTAATGACTCTGATTTTATCCAAATCTGCACTAGGTTTGGAAATTTCAAGTTACTACGACAAAGTTTTCTGGCCCTAATTCTTTTCCCAATAGCTTTTCCCTAACAACAGAATCAGGTTATTACATATTTTCTCCGCTTTTCTTTTTTTCCTGTAATAATTTCTTTTGTTATTTCTTATTTATTATTTTATTTTCTTTTAGTTTATTTCTGGAACAATTCACACCCCATAAAAGGTCAAACACTCAAAATCCCAAAAAAACAACACTCAATAATGGAAGAAAAAACACGAAGGCGGCACCAATTTTTTATTTCGATGAAAATTCATCTATTGCACCAATTTTTAATATGGAAATACTTCCTAATATATAACTTATTTTACAATATTTTCTAAAATTTCATACCATTTAAAAATATTTCAAATTTTTCTATTTTTACGTGATGTACTAGTCTTAATGTATTAGTTGGATACATCACTTTATGATGTATCATGAAGTACATGACATATCTAAATGTTACTTAATGTGATATACCAGTTGGATACATAACTTTACATGATATATCAGTTGGATACATCACTTTACCTGATGTAGTTGTTGTATATATCACTTTATGTGATGTATCAGTCGTACGTGATGAATCGAGACATTGAGTGATGTATCCAAAATTGAGTTGTGATCAGAGGACGTTGTGGGATGTATGCAAAACCAGGTTTCAATATATCGGGTCATTTTGGGATTTATTCGCACTCCACAAATTTTAAGAAATATTTGCAATTTGAAAAGATTAGAAATAGAAAATAATAAGCTCTTAATACTATGAAATTTGTACAAAATCTACCAATAATATTTTATTAATAAAAACGATAGCTTCTACCCATAAGACTATATATAAGATTTCCTTATATGGACTTAAAGTAGAGTATTTTTGTGTGCCTTTAAAGTCCAATCATAGACATAGCAATGTTTGGCAGCGTATCAAAAAAAATGGAAACCTACAGATGTGACATTTATAATTATACAAATTATCTTCTAGACATTTTAAATTTATATGCTTGTAGTAGGAAAATATTGCACAAATTTCTCTTTCGTTAAGCGGTTATTATAAGGGAAACCAAGCAACTACCTTATGAAGAAAAATAATGACAAATATATACCCTCTATATTCATACCCCACTAAATAGTTAGACTATATACATTTTGCTTAACTTATACTAAATTTGTAGTATATATATATATATATATATATATATATATATATATATATATATATAATATATATTATTTATATCATTAAGGCTGATAATTTTACCTAACTGGTACTATACTGTAACATCTCGTGTCTAGAATTAGCTAAGGTTAGGCTAAGAAAAATGAGAAGAAACAAATTTGGAAATAAGTAAGGAAATCTGGAAAATTTCCAGATTTCAAAAGTGAGTATTGACCATTTTCAAATGACCATAACTTCCAGCTTAGGAATATTTTGAGTGAGTTCTTTATATGGATGTAAAGCTCGTTGGAAGATATTTCCAATGATGCCAAGCTTACGAATTTCCGAGCTCGTATGAGTGAGATATGATCTTCGGAAGATCGGCGGTTGAGCAGGAAAAGTTCCAAATCCGAATTTTTTAAGGGTGATTTGGTATTTTTATAAAGTCATAAATTAATTTCGTTTTGGGGTAATATGTTGGGATCAAAACTGAGTGAGATAGACTAAGGCTTTCAAAGAAAGGAGAAAAGAAAAGAAGGAAGAAGAAGACACAAGAACGTCAAGTTTTAGCTTCGTGGATTTCATCGCGGGTAATCCCTAACAAGGTATGTGAGATCATTCGGTGATGGGTTCTTTCACCCACCCTCCAACTTGATTTACAACAATTAGAGTTAAATTGAAAGGAAATCTTGAAGCTTTTGATGAAACGTTTGAAGTTCTTGTTGATTGAATTGTTGTTTATTTTGTAATCCATATTTTCAGACTATTTTTCGGGACTGAATTATTGGGTAATAAGTTAATTAGGGATCCTATGTGTTTGGGGTGGAACCCATGGGAGTTTGGGAAGGTTTAGAGATGAAAAAATAAGAAGAAAGTCGGAAAACCCATCTGCGGGGCACAGGGGCGCCGCGCCTCCAAATCTCCTCAGGACAGACGTCAAGCTCTGGCGCGCCGCGCCTCTCAGAGCGCCTGAGGACAGCCTCTGTCTGTCAGGCTATGGCGCTCAGCGCCTCTCAGAGCACCAGGACCCCCTGGAGACCCCGTTCTTTCCTATCTTTTCGTACTAGTTCCAAAGTGATGTACCCCTCATTCCTAGTTGTTTCCAACACTCTAAGGTACATCTAAACATCATAAAATCATCCATAAACATGAGATCATGATCCTTGAATCCATAATTCAATTCAAAGAAAGTTAAGATAAAAGTCAAAGAAGTTAAGAGCCAAGTCTAGAAGTTAAGAAGCTAGTCAAAGTAAAGTTATAAGTTTTCTAAAGACTTTCACAAATGTTTTCACTTTGTTTTAAAGACTTAAAGTTCAAGTTAAGTAAAGAACAAGAGTAGAGTTCATTTGTCAAAAGCTATAAGGGAACTAAGTATTCCCTAAGAGTCAAGTTTCAAGTTAAGTAAAGAGCAAGAGTTGAGTTCATTTCTCAAAAACATATAAGGGAACTAAGTATTCCCTAGAGGTTTACAAATGTTTCACATTTGAGTAAAAAGGGGAACTAGAAGTTCCAAAAGAGTTTTGAATAAAAAAATGGGAATATTGATTCCAAGAGGAGCTTCATAAAGCTAAAAAGTTCAGCAAATTATCTCAACCCAAAGAGAAGTAAGTTTTACTAAAAGTGTGAGCTAAGTATGTTTTGGGAGTAGTACTGAGCATCGATGTGGGGATGAGAGTTTATATTAACTCAAGTCTCCATGTAAACCATGTAGCCACCATGGGAATCGACAAATCATACTTTATAGATGATCACGTAAGGAGAGCTAGTGGATCCACTAGGTTGAGTAAGGTCCTATACCGATGGCAAGGTGTAGGATGGTCTTCTTGAAACTGAGGTAAGATGTTGTATCATCATTAGGCTCATAGTGATAGTTGTTAGTTAGAGAATCTCCTACTAAAGTTATATTACTTTTATATATAAGTAAAGTTGTGTTTGTTATTGCATTTCTTTAACGAACTGAGTTGTATCACTGTTTTACTAGCTTTGTATATATATATATATATATATATATATATATATATATATATATATATATATCGCATATGCTTTAAACTGCTTTATATGTATATCCTTTAAGTTGAGTATATCCTTGAGTTGAGCAGAACCAAGGTAAGTTCATCTAATCCCCTCAATCTCAAGTCGTTGTTTAGCTCTCCAACCCGCATACTCGTACATTTAATGTACTGATGTCAGTTGGCTTGCATCGTTTCATGATGCAGACGCAGGTACCCATGATTAGCAGGCAGCACTTCGTTGATCGAGATTGAGCTTCAGAGTTTGTGGTGAGCCTCCTAACATTTCGGAGGACATCCTTTTCATTTCTATATTAGCTTAGCGTTTAGGATGTTGTTGGGTATGTCCGAACATACCTCCATAGACAGTTTAGAGGCTTCGTAGACTATAATATTTCAGTTTGGAGTTGTTTTTCAGTTATTAATACTCAAGTGCCATTTTCCCCAAAGTTATGATTTGAAGTACTTTCCTTTAAATATGTTTCATTCGTGTTTATGTTAAGTTTTGTCTTCAAATGATTTAGTAGCTGGAACAAGGGTTAGCTTGAGGGCCATCAATGGTCTTCGAGTGTCGGTCCCGTCCAGGGTTTAGGCTCGAGGCGTGATAAATTTGGTATCAGAGCACAGAATTCAAGAGTCATAGGAAGTCTATGAAGTCGCGTCTGTAGAGTCTTAGTCATCGGTGTGAAGTGCGCCACATCTATGATTATGAGGCTACAACATTTAAGAATGTTTCCCTTCTTTCATGTTTCTTTCGTGCGAAGAGTTTATCTCTAAAGTGTCTCTCTAATTCGTGCTTGCACGTATTTTTCAGATCATCATGCCTCCAATAAGAGCATTTAGAGGTCGACCACGAAGAATGTTTAGGAACAAGAGGTTCCAAATGCACCAGAGGTGCAACCCCAAGGAGAGGTCACCAATGCCGAATTTCGGGAAGCTATCCGGATGCTAAGTCAGGTTGTGACCAACCAGGTTGGGCAACAAGGAGCAGCTCGACAAGAAGGAGCTGATACCTCGAGAGTTCATGTGTTTCTGAAAATGAACACTCGTAGTTTCACTGGATCAAGCCCTACTGAGGATCCAGAGAACTTTGTGGAGGAATTAAAGAAGGTGTTTGAGGTAATGCATGTGATCGATGCTGAGAAGGTTCAATTGACTGCATACCTACTGAAAGTTGTGGTCAGAACATGGTTCGATCAATGGAAGGATGGTAGGGCTGAGGATGCACCACATCCAAGTTGGGCTTGCTTCGATGAAGCCTTCTTGGGGTCGTTCTTTCCTCATGAACTGAATGAAGCCAAGGTGAGGGAGTTTCTTACTCTGAAACAAAACTCCATGACTATTCATGAATATGATTTGAAGTTCACCAAGCTATTTCGCTATGTTTTGGAGATGGTGAAATACATGAGGAGCAGAAGGAGTCTGTTTGTTGCAGGGTTGGGTCGTTCTTCAAGTAAGAAAGGTAGGTTGTCATGTTGATAGGTGCCATGGATATATCAAGGCTGATGGAACACGTTCAACAAGTTTAAGAAAAGGTGAAAGATAGTGAAGAGTATCGAAATAAGAAGGCGAAGACTGGGAATGAGTCTGGCCAACAGAAAGGTGGTTCGAGCCGACCACAATTCCAAAGATCAAATGGGCATCCAACATCATCTGCTAGTGCACCTGCACCCAGAAACTGAGGTGAGTATAGTGGTCACAATTCACAACACTTCAAGGCTAGACAAGCCCAATCTCAAGGTAGTGTGGCACAAAGAGGTAGTGGGAGTTCCGCGTGTGGTAGATGTGGTAGAATCCACCCGGGCAAAGGTCGTGATGGCTAGCCAGGTTGTTTCAAGTGTGGTCAAGAGGGCAACTTCATGAGAGAATGACCAAATAATAATCAAGGTGGTGAAGATCCGGGCAACAGAGCCCAATCTTCATCAGTTGCTCCACCAAATAGGGCTTCACCCAAATGATCTACTTTTGGTACCTTCGGAGGGGCAAATCGCCTCTATGCAATCACTAGTCGCCAAGAGCAAGAGAACTCTCCAGATGTTGTCATGGGTATGATCAAAGTCTTTACTTTTGGTTTTTATGCTTTATTAGACCTAGGAGCAAGTTTATCCTTTGTAACTCCTTATGTTGCAAATCAGTTGGAAATTCTCCCTAAAAAGCTTTGTGAACCTTTCTGTGTTTCTAGACTTGTTGGGCGGTATATTCTAGTAGAAAGAGTCTATCGTGTTTGTCCTATTTTCGTCAGTCACAAGAGTACCATGACTGATTTAATAGAGTTAGACACGGTAGATTTTGATGTCATTCTAGGTATGGACTGGCTACATGCTTGTTATGCATCAATAGATTGTAGAACTCGAGTTGTGAAGTTTCAGATTCCAAATAAGCCAGTCATAGAGTGGGCTAGTATTTCAGCAGTGCCTAAGGGTCATTTCATTTCGTACTTTAAGGTGAGGAAGTTAGTTTCTAAGGGATGTATTTATCACTTAGTCTGAGTTAATGACTCAAGTGTTGAGGTACCTTCCCTTCAGTCAAGTCAGTTCCTATAGTCAGTGAGTTTCCATAAGTCTTTCATGATGACCTACCTGGAGTCCCTCCTGAAAGAGAGATAGACTTCGACATAGATGTCATCCGAGATACTCATCCTATCTCTATTCCGCCATACAGAATGGCACCAAAATAATTAAAATAACTAAAAGAACAATTGAAAGATTTGTTAGATAAAGGCTTCATTCGACCAAGTGTGTCAGCTTGTGGCGCTCCGGTCTTGTTTGTTAGGAAGAAGGTTGGGTCCCTTAGGATGTGTATAGATTACCTTCAGTTAAATAAGGTGACCATCAAGAATAAATATCATCTCCCAAGGATAGATGATCTCTTTGATAAACTTCAGGGTGCTTCTTGCTTTTCCAAGATTGACCTCAGATCAGGCTATCATCAGTTAAAGGTTATGGAATGTGATTTTCCAAGACACCTTTTAGAACAAGGTGTGGGCATTATGAATTTGTTGTTACATTCTTTGGTTTGACTAACGCACCTGCAGCGTTCATGGATCTTATGAATAGAGTCTTCAAACCTTATTTAGATGTGTTTGTCATCGTCTTCATTGATGACATATTGATTTATTCAAGGAATGAAGAAGATCATGCTAGTCACCTAAGGGTTGTTCTTCAGACTTTCAAAGATAAGGAGTTGTATGCCAAGTTCTCCAAGTGTGAGTTTTGGATTAAGTCTGTGGCGTTCTTAGGCCACATTGTTTCTGGTGAAGGTATTAAAGTTGACACTCAGAAGATAGAAGCACTTCAAAGTTGGCCTAGACCCACATATCCGACAGATGTAAGGAGTTTCTTGGGTTTGGCTGGGTATTATAGGAGATTTGTTGAAGAATTCTTATCTATCTCTTCTCCTTTGACCAAGTTAACTAAGAAGACAGTCAAGTTTTAATGGTCTGATGCTTGTGAGAAAATCTTTCAGGAGTTGAAAAAAGGATTTACTACCGCTCCGATTTTGACCTTACCAGAGGGTACTTAAGGCTTTGTGGTGTATTGCGATGCATCAATAGTTGGCTTGGGCTGTGTGTTAATGCAGAATGACAATGTCATAGCTTATGCTTCCAGATGGTTGAAGATTCATGAGAATAATTATCTAACTCATGACTTAGAATTTGCTGCAGTAGTGTTTGCTTTGAAGATATAACGTCACTACTTCTATGGTGTTCATGTGGACATATTCACTGATCACAAGAGCCTCCAATATATGTTCACTCAGAGAGAGCTCAATCTCAGACAGAGAAGGTGGTTGGAATTACTAAAGGATTATGACATGAGTATTTTTTACCATCGTGGTAGGGCTAATGTGGTTGCTGATGCGTTAAGAAGGTTGTCTATGGGAAGTACTTCCCATGTCGAAGAAGAAAATAGGGAGTTAGAAAACGATGTGCATGGACTTGCACGTTTGGAAGTCAGACTTATGGACTCAACAGAACGAGGCATAGTGGTAACCAACGGGGCTGAATCATCCTTGGTGTCATAAGTGAAAGATAAGCAAGACCAAGCCCCTATTCTACTTGATTTGAAGGCAAGTGTCCATAGCCAAAGAGTATTGCCTTTCAAACAAGGGGGAGATGGTTTGCTGAAATACCAAATCAGATTATGTATACCTAAGGTGGATGGACTTCAAGAGAGGATCTTGGAGGAGGCGCATAGCTCCAGATATTCCATTCATCCAAGTGCCACTAAAATGTACCGTGATTTGAGAGAGGTATATCGGTGGGAAGGCATGAAGAAAGATATTGCTGAGTTTATTGCCAAGTGTTCAAATTGTTAGCAAGTGAAAGTGGAACACTAAAGGCCTGGAGGTTTAGCTCAGAATATAGAACTTCCTGAATTGAAGTGGGAGATGATTAATATGGACTTCATCACAGGCTTGCCAAGATCGCGAAGGCAACATGATTATATTTAAGTGATTGTCGACAGAATGACAAAGTCTACCCATTTCTTGCCAGTAAAGACTACCTATTCGGCCAAAGATTATGCAAAGTTGTATCTTCAAGAGGTGGTAAGACTTCATGGAGTTCCGGTCTCCATTATTTCATATAGAGTTGTATAATTTACTACATAATTCTGGAATTCTTTCCATAAAGGTTTGGGTTCCAAGGTGAATTTGAGCACCACTTTTCATCCTCAGATGGATGGACAAGCGGAGCGTACTATCCAGACCTTGGAAAATATGTTAAGAGCTTGTGTGATCGACTTCAAGGGAAATTGGGATGACCACATACCTCCCATTGAGTTCACGTACAACAATAGTAATCAATCGAGCATCCAAATGGGTTCATATAAATCTCTTTATGGGAGAAGATGCAAATCTCCTATTGGGTGGTTCGAAGTTGGCGAAGCAGGGTTGATAGTACCAGATTTAGTTCAACAAGCTATGTAGAAGGTGAAAAGTGATTCAAGAAAGGTTGAAGACAACACAAAGTCGGCAAAAGTCCTACATAGATGTTACGAGAAGGCCATTAGAGTTTGAGGAAGATGCTTGGGTGTATCTTAAGGTTTCACCTATGAAGGGAGTTATGAGGTTTGGTAAGAAGAGGAAACTTAGTACCCGGTATATTGGACCTTATAGAATCTCCAAGGGAGTGGGAAATGTGGCTTATGAGTTGGAGCTAGACCAGAGTTAGCAACGGTTTATCCAGTATTCCATCTTTCTATGTTGAAGAAGTTTCTGGGTGATCCTTCATTGATAATACCAACAGAGAATGTTGGGATTAAGGATAACCTGTCCTATGAAGAAGTTCCGCTTCAGATTTTGGATTGTCAGGTTCGCATGTTGAGGACAAAGGAAGTTGCTTCGGTCAAGGTCCTTTGGAGGAACCAATTTGTTGAAGAAGCGACTTGGGAAGCAGAGGAGGATATGAAGAAGAGATATCCACATCTCTTTGAATCCGAAGAGAATGGAGATCAAGGTATCAAATTATCTTCTTAGAACCTTATAAAACTATGCATGAATATGTTATCACTTGTTGTTGTTGTTGAGTGCTGAAATGATGTTACTATCCTTAGCTTAGATGAAGAATTCTTATTAGAGAACGAATGGTCCCAAGGGGGTATATTGTAGCATCGCGTGTCTAGAATTAGCTAACGTTAGGCTAAGAAAAACAAGAAGAATCAAGTTTGGAAATAAGTAAAGAAATCTAGAAAATTTTTAGATTTCAAAAGTGAGTTGTGGCCATTTTCAAATGACCATAACTTCCAGCTCAAGAATATTCTGGGTGATATCTTTATATGTATGGAAAGCTCGTTGAAATATCTTTCCAACTAAGCCAAGTTTGTGAATTTAGGAGGTTTTGTGACTGAGATATGACCTTCGGAAGATGGGATATTGAGCAGGGAAAGTTCTAAATCCGGATTTGTTAAGGGTGATTTGGTCTTTTCCTCAAGTCATTAATTAATTTCGTTTTGGGGTAATTTGTTGGGGTCAAAACTGATCTCATTCAGTTTAGGCACATAGAAATAAATAGACTAGGTCTTTGAAAGAAAGGAGAAAAGAGGAGAAGGAAGAAGTAGACGCAAGAACGCCAAGTTTTAGCTTCGTGGATTTCGTCGGGGGTGATCCCTAACAAGGTATATGAGATCATTTGGTGATGGGTTCTTTCACCCACCCTCCAACTTGATTAATTATAGCAATTAGAGTTAAATTGGAAGGAAATCTTGACATTTTTGATGAAAGTTTGAAGTTATTGTTGATTAAATTGTTATAGATCGATGTTAGTTGTAATCCATGTTTTTGGACCTTTTTCGTGTCTAAATTATTGGGTAATAAGTTAATTAGGGATCCTAAGTGTTTGGGGTGGAACCCATGGGAGTTTGGGATGATTTAGAGATGAAAAACAAAGAAGAAAGTTGGAAAACCTGTCTGCTGGGCACTGCGGCGCAGCGCCTCCAAGCCCCTCAGGACAGAGTCTGTCCGTCAGCGCCGGCGCGCCGCGCCTCTCAAAGCGCCTGAGGATAACCTCTGTCCATCAAGGTATGGCGCTCCGCGCCTCTCAGAGCGCCAGGACCCCCTGGAGACCCCGTTCTTTCCCTATCTTTTCATATTAGTTCCTAAGTTATGTACCCCTCATTCCTAGTTGTTTCCAACACTCTAAGGTATATCTAAACATCATGAAATCATCCATAAACATGAGATCATGATCCTTGAATCCATAGTTCAATTCAAGGTAAGTTAAGATCAAAGTCAAAGAAGTTAAAAGCCAAGTCTAGATGTTAAGAAGCGAGTCAAAGTAAAGTTATAGGTTTTCTAAAGTCTTTCACAAATATTTTCACTTTGTTTTAAAGCCTTATAGTTCAAGTTAAGTAAAGAGCAAGAGTTGAGTTAATTTCTCAAAAGCTATAAGGGAACTAAGTATTTTCTAAGAGTCAAGTTTCAAGTTAAGTAAAGAGCAAGAGTTGAGTCATTTCTCAAAAAGATATAAGGGAACTAAGTATTCCCTAGAGGTGTACAAATGTTTCACATTTGAGTAAAAAGGGAAACTAGAAGTTCCAAAAGAGTTTTGAACAAAAAGGGGAATATTGATTCCAAGAGGAGCTTCCTAAATCTAAAGGGTTCAAAAAATTATCTCAACCCAGAGAGAAGTATGTTTTTCTAAAAGTATGAGCTAAGTATGTTTTGGGAGTAGTATTGAGGACCGATGTGGGGATAAGAGTTCATATTAACTCAAGTCTCCATGTAAACCATGTATCCACCATGGGAATCGACAAATCATACTTTTTAGATGATCACGTAAGGAGAGCTAGTGGATCCACTTAGTTGAGTATGGTCCTATACTGATGGCAAGGTGTAGGATGGTCCTCGTGCAACGTGAGGTAAGACATTGCATCATCATTTAGGCTCATCTTGATTGTTGTCGGTTAGAGAATCTCCCACTAAAGTTATATTGCTTCTATATATAAGTAAAGTTGTGTGTATTTGTTATTGCATTTCTTTAGGGAACTGAGTTGTATAACTATTTTCCAAGCTTTATATATATATATATATATATATATATATATATATATATATATATATATATATATATATATATATATATATATATATATATATATATATATATATATATATATATATATATATATATATATCGCATATGCTTTAAACTTCTTTATATGTATATCCTTTGAGTTGAGTATATCCTTGAGTTGAGCAGAGCGAAGCTAAGTTCATCTAATCCCCTCAAGCTTAAGTCATTTTTTAGTTGTCCAACTCACATACTCTTACATTTAATGTACTGATATTAGTTGTCCTGCATCGTATTATGATGCGGACGTAGTACCCAGGATCAGCACGCAGCGCTTCGTTGATCGAGATTGAGCTTCAGAGTTTTTGGTGAGCCTCCTTGCATTCTGGAGGACATCCTTTTCATTTCTATATTCGATTAACTTTTAGGATGTTGTGGGTTCTGTCCCATAATCCCTCTCTAGACAATTTAGAGGCTTCATAGACTATATTATTTCAGTTTGGAGTTGTTTTCAGTTATTAAGACTCAAGTTCCATTTTTGCCGAAGTTATGATTTGAAGTACTTTACTTGAAATATGTTTTATTCGTGTTTAAGTTAAGTTTTGTCTTCCGCTGATTTAACTAGCCAGGACAAGGGTTCGCTTGAGGGCGTGACATATACATACTATTTTGGAATCATTAAGGGAGATACTTTGGCCTAAGTGATACTAAATTTAGATTTAGTGTATTGGTATAGTTAAGGTTTCTTGTTCATAAATTACTCATTAGTCAATGATACTATAGCAGTACATGAATCTTTTTATGGTATTATTAAGGTTTCTTGTTCAAATCATACTCATTAGTCATTAATACTATAAGAGTATACATATAATTTTATACTACATTATGTTTTTTTGTTCACACCCTACTCATTAATCAATGATAGACTTAGTAGAGTTAGGCAGCATATAAAAAAAGGAAACTTTCAAATGTGACATTTATAAATATACAAATTATGTTCTAGACATTTTAAATTTATATTCTTGTACAAAGAAAATATTGCGCAAATTTCTCTTTCGTTATGCAGTTATCATAAGGAAACTAACCAAAACCTCATGAAACAAAATAATTAAAAATATATACCCGTTTATATTCATACCCCACTAAATAATTATACTATTTACATTTTTCTTAACTTATACTAAATTAGTGTGTGTGTATATATATACACACACACACTAGAGCAACAAAAGAAGTAACAACATCAAGAAAGAGAGCATGTGTATATATTATGGGCAATTGCATAACATCACCATTCCGGAAAAGTACCCATTGCCTCGGATAGATGACCTTTTTGACTAATTGCAAAGTGCACCGATTTTCTCTAAATATTGATTAAGGTTTGGTTACCATCAATTAAAGATTTAGGCGGTAAAAAATTGGATTCGACGAAGTTCTATGATTGAAATTAAAAGTTTTGTGGGGGCTCACTATTGTTGCTTGTGGTATGATTTGAGTCCAATTGGTATCTCCCAATTCCTATTGTTATCTCAACAAAGTGAACTAGACATTGTAGTCCTTGATGAAGGGACACAAATAAGTTAATTGGAACTAAGAAGGTTCAAATTGTATGTGACCTTACGGGTCGTATAAGGCACAAATTATTATTAATGGTCGTCCATGGAATGAACTAATTAAGGAATTTGAACTTGTCTGCAGGTTGTAACTGCTTGAGTGTCGTGAAACTTGTTTTGAAAGGAAAGCTATCAAGAGATTATGCGGAACGGTCTAGACAAGTTATGATGTGGTTCATAAGTAAGAAATCTGGACGTGCGTTGCGACCAACTGATAATCGTGTGACAATCAGGGTGTATTTTGGGGTATATGTGTGTGGTAGTGTTGAAATGATGTAAAAATATTCCAAAGTGCGTACTTCATTGGGTTGATAGGAGGTAGGGAATGATTGTCCTAGCTAAAGTGATTTTCTTAAATGCCTAGTTATATCCGGGAGATCTAGGGGAAATATAGAACAACCAGGAACCCCAGAAATAGTTTACAGGGGTTCTATTTCTGTTAGGGACGCTTGGGCGGGATCTTCTCTTCCACGACGAGACCGCCAGCGCGGGATTTCTCCGGCTAAAGAACCTTGTGTCCCCTGTTTTCCCTTAGTCATAATTATGGACTTCAAATCGTACCCGAACTAACCCCCGCGATCTAATTCAGTGTTCAGCAATCTAATATAAGTTATCCAGTATGTTAAAATTGTGGAGAACTTGGGCATATGAGGAGGAAATTAGTAAGGGAGGTCGGGGAAATAGCAATGCAACTAGAGGAGTAGTGCACCCAGGAGAGGGGGTTTCCCGTCAAGATGACATGGTTCCGTTATATTTTTTTTTCCGGGCAAGACCGAGTTTGAGGTGTGTAATGCAATGGTCATAGTGCTACTCTTGTCTATGCCCGGATGGCTACTGTCTTGTGCAATGTCGATTCTACTTATTTGTACGCGTCAATTCAATTACATTGGATGTGATGTGGTTTTTGATATGCTTGATGCCCCCTATCCATGTTTCTACCCTAGTTGAAGGGTCCGTCATAGTCACCGTTGTATATCATATTTGTCCTGTTGTGGATATGGATTTTCAGGCTTGGATTGATTTGGTTGTTCTAGATATGATTGCTTGATATAATGTTAGGCATGACTTGGGTGTCCCCGTATTATAACAGACTTAATTGTAATACTAATTTGGTAACTCCAAAGATCCCCGGTAGGGAAAGATTGGAGTGGGAAGGGGTGTACAAGCCTAAGCTAGCTAAGATCATATCCTCTATTCGTCTAGGAAACTGGTAGGGCAATGTTGTTTAGCTTATTTGGCTCATGTTCGAGATGCTTAGTTTTAGTCTCCCTCTGTCGAGTATATTATTGTGGTGTTTGAGTTTAAAGGAAGTGTTTCCTACAGATTTTTCCTGGTATGCCTCCATATAAAGATATAGATTTCTACATTGACTTGGAAACTGACACATGCCCCATTTCCATCCCTCTTTATCATATCACTCCAACAAAATTAAGAGATCTTAAGGCTCAAATCAAAGAGCTTCTTGATAAAAGGTTCATCCGTCCTAGTGTTTCCATATGGGGTGCTCTTGTCTTGTTTGTTAACAAGAATGAGGGTAGTTGAAGAGTGATGATTTTATCTTAATCTATAAGGGAGTGATTTGATACCGGAATGACAAGCTTATGGATAAATAAACTCCCAATGGGTATACTTTCGTAAAGAAAATTGAAGTATTTTAGTAAGAAAGTGCAAACAAAAATTTGGTGAGTTTACCTGAGTTTGAGGCGTCATGCTGAAGAAAAGGTTGAATTTGAGGGATATTCAAGGATGACTAAGCATGATGGTAATAAGAGTTCATGATGGATTTTAACGGGATACAGCTAGAATGAAATTGTTGGCTAAGAGACTTTTTATATAGTAATTATGACTTAAGTTATAAAATTTTCCATAAGCTTGGGTTATAAATATTTTTGTATGGTATGTTGCATTTAGTGAGATTGCCGCGTGATCGTACCAATACACTCTGGTTGTGTGCTAATATTGCACTTTCTCTTTCGTTATTGAGTACAGGTTATCGTCAGACGGATATTGACAGACCTCGCTTAGAAGATCAGTGATCGCTTAGAATTCAAGGGTGAGTCAGTTCTTCCAGGCTGGCATGAATTCTCTTTTCATCTATGTCAAAATATCAGACTTAGACTTTTCATGTAAGTTATTATTTCATTATCTTGGGGTTGTGACCCTTCTTTTTAGACTTGTGGATCTTGTTCGATGCTTTGGTACATTGATTTTTAGTATTTTGGTGTATTACATCCATATTATTTAGTTTTTAGATCTTTTGGAAGTTTATGGGAACTTAAATTTTTAGCAATTTATCTTTCTTTCGTAACTTAAATGTCATAGTATGTGATTATAAGTGGTTAATAAATTAGCATTAACTATTCTCCCATCGGAGGGTTAGTGTTGATTCCAATCACGATGGTTTTGGTCGTGACAGTATATCAATAGGCAGGCTGAGATCACTCTAAACTGTAGTTAGCTTTGGTGAGTGATGTACCGTGGTTTCACGGTACTTTCAATGCTTTTTCCTTAAGTTTAGTGTGTGTCTAAGGCCCTTTTGTATTGGTTTTAATGTAGTTTCTCTTTGTTTGCAGGAAATCTGTCCAGAAGGAGAACGTGGGAGAATTGTGTTGAAAATTGCAGAAGTGATGACCTACGGAGCCATCGACGGTCCGTCGTGACCTCGGCGGTCCGTAGGTGGCCACCGTCATACGAAGAAAAGGGCTGCTAAAGGAAGTTGGGGAATTCTGACTCAGTGTGGGGATACGGAGGCTCTCGACGGACCGTCATAGCCACGACGGACCGTCCTGCACATCCGTCAATGTTAACAGAAAGTAGCCCCAGTACCCCTCTTCAAAAGATTATAAGTATGGAGGAATGGAAGCCTTCGACGGACCGTCGTGCACGCAACGGACCGTCATCCATGTCCGTCGATGGTAACAGAAAGTGGGTGAAGAGAGCAACAGAAGAAGAAGTTAAGTATGGAAGGACGGAGGGCCTCGACGGTCCGTCGTGACCTCGATGGTCCATCGCTCCAGTCGTCGACTCAGACGCGTTTTTGGACAGATTTTCCTTAAATAGATTTCCCTTTTATGTTAGGACTTGTCTATTATAAATACTTGTAAAAACCTCGTTTTGGGGGTTAGACTCTTGGATATTTTTTTACTTTATTGTTCTAAGTGTTGAATTTTGGGATTTTGGAAATTACCTTATTTTCCGAAATCGTTTGTTGCAAGTTTTTGATTAATCCAAGTAATTTTCTGGATTTTCTTCAATCTCATCAAAGTAAGTGCATGAATTCTTATCTAATTAATATGAATTGTGTGATTATTAACATGGGTAACTAAACTCCATAACTAGGGTTGTGGGAACCATGGGTAAATAACAAGGTAAAGCCTGGCTAAAATAACAATTCTCGAATAGTGCCTTGCATATATTAATAATTCTTTTGTTTAGAAGTCTTTTTAACGAGTGCACACGTTAGAACTCGCCTTATTGCTACTTGCCGGACCAAGGAGGTAGATAATAAGAAAAGAATTATAGACCATAGATTAAGTATACACTATCTAATAGGCTAGTGTCAATTGGTGCGAAGTAACAACTAAGCCAAACATCGATTATGATGCTTAATATGAGGTAAAGGTAAGGTTTAGTAAAGCATACACACGTAGCCAGACCAAGGTGCGGAGTAAAATTTCCTAGTTGCCGGACCAAGGAATTAGGGATACATAACTTACCACTTTGCATGCAAGATATTAGGAAAGGATTGTTATAGCTAGAATTACCGAGTTATGAACCTATGGGGAACACTTAAGCCCTAGTTACTTTCATTACTTGATCAAAATCAAATCTTTGAACTTGTCACTTATTTACTTAGAAATAGCTAATTACATTTGTTATTTAAAACCCCCTTTTTGTTATTTGTTTTCGGAAAGGACTTGACAAAATAGAAGTAATAGTAGGTTAAAGTTAAGTCTAAATCATTTTCCTCGTGCGATCAACCCAAACCTTATAGTTGGGTTCTTTAATTGATACGATCGCTTATACTTCTTTTCGAGAAGTAAATTTGAGCGTATCAAATTTTGACGCCGCTGCCGGGGAAAGTGGATTTTAGCTTAAGTTTAAACTTATTATCGAAGTTTAGTCAACATTTTCCTAATTTTACTTTTTCTCTTTGTTTTTGTCTCCTGCAGATCTAACTTCAGTGTATGCCAAGTACGCGGAGTAGAGGAGAACCCATACTCGCCCCCGACCCTGAACTGGAGCGTACACTGCGCAGAATGAACCGAATCTGGGTATTCTCGATGATGGTCACAACCCAGAAATTCCATCACCGGTTGATGCTCATGCTCAATTATTACCTGAAAATCATGGGGAAGGTGAAATACGGAGGCAACCTCCCGCTCCACGCCCTCAAGAGTATTATAAGGGATATGATAACATTACTGAATCTGACGGGCCACTTGTCTTGCCTCCCCTACCACATGGCCATACTTTCATGGTAACTAGTAGTCTAATGCAAATGCTCACAGCTAGAGGTTTGTTTGAGGGGCTACCTTCTGAGGATCCACATGCTCACATCGCCAAAGTGAGGTCAGTGTGTAAGAGTTGTGTAGGGAGGCCTGATTTGAATATGGACGTAATTGGGTTAAGAGTGTTTCCTCTCTCACTGACGAGAGAGGCTGCTATATGGTTTACAGAACTCCTCTATAACTCAATCTACACTTGGAATCAATTGAGGGATGTGTTCTTAGCACGTTACTACTCGGTGTCTAAGAAGCTAAACCACAAAGATAGGGTGAACAACTTTGTGGCACTACCGAGAGAATCAGTCAGTAGTTCTTGGGACAGATTCACTTCGCTCTTGAGAAGTGTCTCCAATCACCGCATCTATGATGAGTCACTGAAAGAGTACTTCTATCAGGGAAAAGATGATAATAATAAAGCAGTATTAGATACGATAGTGGGTGGTTCTTATGGGGAGTGTCCTTATGCTGAGATTGCTGAGAAGTTAGGGAAAATCTCCCAAAATAATAAAGCTTGAAGCACTAGGAAGTCAGATACTGGGAGAAACACTTTTGCAATGCAATCCGCACACAACCCAGCCACAGATAAGATTCGTGAGGAAATGGCTCAAATGAGAACTGAGCTTGGGTTGGTGTTGAAACATGTCACTGGGGTGCAGAAAAGGTAAATACGTTGAACTACTTGTCTAAACCACCGCCGCCGACTGATGAGTATTACTATGAGGAGGACTCTTATGTGGTAAATGAGCAAACGGGGGGTTTCCGACCAAATGCCCAAGGCTCCAATCAGGAGAATTGGCGCCAAGGTCAAGGAAACCAAGGTCGGAACTATGGAAACTACAACCGACATGGTCATTATGTCCGAGATGGGAATTACAACCGCGATAACAACTTTAACCGGTGTAACTATGGTAACAGAAATGATAGGAGTGGGCCCTATGTTCCACCTCAAAATCGTGAAGTTACTCCTAGGGACGGTGGAAGTAGTATGACGCGAGTAGAGGATATGTTGCAGAAAATGATGAGGAGGTTCAATGCTAGTGATGAGCACACTAAAGAGTTGAGGAGTGACTTAGCGAGTATTGGGTAGAAAGTTAATACGCATGCAATCTCGATAAACCATCTTGTGTTGCAATTGGCCCAATTATCTTCGACTGTGAACCCACGCCAACTGGGCACTCTTCCTAGCAACACTGTCCAAAATCCGAAAAATGATGGACATTATATGGCAGTCACAACTCGAGGTGGTAAGCAAACCATTGACCCAATGATGCCGTCTGATGTAGAAAAGGTGATAAGAGGTAATAATGAGGTAGTGGAGGTTAGTGGTGAGTTAGGAGACAAAACGGGGAAAGAAGATGAGGTACCCCAAAAGGTGATCCCCATGCCTAGACCACCACCTCCATTCCCACAAAGGTTAGTGAAAAAGACCGAGGATGGTAAATACCTGCGTTTTATCAACATGTTGAAACAACTTTCCATCAATGTCCCTTTAATAGAAGCTCTTAAACAAATGCCCGGTTATGCCAAGTTCATGAAAGATATGGTTACTAAGAAAATATCGGTCAGTTTTGAGGATGATGATAGAATGCAGCATTGTAGTGCTATGCTACAAGGTCTCTAGTGCAAAAGAAAGAAGATTCGGGTGCCTTCACTATTCCATGTACAATCGGGTTATTACACTTTGCGAAAGCATTATGTGATCTTGGGGCAAGCATAAATCTCATGCCTCTCTCTATTAACAAGAAGTTGAGTTTAGGTAACCCAAAGCCCACTGCGATGCGGCTACTGATGGCGATCGAACAGTGAAGAGGCATATTGGGATACTCCACGATGTGTTAGTAAAGGTGGAGTCATTCACATTTCCGGCCGATTTTGTGATTTCTTGATTGTGAGGTCGATTTTGAGGTGCCTATTATTCTTGGGAGGCCATTCCTTGCTACGGGTAGAGCCTTGGTTGATATGGAGAAAGGGCAAATGAAATTTTGGTTGAACAATGAAGAAGTGACTTTGAACATTTGTAGGTCCATGAGGCAGAGTGGTGAGCTCCAATCGGTATCTGCCATATCTTACAGGGTTGAAAAGTCATCTGAGGTACAAATTAAAGAACGTCTGGGTGTAGAAGCACTAGCGGCAGTGATCATGAATTTTGATAGCGATTGCATTGAAGAGTATGGGTCATTGGTCGCGGCACTTGATCGAGGTGATGTTCGGTTTAAGCCAAAAAAGTTTGAGTTAGATATGATGCATCGCGAGTCTCCACCCGCAAAACCATCTATAGAGGAGGCTCCAAAATTAGAACTGAAGGGTCTACCACCTCATCTGAGGTATGTATTCTTGAGAAATGGTGACACTTTGCCAGTAATTGTTGCATCAGATTTGAATGTGCATCAAGTTGAGAGTTTGGTGAAAGTGTTAAAAAGGTTCAAAAGAGCTATTGGGTGGACTATTGCAGATATTATTGGGATCCCTCCCGGTATTTGTTTGCATAAAATCCAACTCATGCCCTATCATAAGCCAAGTATTGAGCACCAGAGACGTTTGAATCCACCTATGCAAGAGGTGGTGAAGAAGGAAATCATTAAGTGGTTGGATGCTGGAGTGATATATCCAATCGCCGATAGTAGTTGGGTATGCCCTGTTCAGTGTGTACCTAAGAAAGGGGGAATGAATGTGGTCCCCAATAAGAAAAATGAGCTTGTTCCGATGAGGCCGGTGACTGGATGGAGGGTGTGTATGGATTACTGGAAATTAAATGCATGGACCGAGAAGGACCATTTTCCTATGCCTTTCATGGATCAGATGTTGGATAGACTTGCAGGAAAGGGGTGGTACTGTTTTCTTGATGGTTATTCAGGTTATAATCAGATTTCTATTGCACCAGAAGATCAAGAGAAAACCACCTTTACTTGCCCTTATGGGACCTTCGCGTTCAAGAGAATGACGTTTGGGTTATGTAATGCACCATCCACATTTCAGAAATGTATGATGTCAATATTCTCCGATATGGTGGAGGACAATATTGAGGTGTTTATGAATGATTTTTCAGTGCTTGGTGACTCCTTTGAGCGGTGTTTGAGTAATTTGTCCGAGGTTCTTAAGAGGTGTGAAGACTGTAACCTTGTGCTTAATTGGGAAAAATGTAACTTCATTGTGAAAAAAGGTATTGTATGGGGCCATCGCATTTCAGAGAAGGGTATAGAGGTTGATCGAGCTAAAGTAGAGGTGATAGAAAGACTTCCTCCACCCATCTCTGTAAAAGGTGTGAGAAGCTTTCTAGGGCATGCGGGCTTTTACCAGAGGTTTATCAAGGATTTTTCAAAGATTGCACATCCCTTGTGAAAATTGCTTGAGAAAGAGTGTAATTTTTATTTTGATGAATCCTGTCTTAAGGCATTTGGTGAGTTGAAGGAAAAGTTGGTGTCTACACCTATCATCATTTCTCCGAATTGGAGCAAGCCATTTGAGGTGATGTGTGATGCTAGTGGGGTTGCTCTTGGTGTGGTATTGGGACAAAGAAGGGACAAAATCCTTCATCCCATTTACTATCCTAATAGAGCACTTAATAAAGCCCAAAAGAACTACACCGTGACTGAACAAGAGCTCCTTGCTGTAGTCTTTGCTTTCGAGAAATTTCGCTCCTATTTGCTTGGCACTAGAGTTATAGTGCATACTGATCATTATGCTTTGAGATATTTGATGGCAAAGAAGGATGCAAAATCGAGGTTGATTAATTGGGTATTACTATTGCAAGAATTCGACTTTGAGGTAAAAGTTAGAAAAGGGACCGAAAATCAAGTTGCTGATCACTTATCCCGATTATAAGATGAAGCAATGAGAGATATGGGTGAAAAGGCTGAGATTGGTGATACTTTCCCTGATGAGCATGTATTGGCTGCCTCCCAAGACTTGATTCCATGGTTAGTAGATTTTGCAAATTATCTGGCTAGTGATATCGTCCCACCGTACTTGTCCTTTCATCAAAGGAAAAATTTCATGCATGATGTGAAAAAATTCTTTTGGTATGAGCCATACTTATATAGGAGTTGTGCTGATGGGCTTATTCGGCGTTGTGTGCCGGAAGTTGAGATGTTGAGTGTTTTGGAGGCATGCCATTCTTCGCCTGTAGGTGGGCATCATAGTGGTATTCGGACTGCTCACAAGATCTTGCAATGTGGCTACTATTGTCCAACCATCCACCAAGATGCTCATGAGTTCGCCAAGGCATGTGATAGATTCCAAAGAGATGGTGGCATTTCGCGAAAGCAAGAGCTCTCTATAAATCCCATTCTTGTGATTGAGTTGTTTGATGTGTGGGGCATTGACTTCATGGGCACTTTTGTGAGTTCTCATGGGATGAAGTACATTCTTGTGGCAGTCGATTATGTGTCTAAATGGGTGGAAGCTATTGCAATTGCAAATAATGAAGGGAGGAGTGTCACCGCGTTCTTGAAAAAGAACATATTTTTGAGATTTGGCACCCCAAGGGCTATTATCAGTGATGGGGGATCCCTCTTTTGCAACAAGCTATTTAAGAGATTATTGGAAAAGTATGGGGTTCGCCATAATGTGGCCACTCTGTACCATCCTCAAACTAGTGAGCAAGTTGAGGTGTCAAACAGGGAGATTAAGCAGATTCTGGCGAAAACGCTGAATGCTAGTCGAACGGATTGGTCAAGGAGGCTTGATGATTCTCTTTGGGCCTACCGGACAACATACAAGACTCCCATAGGTATGTCCCCATACCAACTTGTATATGGGAAGGCTTGTCACTTACCGATTTAATTAGAGCATAAAGCCACGTGGGCAATGAAGAAGTTGAAAATGGATTGGAATAAGGCTGCAGAACAGAGGTTAAACGGGTTGAATGAGCTTGATGAATTTCGCTTGAAGGCATATGATAGTTCAGCCCTCTACAAAGAAAAGATGAAGAAGTACCATGACCAAAAGATTGAGAAGCGCGATTTTTTGGTTGGGGATTTTGTGCTTTTATTCAATTCTAGGTTGCGCTTGTTTTCGGGCAAACTCATGTCCAAATGGACTGGTCCCTACTTGATCACCCAACTATTCCCTCATGGTGCGGTTGAGTTGGAGAACAAGGAGGGTGTGCGGTTTAAGGTGAACGAACAATGAATTAAAATATATCTGGGGCATGCTGAAACGGCGAATGAAGTGGTCGAGGAATACCATCTTCATGAAGTCTAAGTAATCAAGATTCCTCCATCGTGCAGCGACGTTAAATCAAGCGCTGCTTGGGAGGCTATTCAATATGTATCCTCTAGCCAACTCTAGGTCTTTCGTGGTTTTCTAGGAATAGTTGCATTATTTTTCCTTTTATTACTTAATGTCTCGTTTGAATGATCTTTTATTTTTCTTTAGAAGTGTTGGCTAGAGCATAGTTCAGGGTCCGTGTCCAAAAAGTGTCCAGAAAATACAAAAAGATTAGCTTAATGGGTGTTAAACATGCAGGTATCAAATCACAAGAAATCTGCAAAAAATAAGTCTGCTGCACCCATCGATGGAACCATCGACGGACCATCGTGCCATCGACGGACTGTCGTGCCATCGATGGACCGTCGGTGGGATCCGTCATGCCCAGGTATGTCTTTCAAATTTTCCAATTTAGGGCACCCTCGACGGACCCCCATGACGGACCATCGACCCTGTTACGGTCCGTCGATGGGGAATCGTCGCGTCTTTACCCATCGACCTGACTCGACCTGTCCGACTGAATATTAAAATTTTTAAACCTTTAAAGTTCCCACCTCTTCATATAACCCCTCATAATCGTTTCTCTCCTCATTTCCTACCGTTTCCCCCCACTTCATCACCATTAACTCCCATTCCCTCTCCATCTTCTGATTTCCCTCATTTTCCCCAAATTCCCACACTCTCTTTCTCTCCCAATTCTCCCAGTTTCTTCAGTTTATTGTCGGTCGGTGTTCGTGGTGTTTGTACTGCTGTTCAACTACAAGTGTCTTACTTCTTTCTCCTCTACTACAGTTATCAGGTATGTTCTTCTGATTTGTGAATTAACTATCGTTAACTTTTTGATATCTGCTTAAACTTGCTGTCTTACTGTGTGGGTCTCCAATTTTGGACCCTTATTGCATGCTAGAACTCACCCCCGTAGTCCTAAGTTCCCGTAGATCACTGATATTGAAAAGGAAAAAAAGTGTTTTGTTAAAAAATGGCGTGTGTTTCCTGATTCTGTTTCTGACCTAGGGTTGATAGGCTGTCGAAAATTGAATGCTAAAACTAAAAAACTTCTTGCCCTAGGGATGATGGGATTCTGGGTATATGTTTGGTAAACTTAGGCTTCCAAAAATTAGTAAGATAGGGAACCAATGTGGCTGCACAACTGTGTCCCTGTAGGTCAGTACGAGACCCCGTCGACAGACCATCGTTGGGGTCCGTCAACCCCAACTCCCTTGCTTACTCTAAGTGTCCATCGACGGACCCTTATGATGGACCGTCGTGCCTTCGACGGTCCGTCCTGCAAAATCGTCGACACTGTCAGAACCTTGGTTTGTGACATTTTTAAAATTTATTCTAAGTGTCCCCCGACGGACACTCATGACGGACCATCGTGCCTTCGATGGTCCATCCTGCATATCTGTTGCTCTGTCAGAACCTTAGTTTTTGACGTTTTTAAAATTTATTCTAAGTGTCCCTCGACGGACTCTCATGACGGACCATCGTGCCTTCGACGGTCCGTCCTGTATATCCGTCGCCTCTGTCAGAACCTTTGTTTCTGATGTTTTGAAAAATTTGTCTAAGTGTCCCTCGACGGACCCCCCATGACGGATCGTCGTTCCTTCGATGGACCGTTGATGGGTCCATCCTGCACTCTGTACTTCTGCACTGCTATTCTTTTACTGTGTTTTGCTGCTTTCACTGGTACTAACTACTTCTCTTTGCAGGTACAAATGGCTCCTAAACACGATCGGGTCTACTCACGAGGGTGTTCCAAGTCCGTCGCCCCATCCAACCGACTTGTCATAGGCTCAGACGATGAGCGTGACCCAGAATACGTGCCACCAGGCACCCGCACTGCTACCCCTGCTGCCCGCCCCACCAGAGCCACTCCCAGGAGGGTGGCGCCCGGCGTAGTCACTGCCTCCCAGTCTGACGAGGAGCGCATACTGACCGGCATACCTTCTGGGTCGGCTACACATTCAGAGAGAGCGTCTGGCTCCGTGGAGGCATCCGGTTTTAAGGAAGCTTCCGGCTCTGTGGACGCTTCCAGATCTGAGAAGGCTTGTGCTTCTGCCTCGTCTGATGAGAACGACAGTGCTGACTCAACTCCAGCACCCCAGACTGGCGTTCCCGCTACGGTTGCTGATCAGCCCAACCGGTGGTGTGTCGAGGGTTAATACCAGATCTACACTGACGCTAAGATGCCCAATGACAAGGGGGTCATGACCCAGACCCTGACACTTGAGCGGCGGGTTCTCACGGGGAGTCTTTCCACCATGCCGGCCATATATGAGTTGTTCACCAGACATCAGCTGGAGTAGACGGCTCGGGAAGTAGGCCGCTACAGTGAGGAGATGGTCCGAGAGTTCTACACCTCCTATGTGGCGACTCTCCGATCTCAGCTAGATAGATGGGCAGCCCCCGCCAAACATGCTCCTTTGGATTACGTCCGAGTCCGTGGCAAGCGGGTTGACATTTCCTTCCTGACCATCCACAGGTTTCTCTATGGCGCGGATGTTGATGCCACCCGGACACCTCTCACCGCCGAGTTCGACTATCGGTAGAAGTTGATTAAAGATGGCCGGTTCTAGCATGAGCCAGAGTTGAGAGAGACCACCAAGCGGTGGATTGCACAGTACCTTTCCGTCGATGGTGAGGCTGCCGATTGGGTGCTGGAGCCCAAGAGAAGTATCAAGAAGGCTAACCTCACCTTCACAGCCAAGTTTTTGTGGTTACTAGTCCGACACTGCCTTTCCCCCACTGTAGCTGACAACATTGTCACTTGGGATCGTGCGGTACTGATGGCGGCGATGATTGCTGGGTTCGAGGTGGAATTCGCACGGCTACTACAAGCGGTGATGCACGAGAGGGCCTTCAAGGCCACTACTACTTACCCCTTCCCGTGTATGGTTTTTGCTTTGTGCAGGTTAGCAGGAGTGACCGTGTGGCACATTGATGTGCTCAAGATCCCGCCTGGCACAGTAGATATTTTCCTCATTCGGGATGAGGACAATGAGTTGGCTCCCCACAGAGGGCCCCGTCCGTAGGTGCAGCCGTTTGGTGAGAACCTAGCAGCAACGGTAGAGCAAGCCCAAGCGGCTAACCCGGCTACATCTACTCCTACAGACACCACTCTGGTTGAGTGTATCCCGGGTGGTAGCACCGCTCCGAGATCCTTTCGCTCGACTCCATCCGCTACTCTGTTCCCGCTTGCTAAGGTCCAGAAACTTAAGGCCCAAATGGCCACAATTCTGCACCACATCCAGCCTTGGATGCGGAGGTCTATTGCTGAGGCATAGGAGCGTTTAGAGAGGAAGATGGCCCAGCACACTGAGCGGAAGGTCATGGAGGTCCACAAGTGCTTGGACGCTTTTGAGCTGCGGGTACTCGCTCGGCCATCCCCTACTGTAGATGTGACGACTCTCCAGGCTGCTGTGGAGAGTCTGAGAGCCGACTTGGACAATATACAGGAGGCTAGGATGCCTGAGTCTGAGACCCCTTCAGCAGAGCCTGCGGAGGACATGGTGATGGCTGCCCTATTCTCCACTACTGATGTGCCACCACCTCCACCACGAGAGCGTGCCAAGAGGCATCGGACTAGAGATGAGGATGAGTCTAGGGTGCGGAAGAAGGAGCGCCATGAGTTGGAGGCTGCGAGGAGAGCCTCGCTTATTGATGAGAAGGACCGCCAGTTGAGGGTTATGGAGGTGGCCGCTGGGGCGTCTAGTTCCAGAGTTGCAGAGGCTGAGAGGAGCACTACTGATGGTGTTGTCATTGATGAGGACACTACTGATGGTGTCCCTACTACAGAGGGAGCGGGTTCCGAGGAACCAGACCCACCAGCTTGTTGATCACCGACGCTTTGCGCCTCAAGTTTACTTCACCTACCACTCTATTTTATATACTTTTACGCATTGGGGACAATTGCATATCTTTTTTGTTGGGATTGGGGTAATTGGAGTGCTAGGGTGAAGTCTGAGTAGCCCAACTCACGATTCTCTCTTGGGGTTTTCTTGCCTGTGTTCTTTTTTCCCCAGGAGACTGGTTACTTTATTATTTAACCGGCATTTTGGTATCTTTTGTACATAGTATAGAAAATGGACTCTGAAGCATGATGGCTAAACAAAATGATATCCTGATTTAAAGAAAATGATGCGTGACTAGGCACAGTAACTCATAAATGTGTGGCTCTAAGCATAACATAGAGATACACCACTTCATGACCCTAAATCTAAAACTCGAACTAGGTTTCTGATAATTTGGTAGAGTAATGAGATGTCAAGTGAGTGTGAGGAAAATTTGAATATTCCACCATTGGTACTGCGCTAGAACTTGCTTGGTTAGTCCTGCTAAAAGTAAGCCGTAATAAACAATTAGGAAAGGATCATAGGCCCTTGTTCAATATAGCCAATCTTTAGCCTAAATAACAGAAAACCAAATGAAATTAATCCCATTTTGATCCAAATAATTTGAGCTTAAAATAGACCTTTCTTTTTCAACCCAACTGATCTTTTTTGGGAACAATGTGTTGGCCCTGGTCCCTCCTTGGACATATGCACCTCAGCTTATGCCAAAAGCATAAGTTGAGGGTGGCTAATGCAGCAAACAACCTTGTCGTGGCCCTGACCCAAATTTGGGTATTGTGTACCTTGACTCATGGCAAAGCTATGAGTTGAGGGTGGCTATTATGAGGAACGCCCCAGAAAGTGGGGTTGAAAGAATGAAGAGAGAAAGAACAAAAGAAAAGTGACTCAAGAAAAGTTGAAAGAAAAGTGAAAATTTTGAAAATACAAGTAAAAAAAAAAAGAAAAGAGTCACTTACACAAAAGGAGAAAGAAGGGAGAATGGCAAGGTGAAAGAATGCAAGAAAATTAAGAAATAGGGCGGAATAAAATGATGAAAAGGTAGGACGCTTAGTCGTTATGTCAAGGAGGTCAATAAGTCACTAAAAATACATCTAAATGTGCACAACCTGACCCCGAGCCTAAGTTACAATCTAAGAAAGTCCTATTGTGATCGTAAGAGTCTATTATGGTGAACTTAAAGCAGTTAAAATAAGGGAAAGCCTATGGCAATAAGTATAAATGAGGTGTGAAGTTGTTCTGAGAGTGAGTGTTGAAAAATAATCCTTATACTCAAATTGAAATCATTGTGTGAAAAATGAGGATGTTGTTTTAAAGTGAGGACACTAGTTGGAATACCGGAAAATTGGTACCTTGGTGAGAGAACATAGAGGATAGGTGTCGGAGAGTGGTGAGTCTGTGTCACGGTCTGATCCACATGAGCGAGCCTAATAGTGATAGCATGCATAAATCTATTTGAAAATAATCGGAATTGATAGCCAGATGATTGCAAAAATCTAAAATAAGGATACTCTTGTACAACGATTTTGTGGTGAGTCATAGTGCATCGCTTGAGGACAAACAACGAATTTAAATTGAGGGTGTTGATGTACCGTGGTTTCACGGTACTTTCAATGCTTTTTCCTTAAGTTTAGTGTGTATCTAAGGCCTTTTTGTATTGGTTTTAATGTAGTTTTCTCTTTGTTTGCAGGAAATCTGTCCAGAAGGAGAACGTGGGAGAATTGTGTTGAAAATTGCAGAACTGACGACCTACGGAGGCATCGATGGTCCGTCTTGACCTCGACGGTCCGTAGGTGGCCACCGTCGTACGAAGAAAAGGGCTGCTAAAGGAAGTTGGGGAATTCTGACTAAGTGTGGGGATATGGAGGCTCTCGACGGACCGTCATAGCCACGATGGACCGTCCTGCACATCCGTCAATGTTAACAGAAAGTAGCCCCAGTATCCATCTTCAAAAGATTCTAAATATGGAGGAACGGAAGCCTTCGACGGACCGTCGTGCAAGCAACGGACCGTCATCCATATCCGTTGATGGTAACTGAAAGTGGGTGAAGAGAGAAGCAGAAGAAGAAGTTAAGTATGGAACGACGGAGGGACTCGATGGTCCGTCGTGACCTCGACGGTCCGTCGCTCCAGTCGTCGACTCAGACTCGTTTTTGGGCAGATTTTCCTTAAAGAGATTTCCCTTTTATGTTAGGACTTGTCTATTATAAATACTTGTAAAAACTCATTTTTGGGGTTAGACTCTTGGATATGTTTTTACTTTATTGTTCTAAGTGTTGAATTTTGGGATTTTGGAAATTACTTTATTTTCCGGAATCGTTTGTTACAAGTTTTTGATTAATCTAAGTAATTTTCTAGATTTTCTTCAAAAGTAAGTGCATGAATTCTTATCTAATTAATATGAATTGTGTGATTATCAACATGGGTAACTAAACTCCATAGTTACGGTTGTGGGAACCATGGGTAAATAATAAGGTAAAACCTAGCTAAAATAACAATTCTTGAATAGTGTCTTGCGTGTATTAATAATTCTTTCATTTAGAAGTCTTTTTAACGAGTGCACACGTTAGAACTCGCCTTATTGCTACTTGCCGGACCAAGGAGGTAGATAATAAGAAAAGAATTATCAACCATAGATTTAGTATACACTATCTTATAGGCTAGTGTCAATTGGTGAGAAGTAACAACTAAGCCAAACATCGATTATGATGCTTAATATGAGGTAAAGGTAAGGCTTAGTAAAGCATACACACGTAGCCAGACCAAGGTGCGGAGTGAAATTTCCTAGTTGCCGGACCAAGGAATTAGGGATACATAACTTACCACTTTGCATGCAAGATATTAGGAAAGGATTGTTATAGCTAGAATTACCGAGTTATGAACCTATGGGGAACACTTAAGCCCTAGTTACTTTCATTACTTGATCAAAATCAAATCTTTGAACTTGTCACTTATTTACTTAGAAATAGCTAATTACATTTGTTATTTAAAACCCCCTTTTTTTTATTTATTTTCGGAAAGGACTTGACTAAATAGAAGTAATAGTAGGTTAAATTTAAGTCTAAATCATTTTCCTTGTGGGATCGACCCCAACCTCATAGTTGTGTTCTTTAATTGATACGATCGCTTATACTTCTTTTTGAGAAGTAAATTTGAGCGTATCAAATTTTGGCGCCGCTGCCGGGGAAAGTGGATTTTAGATTAAGTTTAAACTTATGACCGAAGTTTAGTCAACATTTTCCTAATTTTACTTTTTCTCTTTGTTTTTTGTCTCTTGCAGATCTAACTTCTGTGTATGCCAAGTATGCGGAGTAGAGGAGAACCCATACTATGTTTCATTTTTTAGATATTTTATTTAAACTTATGTTTCATACTAAGTATATTAAACAAAGTTTTGAGATT
Source organism: Solanum sitiens (assembly GCA_016801875.1). NCBI lineage: Eukaryota > Viridiplantae > Streptophyta > Magnoliopsida > Solanales > Solanaceae > Solanum > Solanum sitiens. The sequence continues at coordinate 1,547,715 of JABWTJ010000061.1, forward strand.
CAATAAAATGTTTCTGAATGTTTCTTTCAGTTTGAGTTCTTATGTATGCTCAATTTAATCTTCCATTTGTATTCAGCCAGGATGAGGGTTCATTGAGGGACCAGCAATAGTTCTTGAGTGATGGCCACGTCCAAAGTGTAGGCTCGGGCCGTGACATTTCCATAAGGATTTATTATAAGGGAAAATAAACAAAAACATCATGAATCAAAAAAAAATTAAAACTATATACCTATTTATTTTCACACCGCACTAAATAATCACACTCTATATATTTCAAATAACGAATACTAAAATAGGATATAAATCAGTATTTTGCTTACTTGATACTAAATCAGTATTTATATAGTATTTTGGTATCATTAAGGTTGATAATTTCGCTTAACTGATGCTAAATCAATAGGTAAACTTATAAGTATCGTTAAAGTTTATTGTTCATAAATTACTCATCAATCAATGATATTAAAAATGTATATGTATATTTCTATCGTATTAATAAGTTTTTTTGTTCACACCGTACTCATTAGTCAATAATATTATAAGAGTACATGTAACACCCCAAAAATTTCTTAAGTTAAGACTCGAACCATTCTTCATTTACTTAAATGGGGTGATTCATGAATTATTCATATGTGTAAAGGTAAAATATTAGTGTGGGAATGATTTTGATATGAATTAAGATCAATAGAATACCCTAGCACAAAGTAGAGTTGAAAGTTTCCTTATCCATTATGTTTTGATATAAGATTCTACTTAGGTCAACTTCAAAGGACTATATCTAATTTCCAATTCTACAAATTTCACGTCAATCACATTTTTGAGTAAAACGTTATGACTATTTTTAGTAATTTATAAAGTGCACTAATGAATTAGCTGACGAGAATACATTAAAAAGGGTCTTTTTGTATTTTTACCTCAAAGAAAACTCTAAAAAAGTTTCTGGACTAATTAAAGACCCAAACCCATCCCATTTTCATATTTTAATCCATCATTCTCTTTTGTCACAAACCCTAAGTCAAAACCCTAAGGAAAATTTAAAGTAGAAGACTGCATTCAAGATATTTTTCCATCATTTTCAAGATTCTTCTTCAAGGTAAGTTTTTTCTCCAATAATTCCATTCTTTCCAACTAAAATTCCTCCATACAATTCTGAATCAATGATGAAAATAAAAAGACGTTGTTATAGCTATTTGAATAAACTCATTCAAGAATATCTAGAAAGATTTTCTTAATTTTTATCTTTGAAACTAAGGTTCCAGGCTTCTAATCAAGTTCTTTTTTAGGATTCTTCAAGAACCTTATTCTTTCAGGTTTGTAAGGCTATCCTAGTGTTGTACTAGTTCGTCCTCACGCCCTACCTCTACTTTAAAATCAGTAAAAGAGTAATCTAGGATTCGACCCCTAGATTTGAGTATTCTTGAGATAAATTGATTTTTAGTTCTTGAAGTTTTGATTCTTTTGAAATTCTATGCCTAAGTATTAAGTTTATATATTTTATTTAGATCCTTGAGTTGATTTCTTCATGTCGATAATTTAACATGAACCCTAGTTTGAGTAATAAATCTTGAGAAGTTTTCAAAGCCAACAGTTGAGTTTTAAATTGAATTTTTGAGGAAGTAAAGATGAGTTTTGAGAAAGAGTTGTATTCATGAGTTTCTATATAGTTATTGAGGACCTCAAGATGAGTCGTGCATGCCCATATTTCTGCATGAACCCTACGAACTTAGTTATAAATCTTGAGAATCTTTAAAATTTAATCATTGTATTCCAAACTAAGTTTTGACAAAAAGTTGAAAGGTTCTATTTTATAAAGACTTAAGAGTTTCTAATGATATTTATTTATATATAAATATACATATGTCCCTATGTTAATTATTGGACTTGAAAGATAAGCTTATGAGTGCATGTTTTAAAGAAGGTCAACACGTCTCATTTTTTAAAAAGTATTTCAAGTAACGTAGGAAGTTCATTCTATGTAATTGGTGAATTGAGTACGAAGTTATATTAACTAGTTTGGGAGTAGTATCGAGCATCGAGTTGGGTTAGAGTCTTTTATAATTTGGAAGTCCTACAGAATTACGTAGACAGCGTGGGATATAGGATAGCATTAATTCTTCATGTGACTCCTTACTGCCTCTAAGAAGGCCAATTACATGGATCTATAGTCACGATATCATCCTATACCCTGACAAAGTATAGGATGTCCCTGACAACGTGAGGCGAAATGTTGTATCATTGTTAGGATCATGGTAATGGTTCTCGGTTAGAGAAACTCCCCACAAGTAATGTATATTATTTTCATGTTGCTTTCATTGTATGTTTTATTGTAAAGCTTAAATGGTTTCACTTCTTGTTCTTGTATTTATTTAGTTTAGTTTCTTTCAGTCATTCAGTTCATATATTTATTTACTCAGCTATATTACATACACGTACATTTCATGTACTGATGTCATTCAACCTACATACTTTTATGATGCAGATATAGGTGTTCATTCCTTCATGATTATTAACAAGCGCTTCATTGAGATCACTGTACACTCAAGTTAGCTTTGATGAGCCTTCTTGTATTCAAGTGGACTTGATAGTTACTTTCTAGTTAGAAGTTTTGAGGTGTCGTGGGTCTTGTCCCAACATCATTTATTTATAGTAGAGGCTTCATAGATTGACCGTTTTGGATAGTCTTTAAGTTTTCAAATATCTTGTTTAAGCTTATGTTTCATACTAAGTATATTCAGCAAAGTTTTGATATTCAATAAAGTGTTTTTAAACGTTTTTTTCAATTTGATGCTTATGGATGCTCAAGTTAGTCTGCCGCTTGTAGTCATCCAGGATGAGTGTTAGTTTAGGAACTAGCAATAGTTATTAGTACCGGCCACTTCCAAGGTGTAGGCTCTGTTCTTAACAGTATATATAAAATTTAATAGTATGAGTAAGGTTTCTTATTCACACCATACTCTCTAATCAATGATAGACTTAGCAAAGTTAGCAGAGAATCAAAATAATGGAAACCTACAGATGTTACATTTACAATTATACAAATTATGTTCTAGACATTTTAAATTTTAATTCTTATACTACAAAAATATTGTGCAAATTTTCCTTTCATTAAGCAGTTATTATAAAGCAAACTAATCAAGTACCTCATGAAGTGAGTAATTACAAATATATACTCATTTATATTCACACCCCACTAAATAATTACACTATATACATTTTATTTTTCTTATAATTTTTCTTGATTGTTACTAAATCAGTATGTATATACTGTTTTGGTAAAATTATGGCTGATAATTGCGCTTAACTGATACTAAATCAGTATATATAATATATCGTTATCGTTAAGGTTTCTTGTTCACAATCTACACATTAGTCAATAATGTGATTAGAGTATATATATAATTTTAAAGTCTCGTTAAGGTTTCTTGCTCACACCCTACACATTAATCAATGACAGACTTAGCAAAGTTTGGCGGTGAATGAAAAAAAGGGAAACCTACAGATGTGACATTTATAATTTTACAAATTATTGCTTTAGACATTTTAAATTTATATGCTTGTGCTAAGAAAAAATTGCGCAAATTTATCTTTTGTTAAGAAGTTATTATAAGAGAAACCAAGCAAATACCTCATGAAGCAAAATAATTATAATATACACCTCTTTATATTAATTCCCCAATAAATAATTACACTATATACATTTCTCTTAACTAATATGTCATGCCCCGAGCCTACACCTAGGGCGGAACAGGCACTCGAGAACCATTATTGGCCCCAAGCGAACCCTTACATGGCTTACTACTTAGTGGAAGACTTTACTCAACATTCAGGACAACTCTAGAGCTACATTCACAAATCAAACTTAGGATGTATAAAGGAAAACATTCAATTTGCCATAAAGGCAACTCAAGTCTCATGATCAAAACAACTTAAATGAATATTACTAATGAATTACTAATATATAATTGTCTACGAAGCCTCTAATACTTACGAGGGATGTCAGGACAACACCCAATATCATCCTAAGAACAGGAATAAAAAAAGGAAAAAAGGGGGATCCTCTAGAAAGCAAGGAGACTCACCAAATGACTATGAAATGATCAACTGGATCAATCAAGTGTTGGATGCATATCTAGTACATTGGATGTACGACCATGCGAGGGAAAAACTAAACATGACATAAACTTGAACCGAATTCTCAAAAGAACAGTTACCTTAGCTTTACTCAACTCAATGAAGAAATAAACATCATTAAGGATGCAATTTATATAAAACATTTAAAACAGTAGATGGAAACTCAATGTATTGAAGAAATACCATCACAACTCAATTTATATATAATAAAGTAATATAATTCTTTGGAAGTTTTTCTAACCGACAACCATTACTATGAGCTATGTGATGACACAACGTCTCGCCCACGCTTCCAGAACTGACCTATAACTTACCGTGATATAGAACGCCTCAAGTAAGTGGATCCAGTATTCTATGTTAAAAAGAATTAAGGAATCATCTAAAAAATATGTTTCTTTCTACCGAATACATAGTATACGGAGACTTGAGTTATTATGAACTCGTCCCCATATCAGTGCTCAATACTACTCCCAAAATATACTTAGCTCATACGTTTAAAAACATGACTCTTTCTTAGGTTTGAGAAAATAAATCAACAACAAGCTCAAAGGACCTCTTGGAAATCGATGTTGCCTCTCTTACTTAAATATGAAAACATTTGCTTTGTGGGAATACTTAGTTCCCATATAATCTTTTAAAGAACATGGAATACACTCTTACTCTTACTCAACTCAATGCTAAAGTCTTAAAATAAATTTAAAAACATGTGTAATAGGCTTTTAAAATGACTCTAAGAACTCTCTAGACTTGACTCTAAACTTAACTTGAATTTGAGTTTATGAATTCAAGGTTATGATTCATGTGTAAGAATGATTTCTAGATGATTAGAAGTCATTTAGAGTAGTTTGAATTGATATAAAGAGTTATTACACTTCAGAAGGACTCAAACGGGCTAAACAATGAAAAATGGGTGCATGTAGAGATATCTAGCGCATTGATGGCATGAGGATCTACACCCAAAGTTCTAGGGCTCAATTTTTGTGCATGCAGGCGTATCAGTGACGCATCTCACCAGTTTTCCCCAGGTAAACTTGGCAAACTTTTCTACTCATTTTCCGACCATAATTCAATTCAATTTGATTTTATTCTCATTTTCTCTTTAGATTTAGATGCCCAAAACATGTACACAAGAATATAAGTAAAAAAAACCTCAAATAATCGATGTGAATATCTCAATAAACTTGTCAATCTCAGCCCAACTCAAGAACAAAAGCAATTTCAAGAACACACGTCAAGAATATCGAACTTTCAATCCTTTTAGGAAGAATTCACGCTAAAATAAACATGTTTGGGGCGTGGGTGAACGAATCCAACACTATGTGAATTCACATACCTCATAGTATTGAATACTTGGAGAAATCCAAAATCAATTCACGTACCTCGTACGATTGAATACTTGAAAAAATCCACAATCAATTCCTCAGAAAATCGATGAAAGCTTGACTTTTCACTTCTTTTCTTCTCTTGAGTTCTTTTCTCTGAAACCCTAGCGTGAAATTTGAGTGCGTAAACTGAACCAATTAAGTTTATACCCCTAATTAAGTAATAAAACTAATTAATTTTATTGGATAAGGAAAACACCAAAATGCCTATCTAAAATTCGGGTGACTTTCCTTATTCAGACAACCCGACATCAAACGGGGATATCTCCTTCATACGAACTCGAAAATTAGCAAACTTGGTGCCGTTGGAAAAATAATTCATATAGATTTAATTTTATATCTTTTATCTCACCTAAATCATTCTGTGATGAGAGTTATGGTTATTTGAGTTCACCCAAAACTCATATTCAACATAACTTGCCTAATTTCAGATTTTCATTATTTCCAAAAATGGTTTCTTTCTATTTCTAGTTTCTTTATAAGCCAGGTTGTTACTTCGTCTCCCCCTTGGGATTATTCTTCCTCAAATGAGATAACTCTAAGTAAGCTAAAGGTGTAACTTGTAACATTCAAGACAAACACCTAACAAGCAAATCTAAACATCCATTATATCAATTAAAGAGTACTAGGAACATAATTAGTACCTTGATATGGAATTTTCCAAGACTAAATATATATGGGTATCTCCTCTTCATATCTTCCTCAGCCTCACATGTAGCTTCCTCAACAAACTAATTCCTCCATAGGACCTTGACTTGTGCTACCTCCTTGGTTCTCAACTTGTGAATCTGACGATCTAAAATCTGAACAGGAATCTCCTCTTAAGATACGCTATATTTAATACCAATATCTTCAATAGGTATGATAAGTGAAGTATCTCCCATATAACTTCCACATGGAAATGTAAAATACCGGATGAACAACTTCTAACTCTTGTTGTAACTCTAACTCATCAACTACAGTGCCAATCCTTTTGGATATTCTATAAGGACCATTATACCGGGGACTAAACATTCTCCTCTTACCTAAATCATAACACCCTTCATGGGTGAAGCCTTCAAGTATACTCAATAATCTACTTCAAACTCTAGGCTCTTCTCCTAACATAAATGGAGGATTTCTCACGACTCTGCACTGTTTTCAACCTCTCTTGAATAGCTTTCACTTTCTCCATAGCTTGATGAAATAAGTCTGGTCCTATCACCCCAGCCTCACAAACCTCAAATCATCCAATAAGAAATCTGCATCTTCTCATCTCCCATAAAGAGGCTCATACGGAGCCATTTAGATGCTAGAATTGTAACTATTGTCGTAAGCAACTCAATGAGAGGTAGATGATCATCCCAATTATCTTTTAAATCAATCACACAATCCCTCAACATATCTTCTAAAGTATGAATATTGCGCTCTGCATGACTATCTGCCTGGGGATGAAAAGCAGTATTCAAGTTCACCATTGAACACAAGTCTTTCTAGAATGACTTCCAAAATTGTGGAATAAATTGGGCACCTCTATCTGAAATAATAGACTATGGAACTCCATGAAGTCTTACTACCACTTGAATATATAACTTGGCCTAATCCTTTGCTGAAACAATAGTCTTTACCAGCACAAAGTTGGATGATTTGTTCATTCAATCAACAATCGGCCAAATGGAATCATGTTGTCAGCGAGACCGCGGTAAACTTGTAATAAAATCCATATTGATCATTGTCACGACCCGAGCGCACCCCCAAGTCGTAACACAATGTACTTGACCCCGAAGGGGTCTCATACAAGCCCTTAGCATAATCATATCATAAGACCATAGAAAATATGGAGGAATTTAAAACTTTTAAGATATACAATCGAAGTCATTTTCATGAATAGAACATGGAAGCCTTTTCTAACTCTTTTGTCTCAAATCATTTAACTTGACATGAATATAAAGCTTTTGGACGCAACCCATAAAAACTCTTAAAAAATAAAAGTAAGTGACTCACCAAGTCTTCAACCTTCTTTAGATTCTTGAAACTCTAGCCTGCGATAGCCACTCAAAGCTATAACCCTAGATTTGGTTAGAATGTAGGCAGTATGTGTTAGTACAATGTACTAAGCATGAAACCTAGAAAAACATCATTAGAGAATCTCAAATGGTTAGTCAACATAAGGCATAAGCATAAGAGACAATAACATGGTCCTATAATAATCATCATAATCATAGAAAAGTCTCCAACATAAGATTCGTATGAACATAAGTCAAGATAAGACATAGTTAATGAGCATAGGAGATGAGTTATAATCATAACATAATTGACCCTTGGTTATCCATATCATGATAACACCATTCTCAAGTAACTTCAAATGCATACAAGTGTGAAGCAAAAATAGCATCCCATAATACTACCCAAACCAAGTATCACTTTTTCGTCATCTTAACCATAGTTTACATGCATGTTTATGTCATAAGTCTTTCTACCATAAGAGAACCATACTTCTAAGTAACCCCAAGACACACTTGTGCAATGGATAACAAGCATCCCATACTACTCTTCACACGAAGCATATCCTTGAAATCATCTTAGTCATATTCACCCTCCTTTTGGTCTTACTAAAATCTTACTTTATAAAGACAAGAGAATTACCACCTTACTCCATCATATCTTGGAAGGAAACTATTGCAACAACCAAGATACGTCAGAGTACATAAGGGAACCCTTCACAACTAGCCTCAAGTAATACTTGTGCCATGTATGGATAGCATCCCATACTACTAGCTACACTAAGTAATTTTTTATACTATCATGAATGTTCACTAGTTGGGGTCTAATCCTGTATTCTATTTAAAATTTTCAAGGCTACCAAGGAATAACCCTATAAAAGGCTAGACCAAGCTACTAATAAACTAACATGACCTTTTTATGCTAAGTCAAGCTACCATGGAGACATACTATCATACTAGTCCAAATTATCAATGGAATAACCCTCTAACAGGATAGATCATGCAAACTTATTTTCTATTATAACTAGGTTGAGCTAAGCTAACTACCTTGGAAGACACTATATCATGGAAATCCAAGCTATTCTAGGAAAGGTACAAGTGCCATATCCTAGCTACCATGAAATAGTTTTAAACCAACAAAGTCATACTATCCTTACAAGTGTACTAGATTACAAATTCAAGCTATCCATAGGGAAATATGATTCTCAACCCTAAGATATCATTAGGAGAGTATGAGTACTCAATCCCAAGATACCATGTCTAATCTAACTTATGATATCCTTGAAATGCACCTTGCATGGAAGTCAAGCTACCCTTACGAGTGTATAAGCAACCTATCCCAAAGCTACCATGGAAAGGTCTTGGCAAAACCAAATCAAGATACCATGAATGCATCCTAACAATGCTAATTCAAGCTACCCATAACACAATATAAATCCTCAATCCTATGCTACCATGACTACTACTAACTCATGCTACCATGTCATGCATTCTATACAATGTTGGGTCAAGCTATCCCTAAGGAGAGTATAGATCCTTAATCCTAGGCTACCATGACTACTACTAACTCATGCTACCATGACATTCATTCTACAATGCTAGGTAAAACTATCACTTAGGAGAGTATAGATACTCAATCCTAGGCTACCATGACTACTACTAACTCATGCTACCATGACATGAATCCTACAATGCTAGGTCAAGCTATCCCTTAGTAGAGTATAGATCTTACATCCATATTTATCCACCTTTGTCTTATTGTACTAAGCCAAGATATACATGAAGGGAACACAAGCCTCAACTTCAATCGATCCTATATTGGTTTTGACTTACCAAGTCACGCTACACATGAAGGAATCATATATCACAATTTTAAGATATACTAGTCCAACATGCTTTGATTTATTTCAGGTTATTAAGTCAATCTAGAATCCTTCTATGTGAGAGAACTTGTTTCTCCTAGCTTGTTCATGTCTAAATGTATAAGATAAAGAGGATACTCAAACAAGATCACCCCATGATGGTTTAATGATTATATGATGTTTTCATGTGAATTCCTTGATGAACCATAATCTAAGATGATGAAGGTGAACATTGTGGATTTAGGACATTAGTGGCAATGTTGAAGGTTCTAAATTTAACTTCTTAATTCAATTGTCTTGAATACTAATTTTTCATAGTTAGGATTATCTAAAAATGAATTGAACTAGGTTTGATTGAATAGGAAGGATTTGTAGCGATCCAAGAGCACCCCAAGTCGTAATATGGGGTACTTGACCCCGAAGAGGTCTCGTACAAGCCTTAGCATAATCATAACTTAAGACCATATAAATATGGAGGAATTTAAAATATTTAAGATATATAATCGAAATCATTTTCATAAATCGCAAACAGAAGTATTTTGTAACTGTTTTGTCTCAAACCATCTAACTTGACATGAATATAAAGATTTGGTATGCAACCCATACAAAGTCTTAAAATATAAAAGTAAGTTACGTAAGAAAGGTAATAGGTTCATCCTCGAAACTATGAAGACTCACCAAGCCTTCAATATTCCTTAGCTCCTCGAAACACTACCCTTCAATAGCCACTCAAAGCTCCAACCCCACATTTCATTATAATGTACACAATATGCGTTAGTACAAAGGTACTAAGTATGAAAGCTAGGACAACATCATAAGATCATCTGAAATAGTTAGTCAACATAAGACATAAGCATATCAGAAAATAACATGGTCATAACATAATCATCATAAGCATAGCATAGTCTCCAACATAAGCTTTATATGAACATAAGTCACCATAAGACATAGTTAATGAGACATACTATCAGACTAGTCCAAGAAATCAAAGGAATAACCCTCTAATAGGCTAGACCATGATATCTTCTTTTCTAAGATAACTAGGTTAAGCTAAGCTAACTACCTTTGAAGACACTTTATGATGAAAATCCAAGCTATTCTAGGAAAGGTACAAGTGCCCTATCCTAGCTACCATGAAATAGTTCTAAACCAACTAAGTCATGCTATCCTTACAAGTGTACTAGAATATAAATGCAAGCTATCCGTTGGGGAGTATGATTATAAACCCTAAGATATTCTTAGAAAAGTATGAGTCCTCAATCCCAAGCTACCATGACTAATTTAAATCATTCTATCCTTGAAATGCACCTTGCATGCAAGTGAAGATACGCTTAGGAGAGAATAAGTCTTCTATCCCAAAACTACCATGAAATGGTCTTGTCAAACAAAATCAAGCTACCATTAATGCATCCTAACAATGCTAGTCCAAGCTACCAATAGGAGAGTATAAATCCTCAATCATAGGCTACCATGACTACTAGTAACTCATGCTATCACGACATGCATTCTACAATGCTATGTAAATCTATCCCTTAGGAGAGTATAAATCCTAATTCCTAGGCTACCATGACTACTACTAACTCATGCTACCATGACATGCATTCGATAATGCTAGGTCATGCTATCTCTTAGTAGAGTATAGATACTCCATCCAAAGATATCAACCTTGGTCTTATTCTACTAAGCCAAGATATACTTGAAGGAAACAAAAGCCTAAAATTCAATCTATCCTATCTTGGTTTTGACTATCCAAGTCAAGTTACACATGAAGGAATCATATACCACAACTTCAGGCACTTTGCAACGAACTCAACAATACTTTTTTCATACTATGCAACCAATATACTTCTCTCAAATCACGATACTTCTTCGTGGAACCCCGATAGATAGAATATCTATAGCTAAGATCTTTCTCCAGGATCTTTTCTTGGATTTCATCCACACTTGGTACACGCAACCTACCTTGATACCTCAATAAGCCATATCCCGTTTGTTCAAAAGCCATTACTCTTTGCTTATGAACATTTTCCTTCAATTCAAGCAAAATAGGATCTTGGTCTTGTTTTTCTTTCACTTCTGACACTAATTATGGATTTAACCCCATTCATTACCACTACTCATCTTTTTTGGAATCCTTTTGTCGAATTCCTAATCGTACAAGTCTATACAGATCTTTGGGCTAACTCTCCCTTTTTTTAGTCAACATAGGCGGTACTACCCATCGATAACATGCTTAAATCATCAGAAACAACATTAGCTTTACTTGAGTGATATTGGATACTCATGTCATAATAATTGAGTAACTCTAACCACCTTCTCTGGTTGATATTAAGTTCTTTCTCACTGAACACATACTAAAGGCTTTTGTTATTAGTGAACCCATCCACATGAACACCATAAAGGTAGTGGCACCATATTTTAAAAGCAAATACTATGACAACCAACTCTTGATCATGGGTTTGGTAATTATTTTCGTGAACTTTAAGTTGTCTAGAGGCATAAGCTATAACTTTACAATTCTGCATTGACATACAATCCAATCCAACTTCTGACGGATCACAATACAAAACAAAATGTTACATACCCTCTTGTAAGGTCAATATTGGGGTAGTAGTCAACCACTTGAAAGCTATTCTCATAAGACTCAAACCATTGAAATTTAATTGTTTTCTAAGTCAACTTAGTCAAAGGAGATGAAATAGATGATAAACCCTCGGTGAACCTTTTAAAATATCCATACAACCCAATAAACATCTAATATTAGTTAGAGATGTGGGTCTAGGCCAATTATGCACTGCCTCTATTCTTTAAGTATCAACCTAAATTCCATCACTAGAAACAATGTGATGCAAGAACGCGACAAACTCAAGCCAAAACTCCCACTTAGAAAATTTGGCATACAACTCTCTATCCTTTAGTATTTGGAGAACTACTCTGAGATGACTAGCATGATCTTCCTCATTCCTCGAATAGATTAGAATTTCATCAATGAATACCATACCAAACATATCAAAATAAGGTTAGAATACCCTGTTCTTATGGTCCATGAATGTTGCATGAGTTTTGGTCAAACAAAAGAACATAACTAGGAACTCATAATGAATATAACGAGTTCTGAAAGCTAACTTAGGGATATTAGTTTGTCTTACATTTAACTGGTGGTAGATAGATCTCATGTATATTTTTCAAAAACAAGTGGAACACTCAAGTTGATAAAAAAGATCATCAATTCTCAGAAGAATATACTTATTTTTTTAGTATTCTTGTTTAACTGGCGGTAATCTATATACATTCTAAGGGACCCATCTTTCTTCCTCACAAATAAGACCGGAGCGCCCGAAGGTGAGACACTTGGATGAAAAAAACCTTTATCAAGAAGATCTTTTCGATACTATTTTATGGTGCCATTATATATGGAAGAAATAAGATCATAAGAGTATCAGGAAGAAAATTTATACCAATGTCTATTTCTCTCTCACAAAGGACTCTTGGAGATCATCAAGGAAACTCTTTTACTACAAGAACTAACTTAATAGAATGTGTCTAAACACTAGAGTCATTAACACGAGCTAATTGATAGAGAACCCTTGGAAACTAACTTCCTCACCATAATGTATGAAATGAAAAGACCCATAGGCACTGCTGAAGTACTTATCCACTCGTAGAATGGGACATGATGAAACATGTTAGGACCCTCAAAATGAACTAGGATAATCTAGAGCCTCACATGCGCCTTATGAGATTATAACTTGATTATAAGGAGTGTCACAACTTTTAAAGGTTGGTTTGATTAGGTTTGAGGTCAAACATCAAAAGACGACCAAGACGTCCAAAAAATAGTTGTTTGTGTGCTAGTGTACCTTTGTATGTTTGCCTTGTTTTGAAGTGTTGTTTGGAGTCTAAAGTGATAGGGGTACCATAGTATGTATATGTTCGTGTTTAGGGTCAAAACATCTGGGCACGACTCCCCAAGTACCACCCTAATAATCCTTGAGGAGGACCCAAGCATTGGCCAAAAGCTGCCGAAATAGTGTCAAACCACGACCTTGGTTGATACCAAGTAGACTGATTGACGCCCCGTCAAATAGGGGAGTGGCTCCACACTTAGTCGTTGGAGCTTAGACCCCATATGAAGGGCCTCTATCACAAACCACAACGTATAGGATGACCCCGTCAACCCATCCACCGTCCATGGATGGGGTCGTCGGTTATACATGCAACTTACTGTCTAGACACGACACAGTGAGGGGAGAATTGGGAAATTCACCCAATGTTCCAATTCAAGGATTGACGGTTATTTTACCTATTTTGGGGTATTTTAAGTTTGTTAAAAACATGAAACCCCAAATTAGAATTCATTCTTCAAATCAAACCTTTCCCTCCCAAATACGATTCTCTCTAAAACTCCTCTAGAGATCAAGCTCAAGATCAAGCCAGGGGATGTATTCCAAGTGTTTTCTTCTCCAAATTTCGTGGGCTTTTCTTGTATTACAGTATGGTAACCCTTGATCCTTGGATAACCTTTCATTTAAGGATATCTATCAAAGATTTTCCAATGTGATTCTAAGATCAAAATTCCTAACATTCAATCTAACCATGGGTTCATTGTCAAAAGGTTCTCAAAGTCATTCTAATGATGAATTGATGTTTAAAAAATGTTTTACGATGATTTCAATTGTAATTCCTTGAAGAACCCATGATCTCCTTAATGTCTCAATTTAGCCTATAAAGTGCGTCTTGTGATCTTGATTAGATGTTAATTGAATTGTGATGTATTATTTAATGCTATTGCTATCTATATCTATTGATTGTGAATTTTTGAATTTATATATGTTGATCATGGCTTGGAGGATTGGTAAGTTGACCTAAATTCTAGTCTATAGAATTGGGAAGGACATTGTATGGTTTGGTCCACTTATGGTGGCAGTTTTTACATTCTTCTCTATCTATACATGTTGTGATTATGGCGTTGAGGAAAATAGATGTAATTTTAATTGTGGTTATGATTATAATGAGAATGAAGGTGTGCCATGAAGGTTTTGTTTAGTCCTCAATTCTATTATCATGATCTAGGGGTATTGATAATGTGAAGAATAATGTGAATGATGATGTTAGGGTAATATTGTCTACATGCTTGGTTTTGAAGAATACTATTGTAGAATGACCCCTACCTATGTACCCTATATGAATGTGTGATCTTATGCATGTTAGGAGTCTTCTATTAAAATGTTGAATGTGTTCTTGTCTCCTATGATGTAATGTGGGTGTGTGATCTATAGTCCCTAATGCTCTATATGTGAGTTGTTAATGACTTCAGAGATATTGTATATGTGTTTTGATCCTTTGGAGGATGGTTTCCTAAATAATTAGGTGGTTTATCTTATGTGATCATGATGACCAATATGTACACACAAACCTCTCATGCATAACTACGAGTATGATATATTCATGGTGTCAATTGAAACGATGATTATCATATGCACCTTTATCTCTTATTATTAATGTAAAGTATATGAGTTATGAAGTATTGTCGTGTGTTGTATAAATGTGTTTATGCGAAAGTCTTCCTCATATATGTCAACATACACATACATGAATATAAGAATGAAGCTTGTTAATGATAATCTAGTGAATGAGAGTCTATTGGAGGGTTTCCTTAATTACTTTATACTAGACTGTGTTATGATTATGTGAAAGGATATTCTCACATGATGTAGGTTTTAATGAAATGACATTCTCCTCATTAACCTATGATCTATGTATATGTATATACAAATTTAATCTCCTAAGGCCTATCTTATGAACAAATGTTTAATAGAGACTTAAAGTCTCTTTAAAAGGGAAAAGTTATCTTAGTACCGAGTGAACACGACAATGAGAGGTGTCCCTTCCCAAAAGGAAGGTAGGTTCACCAAATGTAGTGTACCTTCTCAAAAGGAAGGTAGGTTCACCAAATGTAGTGTCCCTTCCCTAAAGGAAGGTAGGTTCACCCGATGTTCTGATGAGGTGGAAACTCCAATGTTAATTAGCATGAAGAGGGTTTCGAGTAACAACCTCCTAGTTCCTTAGCTATGTGCCCCCAAAGGAACCTTAGCAAGTGGATCCACCTAGATGCTATTATCATGTATATGTCCTACCTTGGCAAGAAGGATACCCTTCTTTTGGTGTGAGGGGTTGACACCGTATTCCATGTTTAGCTCACATGGTCTAATGTTGGTTAAGGCGAAGTTTCCCAAATGTAATATAAATAATGGATGTAAGATGATGAACACTAACTAGGAATACCTAAGGAATGTTGTTAAGTGTAGGTGAGGGAATGAACTTTACCTATATATTGCACAAGTAGCTCTTGAATGGAATTCTAGGAAGGAGTTCTATATGTGTATGTATATGTATATGTATATGTATCTTATGCATGACATTATGGTGTTAACATACTTGTTACAATGATATGCATATCATTGGTCTTATTATGTCTACATGATGAAGGTCTTACTTAGTATGCATATTGTTTGCTATACTTGCCATGTTGTTGTATGAAGTAGGAGGCAATGCTTCTAATCTCCTTGTTGGTTTAATTGGTATAACTGAGGTTATGGGGCTTCACTTATACATGACACTAATAGACTTAGATTGGGATTATGAATAAGGTCTTATGGTGATGTCTTGGTGAAATGAACTCTAAATATGTAATGTTGACTATTGCATCATTATGATGATATTAGTAGTATTTATATGCATGTTGTCGTGAAATGTGACCAAAGACAAAATGGGTTATGACTATGATGGGATAATTCAATGAGTTCTTATATGAGGTGTATGAAGTATGTTGGTCTTATGTCTAAGGTTAAATGCATGTGTTGTATCTTGTTGATAAGATATGCCTAAAACTAGGGTGACTTCATAGGAACACTTGGTGTGAGTAGTAGAATGGGATTCTATATGCACTTTTCACTAGTGTGGCTTGGGATTGTCTTAGGTAGTGGTTCTTATGTGAAATATGTGTTTCATTATATGTTATGTCTTTATGAATATATATGCCTGAATTGATGAAGGTTGTATCAATGTTTACCTTGGTGACCTTAGGGTGATACTTTGGTATGAATGGTGGAATGGGACAGTTCTCATGCATTGCACTAAGTATATCTTAAGGGTTTGCTTTGGTTGGATAAGTTAAGATAAAAAGAAAGGTAATGCTATGAAGATGTTGGACGTGCCTTAAATGTGATATATGGCTTTATGTGTTATTGTGAATAGTATCCATGTCTAAGATAATGTATGTGAACGATATTGTACCTATTGTATCAAATGATTGTGAAGTTTTACTATAATGGCATGATGCATGGTTTTTAAGTAAATGAAGAGCTTGGATAGCTATTCCCAATTTCAAGTGTGTCCTTTATGATTCAAGGTCCTTCATGTCAAGAGTTTAAATTAAGTTAATGTAAATAGTATAGATTATTTATTTTATGGTGTTAAGGGTCGTGTCCTTATTATATTCTATTCTATTGAAGTTGTGTCTTAAGATGGAAAGACAAGACTTAGTGTCTTAACTATGTACTTATGGTTTTTAAAGGAAGTGATGTTTTAGAATTATGTTGTGCTAAGAAAAGTTAAATTTTCCGCTAATTTTATGACAATGCAATGAAAGATGTCTAAGGGCTTGGATAAGACCTCTAAGAGGTCAAGTACGCCGTGTTACTTCTAGGGGGTGCCCCCCGATCGTGGAAAACTTTGTATTAGATCATGTGTTTATAAATAAGTGGTTTGAGGTCCAATGTCTTATAATGCCACGTCTAGTAGAGTCTTGTTCATCGGTGTGAGTCGCGACACATATATGAGCGAGAGGCTATAAGACGATAGAAGTTTCAGTTTCTTTGTTACTCTTTTGTCATGTCATACAGCCTAAATCTATATGATCTCTTTCTTATGTTTCCTTGTCCGGTGGCCTTTTAGATGTGATTGCTTGGAAGGGATGATATCTCAAGTCTTGAGGTAGAAAGGTGAGTTTTGATTCTTATTATGGTTTTATGACTAGATGAGTATATGAGATGGTAGATTCAGAATATTTTGATGTGATTCCATCTATGGTTATATGTGACCTATGATATTTGATATATTATGTTGAGAAGTTATGTTGTGATGTAATTCTAGTATGTTAAGAGTGTTATGGTTAAATGAAGTCCTTTTTGGAATGATAGGTTGCTTTATGGTTATGGGTAATGATAGTAGAAAGTTATGGTGTAGACTTGAGAAGTATTGAGAGAATGAGATATATGTATAGTTAGAATGGAAATTTTCCCTTTTTATATGAGTAATACTTCATAGTTGTCCTTGTGTGGATTGGAGTCTTTTGTGTAGGCTTTCTTCTAAGAATGAAAGGTAGTGCGTTTACCTTGTAAGGAAATTGTGAAGTATGCTAGTTAATAGGAGACCCATATAACTAATTCAATAGTTTGTAGATGAACCTATCCTAAGAATGTGAAAAAGGGAAAAAAGGTTTTTCTTTCATAAGTTGGGATTATGTTTTACCATAAGGTTGACTTGGAGGGTGTATGTACCCCTTAGCTCATAGGGATAAGAAGAGAATTGATGTTGACCTACTTTAAAGATGTTAGTTGTCTTTAAGTTTGATCTTAAGTATGTTCATTTGATGAAAGTGCTTATATCATACTTAGGCATGGTTGGTTGGAAAGTTCCACCAAAGGTGATGATGTGGGTTGAAATGGCCTAGAAGTTACCTTGCCCTAGTGTTGGAAGAAAAGAAAGAGTCCTCTATGGCCAAATCTCTTCTATGTTTCCCCTAAGCTTTTACCTAGAAAGGTTCTTAACCCTAAGTCTCTAGAAAGAGGTAGTGGATCTTAAGAGTCCTAACATGTGTGATATGTTTTGTTAGCATCCGGGATTTCTATGGTCCTAAGTTGGAGGGAGAAGTCTCTAAAGGCTATAGATGAGCTACCTAAGTTGATGAACCTTGTAAGATTAAATCTGGAACTACTTACCTTGTTAAGACTTAGTGGTAGAATGTGATGAAACTATGGAATTACCCTTGGTAGTCATGGAGTAGCTAAGTCCTCACGAGGTTGGGTAGTATGACATAACTTGATTTTTATGAGTTTTACTTTAGGTGATAGACTTAGAGGAATAGTGGTTCTTGAGTGGTACCTATTGATGATGGAATTAGTACGATCCTTGTTATGAGATTAGGAGTGGAATCCTCAATGGTGTAAAAATCATTATGAGAGGAGCATGTAGGTTTGGTCTTGAATTGCCTTGACCTTGGTGATTAAGGGCACGATGTGATGAATATTTCATTAGGCTTACCCCGAATGGGGGATAATGTGCCTAGATGGTAAGGTTTTGAGTGCCCTTGATGTTCTTACATTAATTTTTCTAGAACTTCTCTATGTTAAGAATCACTTTGAGTGATGGATATGAAGTGGAATAATTTAGATAGTCATTTGTGATCTCTTTAAATCCTCACCTAATGGAGTGTGAGTGAAGATTTAGTAAGAATGGTTCTTTTTTAGAGTTGAATAAGGTGATATTAAGAAGGGTTTGCATAAGATTGACTCCAAGAGGGGGATGTTGTGCTTTACTAGAATGATTGGTAAGTCCAAGTTCTCTTGGATGAGATGAGTTTGTCTTAGAAGGGCTTACCCTAAGTGGGGGATGATGAGTTGAGTAGTAAGGTTATTGATATCCCTATCTTTTCCTTTTATTCCTACTCAATCTTGAAACCAAAGAGTTCCTAGTAGCTTGTTCATGTTATGGAGTCTTGCATTGCATGATCTCCATATGTCATGCTGGTCTTAGATGTCACTATGTTATGCATGTAGTGAAAGATTCTTATTGCATGAAAAGAAATTTTGATAAATTGGATGTTTCTCATGTTGTTATGCATCTTAATATGATAAATGTGCATTGAATTCATGAAATTGTTTAATGAACATGCTTGATAATACTTTTGATGTGAAGGTATGTTGGCCCCACAAGGAGGTGTTGAGTTTTCTTTACATAAAAAAAGATGAGTCCCTTTGAAAATGTGTGACTTTGTGATATGGGAATTGTTAATATAGTCTCACTCTTGAGAAGTGATGGTGTATCTACCCAATATCATTAATGTGTGCCTCTAAATAGTAATAACTTTTCTAAATGATTCATGTTCATGAAAACTATAGTTATGCAAGAAATTACAATTTACTGAAATAACTTCCTATAGTTGTGATGTGCTTGGTGTGATCGACCATTTTGACTTCATGAGGAAGGTAATATGAGCATACTTTGGTTAGAAGTTGAGAATTTCTCCTTAAAATGAATTGACCTTTGTGAAATGCTTGTATATGAACTTTATGATGACACGTGAGTATATTAAGGACAAGGTAATTCCTCCTTGAACATAACTAAACATGGTAACGATATGTATGTACTTGATGGTATTATGTTTAAATGATAAATATTTTGTTGATCTACCTTACTCATGATCTATTTGCATGTTGTATGAGTTGCTTATTTGCATCATGGGTTGTAATGATTGAATATTCCTATGTGTGACTTAAAGGTTATTGCATATTGATCTTTTGATGAGATGAAAATTAAATATCATATCATGCTTAGGAGAAGGAAGTTCCTCATTTGAACATGAGAAATGTCTATGTATGTGATGCATTAGGAGGGAATGAATGAAGTTTCTAGTTGCTTGTGTAGCATTGAGTGGATAATGGTGTGAAGTTTGTGTTCCTTGTAAGGTTGGTGGATTGACTATTATGTTATACTATGTTGAATGTTGTGAGCTTCTATATAGGTCATTGAGTCCTTGAAAATGATTGAAAGTGTTAAGTCTCATTCGAGGATGAATGTCCCAACTAGGGGATATTGTTAGGACCCTCAAAATAAACTAGGATAATCTTGAGCCTCACATGTGACTTATGATTTTATAACTTGTTTATAAGGTGTGTCACAACTTTTAATGGTTTGTTTGATGACGTTTGATATCAAACGTCAAATAACGTCCAAGACGTCCGAAAACAAGTCGTTTGTGTGATAGTGTTCCTTTGTATGTTTGCCTTGTTTTGAAGTGTCGTTTGGAGTCTAAAATGATAGGGGGCACCCTAGTATGTAGATGGTTGTGTTTAGGGTTGAAAATTTTGGGCACGACCCCCCAAGTAACACCCTAAGGGTCCTTGAGAAGGACCCAATCATTGGCCAAAAGCTGCCAAAATAATGTCAAACCACGACCTTGTTCGACGCCCAGTAGGCTGATTGACGCCCTATCAAATGGGGGAGTGGATCCACACTTAGTATGTAATGACCCAAGGGTATACCCTAGAATTTATGTCATCCTCAAGTCTCCCCACGTCGTCTTCGACCTCTCAGAGGTCTAAGACAAGCCCTTAGACATATTTCATTGCATAATCGTAATAAAAATAGCGGAAAATTTAAAACTTCATAGCACATCATATGTTAGAATCATCACTGCATATATATATATATCATAAGTACATAAGTATATATATCATAAGTACATAAGTAGACTCTGAGTCTCTTTGCCATCTTAAGACACAATTCAATATAATAGAATAGGGACACGACCCTTAACAACATACGATATAAGTCTAATCTATTACATCAACTTAAAGAACATCTTGACATAGGCAACCCTTGAATCATAAATGTCCCTTTACTTGAATTTGGGAGATATATCCAAGATCTTCAGTTAGGAGCATCCTCTAGCTATCAACACCTACACTTTGTGTAAAAATATGAAGAAGAATGGTATTAGTACAAGAATGCACTAAGTATGACAACCATGCAAAAAGATGCATTTAAAGAGGACATTTCATTTGAAATCATGCAACATGTCTTTTTTTTAAACTTCATGAACATAGGCACATATAAGCTCAATATAGTTCACATACATCATATAGACATGGATACTACTCATAATATCACATAAAGTCATTTATTATACTTTGAGGGACATTCAACACATAAAATACATTATCTCTCTTTTATCTTACTTCTTTCCTCAAGTAACCCTCAAGTGAACTTAGTACAATATATCACTTTGAGGTCACCTTACAATAGCCTTTCCTAGATATGATTCATAAACATAACCATATATATTCACAAGTCTTAAGCAGATTCACATAACCACCACCATCTAATACAACCCCTAAGTCACATTAGTGTAATGTACAAGTAGTATCCCATAATACTACTCATACCAAGTGTTCCTAAGAAGTAGACTAGTCATATCATACTCAACAAGTCATAACTTTCATTTATAACTATACATAAGGCACATACTTCATACCATCATGTAAGGACTCTTTCCTTTACTACAACCTTAGTCATAACTCACTTAGTTCATACCATAGGTAAACCACCCTCACAACCCCTTCACAAGCTTACTTGTGCAATGTACACATGGAGTCACATACCCCCATCTATACTAAGTAAACTCATTTAGAATATATAAGTGCAATTCAAATACATACACATAATTCATGTCTTAACATAGCAAAGTCACATAAAAATGAATTCATACATAACATCACATAAGTATTACTTGGATACATGTACTAATCTTATCCTTTCTTGAAGTTCACTTGTGCAATGCATGGGTAGGGTCCATAATCCTACCTATACTAAGTAATCCTCTTAAGGAGTTGTGATTAGACTCCATAATCTTATCTTAGTTCATTTCTTACTTTGGGATAATAAGCCATAACCGACATACCATGTGAGCTACATGGAATCCGGTGTTCTCCTCCCTCACCGAAAAGAGAGGGTTAACACTTGCCTAAGGTGTAACCAATGATACTTAGCTATCTAGGTGAATTGAAAAGCTATAACCTACGGGGGAATGTAGTTATGGAACATGGAGATTGCTTCTATAAACCTTAACTCTTGGTTACTAGTTATAGCATAATGATGGCTTGTTCCTCTGACTTTCCCTAAAGTAGCTCCTCTAGGTTCAATTCTATGTGGTAGATCAACTGAAGATTGAGCTCTATTGCCCTTATTCCCATTGCCTTGCATGTTCTTATGGCACTTTTTCATGAAGCTACCCTCTTGACCACACTTTGAAAAACAAGTGGAGCCTCGCGACACTTACATTGGTGGTTTCTACCACACTAGAACATGTAGGAGCCTAATTACCTCCTTATGCAACACTTCCTTGATACTGTGCATGTTTTGCTCTAAAATTTGGCAAATTATGGTTATTGAAGTATCATAAGTTTCTTAGTGTAGGTGCACTAGAGAATAATTAAGCAGGTTCCTTATGTGTTTTTCGGAAAGAAGACTGGTTCACATTACTCTTTTGCTGTCCGTATTTGTTCCATGTCTTAGCTGTCTTGCTACTAAAATCCTTTATATCACTTAGCATATTTTCCTAACCTCTTGCACATGGATCATCAATATTTCTATATCCATGTCCTCTATCAACATAGCTGCCTTGCCTATTTTGCTTGAAAAACGAGATAACCCCATAACGAACAAACTCATCGTGCTACTCATGGGAGCAACCATCTCTAGAGCATAGCGAGAAAGTAGGGTGAACTTAAGACTGTACTCATGAACACTCATAGATTCCTACATAAGGTGACGAATGGAAGTACCTTTATTTGTCTTAGATCATGAGGAAAGAAACGCCCCATGAAAGCACACTCGAACACAACCCAACTCAAAATCGATGCATTATCAGCTCTACACTTCTTGCACCGTTCAAACTAAGTCTTAGCAAAACGGTTCAATTGAGAGGAAACTAGATCGACTTGCTCATTATTGGAAACATGCATATCCTCAAACACTTTCCTGCAGTCTACAAAGTCCTTGGATTCTCAGTAACACTTGAACAAGTGAATCTTCGGTAGATTCATATTTATGAACTAAGAGATCCTTGAAGTATCATCCTCTTCTTGTCGATCCCCTCTTTGTTGGTCACATCTACAATTAGAATTCACATAGCTTCTCAAAATTAAGCATTAGTTACCTCTCCTATGGGTTCACTTCTTATGCATTATGTACCCCATGTCCTGAACATTTCTCCTAGTAGGACGACTTCAAAGAAATATCTGTGGAGGCAAGATCTGAAAGACACGTGCAAGCATGGGTTAGAAGGAAAATTTATAGTGATTAACTCAATCACACGAAATGAATATCAAAGAAGTGAAATAGTTCATAAGCGTTACAACATCCTAATTATTGATGTGGCACGCTTCATACCAATAACTACAACTCTACATACTATGATATGATATAAAGTTTGTCACGCCCCGAGTCTATACCTTAGGAGGGACTGGCACTCGAGAACCACTGTTGGCCTCTAGCGAACCCTTGGCCTACCTTACTACTCAACAGAAGAATTTGATGAACATTCAGGACAAATCAACAAATAAATTTACACATAAAACTTATGGTGTATAAAGGAAAATATTTAACTGGCCGTAAAGGCAACTCAGGTCTCATGATCAAAACAACTGAAGTGAATAAGACTAATGAACTACTAATATCTAACTGTCTTTGAAGCCTCTAGTACTTAAGAGGGATGTCGGGACAAGACACATGATCATCCTAACAACTGAAATAACCAAATCAATAAAAAAGGGATCCTCTTGAAAGCAATGAGGCTCACCAAATGACTCTGAAATGCTCAATTGGATCAACGAAGTGTTAGATGAGGATCCTGGTTACCTGTATCTGCATCATAAAACAGTGCATGCCAAATGGTACTAATACATTGAATGTATGGGCACTTTAGGGGAAAACTAAACACAACACAAGCTTGAACTAATTTTTGAAAAAACACTTGCCTCGGCTTTAAGCCTTACTCAACTCATGGATACTCAACTCAATGTAGAAATAAACAACAGTAAGGATGCAGTTTATATAAAGCATTTAAATAGTAGGTTGCAACTCAATGTATAGAAGAAATATAATAACAAATTAATTTATATACAATAAAGTAATATAATTTTGTTGGAGTTTCTCTAATGGACAAAAATCACTTTGAGCTATGGGATGATACAACTGCTCGCCCACGCTACCAGAACCGTGATATAAAATGGCTCAACTAAATTAATCCACTAGTATATGCTAAGAAGATTTAATGAATCATTTAAAAATGATGACCCATTCTACCCATGTTGGATACATGGTTTATGGGAACTTGAGTTATTATGAAATCGTCCCCATATCGGTGCTCAATAATACTTCCAAAATTACTCAAAAACTAGCTTAAAGGCTCTCTTCGAAATCTATGTTTCCTCTCTTTCTTAAATGTGTAAACATTTACTCTCTGGGAATACTTAGTTCCCAAATAATATTTTAAAGAACATTAACTTTGCTCTTACTCTTACTCAACTCAACTCTCAAGTTTTAAGACAAGTTTAAAAACATTTGTAAAAGTCTTTTGAAATGACACTAAGAACTCTTCATACTTGGCTCTTAACTTTCCATGAATTTGGATTTATGGATTGAAGTTTATAATTAAGTTTAAGGATGATTTTTAGATGTTTAGAAGTCAAATAGAGTAGTTAGAATCGACAGGAAGTTTTAGTACACTTTAGAAGTACTAACACAGGCTAAACAATGAAAAATAGGTTGGCATAGAGGTCCTGGACGCATTGCTGGTGCGGGGTGCCAGCCCCAATGTTTTGGGCTCATTTCTGGTGAATTGCTTGCATGCTACGCCATCCCTATAGGAGTATAAGTGGTGTGTCACACTAGCTTTCCCCGGGTAAGTCCGAAGAGTTTGTCTTCTCGTTTTTTAACCATAATTCAATTAAATTTGATACTTTTTCTCAGTTTCTCTGAAGATTCAAATACCCAAAATATGTACACAATAATCTTACTCAAAAAACCCTAATATTCGACATGAATGTTTCAAGAAATACATCAATCTCAGCCTAATTCAAGAACAAAAGCAATTTCAATAACACACATTAAGAACATGAAACTTTCAATCTTTTTAGGACGAATTCATGCTTAAATAAATATGTTTGGCCCGTGGGTGAATGAACCTAGTACTATGTAAATTCACATACCTCACACAATCAATTCCTCAAGAAATTGAATAAATATTGTTTTTTCTCTTGTTTTCTCCTCTTGAGTTCTTTTCTCCAAAAACCTAGTGCGAAATCGAGTGTGGAAACTAGATGTAACATTTCGAAATCCCAAAGCCATGTGGTAAGACTTAAACATGATCCTTAAGGTCTAAAACATTGTTCCTAGTTAAATTAGGCGTATATGGAATCATTGAGGTGCTTTAGAACCAAAACGTTCAAGATTGTCCATCACGTCCGGAAAGTTGGTTCATGAAAGGTCTAGAGTGTCCTTTTAGTTTGACCAAGTTAAAGAGTCGGAATGGAGTAAAAGTTGGTAACAATAGGTGTAACACATAGTGCGAAGTGGTTTCATGTTGGAAAATTCAGAGTACGACTCCCCAAGGACCAACCAAGGGCCCTCGAGGAGGACCCTAGAGGCAGTGTGCCTCGACGGATTCCATGATGAGGCATCATGGGCACGACGGGGCGTCGAGGCCACCATCGTGCCAACCTTAGTTTCTGGGAAGAAACCCTTGCCTGCACAGTCTCTGACCAATGTGACGAACGTGTAGGACAGAGGGAGGCCAATCCGTCACGCCCACGACGGCCCGTCGATGGAGAGTCATCATGGAGGGCCTTTGATGTTTTTAGAACTTAGGCTTTAGGTTAATCATTTTATTAAGTGTCTTAGGGGTAATTAGGGGATTAAGGGAAGACTAATTAAGTGACTTAAACCCCACTATAAATACCCCAACCCTCATTAGCCTAATCATTATTCTCAAAACAAAACTCTCTTCCTTCTCTCTACTTTCTCTCTCTATTGGAAGACTCCATTGGAGAATAGCTTGGGAAGATCTTTGGGGGCTGGTTTTAGCACGAAATCACCATCAAAACGTCATCAAACCTTAAGGTATGGGATCTAATTCACCTTTGAGATTCTTTCCTCAAAGGGCTCCTTCAAAGATTTTCTAAAAGTTGAGAGTTTCATATGGGTTTCATCAAATTTCGAGTTTGTTGTTATGAATTGAGTTATTTATGTATTCTTTGGGTTATAATGAATAGATCATCATGTATTGCAACTTGATTATGATGAATTGATGTAGTTTGGTCTAGATTATGGGTGATGACCCCTAACCCTTAACCCTATGTATGAGATTGATATTAATTTGGGTTGGATTGAAGTAATTGATCTAGTTATTGTTTAAATCATCTTTAATGATTGTTATTGCATCGATCATGAATCAATTGTGGTGAATTAAAGTTCTTCATGCCTATTTCTTGAGTATTGAATATAGGGTAAGAAGATAGACTTTGATATCATGTTACCAAGCTTTGATTCAGTATTGCTTTGTGGCATAGTACTTCTCTTAAATTAGTTCTTATATTGACTATTGAATTACATTGGTGTGATGACCCAAATTGGGTTGATCTATGGGTTGATGGTAAGTCCCTTTATTGATGAACTATGGAGGAGTATTGGTAAGTCTTGATTATCCTAGTCCTTACTTCAAATTGTGGATTAATTGTCATCAAGTGATAATGTTGTATTGAAGTATATCTTGATTAAGGTGATAGGATGGTATGATGATTGAATTGAAATGCTTATATTGGTTGTGAGGTTGCCTAGGATTACATGATATAGGGAAGTTGTTGTGTGGAGATTTGGCCTACTATGAGGAGAGGTACAAGGGTTAACTTCACCTATACGAATTGTTAATGAAAGGAATATTTCTCATATAATCCTTATTGAGCTATAATGGTGAATATACTAAGGCTAGGCCTTGTTATCTAACTAAATTGAGAAGATTAATGAAGTTTAAAGACTTCTCTAAAAATGGGGACTTAGCTTAGCACCGAGTGAACTTGACAACGGGAGGTGATGACTTGTCCATAAAAGGAAAGATTCATCCTAAAGTTGCCCATGTGATGATAACTCCCTTGTTCATGGGATATGTCACTTTAAGGGATTCCCATGAGGAGCGGCCCATGTTACCAAATGGTATGAATAGGGATATCTACCTCTTAGTTCTTGAACTATGTTGCCACCATAGGATACTAGCTAGTGGATCCAGCTAGATAGCTACGTTTACGTTAGGTTCTACCTTGGCCGGTAGACCACCTTCCATCGGTGTAAGATTTCATGACACCGGATTCCACATTAGCTCATGTGGTCTATGTCGGTTAAGGCAAGGTTTCCCTAAACTAAAATGAATAAATAAGAAATAGACTAATCGAAGTAACTTGAAGGGTTTGGCTATAGCTTAGGTAGGGGTATGGGACTCTACCTACGCCTTGCACTAGTTCGCCTTGATAGGAGCTTTGAGAGGTCAATATTATGTATGTAAAGTAGTGATGTAATGTAAATGACTTGGTACATTGAATAACATGCTTATGAGTATAAGATTGTTTCTTTTGGTTGAAGAAGAATGTTTCATGAAATGGTAGAGTATGTTAGGTAAGGTACATTACTAATTGTAGTCTTGGTAGATTACTTGATTGAGAAAGAGACATGGGAATTTACTTGATCTTTGAACTTGTGACTTTATGAAGGTTATAGTTAGTATTCTTTGCTTTGCTATGCTTCACTCGTATACATGTTTTATAATTATTTTTCTTAAATATCCTTTTCTACGTATATATGATTGGTAAGTGTATATATGGTTCCATACTTAGTACATGTGGAGTACTAACCCCATTTCTTTCCCTTTTCCCAAATATTTTTGGTTCCGGTCGTTGAACTTGCTCCAAATTGCTGGAAAGAAGACTTGGATCTCTTACCATTCAAGTGGTAGGTCCTCATTCTCCCGAGGGCGTTGCCGACATCTTACTCCTATGTTACTTAGTTACTATAATTCTGTATTGACTCTATTACTCTTTTGAGACGATGTTATCTATAGACTATATGTGGCTTCTTGTATTGATGTAGGGCTATGCCCAAGATTTATTGTCGTTGATAGATGGTTTATGAGATGAGGCGGATTTTATGACTATTATTCTTTACTATATAAATGGGTGAAATAAAAGTAGAAGACTAAGTAATCTTCGTATATGAACAAGTCTATGTATACTTGATATAAATACGATTATGTGTATGTAGAGGTCTATGTAAACCTCCGAGTAGTTATAGATAAAAAGTTTTAAATTCCTTCACATTTTTTAATCGATGAACGCTATGACGAGGCTTAGGGGCTTTCCTTAGTCCTCAAAGAGGACGACAACGCCGGTTACGTCTGGGGGGTAAACCCGGATGTGACAAACTTGGTATCAGAGCATGAGGTTGAATATCCTTGATGTTAACGTCTCTCTCAACCATGTTATATAGGTTTGTATTCATAATTGTGAAGCGTGCCACACTTATGAATAGGAACTTATTTGATGCCTAGGAATCACTCTCATTGTTGGAAGTCCATATCGTGCCTCTAGAATGTGCGTCGTGTATGCTTTCACCTAAACCTTGTGTTTTGGTTATAGGAGATGAATACTAGAGCCAGAAGACTTGAGGAGGAGATTGCTGCTACGGGAATACCTCCCCGTGGTGATCTAGTTCCTCCTGTTGAAGAGATTGCTGTTGATGATCAGGTTCCCGTTGATCCTCCACCTATGACAGAGGCTCAAATGAGGGCTATTCTTGCTCAAATGGCTCAAGCCATGACTACTCAAGCTCAAACCGCAACGGTGCAAGCCCAGGCCATGACTGCCCAAGCTAATAGGGACATTGCACCTAGAGTTTGTGAGCAAACTATGGCTTCCCGACTTAGAGACTTCACCCGAATGAATCCTCCCATCTTCTATGGGTCTAGGGTTGATGAAGACCCTCAAGAATTCATTGATGAGGTTTATAAGATTTTGTGTGCTATGGGGTTGTCTTCTAGTGAGAATGCCGAGTTGGCCTCATACCAACTCAAGGATGTGGCTCAGACATGGCATGTGCAATGGAAAGACAATATGACACTTCAAAGTGGGACAGTGACTTGGTAGTTGTTCAAAAGGGCTTTCCTTGATCAGTTCTTCCCTAGAGAGATGAGAGAAACTAAGGTGGTGGAGTTCATCAATCTTCAACAAGGACAAATGAGTGTTCATGAGTACTCTTTGAAGTTCATTCAATTGGCTAAGTATGCTCCTTCCTTGGTCTCCGATCCTAGAGACGAGATGAGTCAATTCGTAATAGGTGTGTCGGATGATTTGCAAGAAGAATGTCAATCGCCTATGCTTCATGATAACATGAATATTGGTCGTCTCATGGTGCATGCAAAAAGGGTTGAGGAGGCTAGAGCAAAAAGGAAGGATAAGGATAAGGACTTAACAAGGACAAGGTCTTTTGAGAGTGGAACTACTAAAGATAGGTTTGGAATTCAAGACAAGCCTAGATTTAAGAAGAGGTTCTCAAATCAAGTTCCATCCAAATTTCCCAAGACTAGGGATTCTAAATCCCCTAGGCCAAAAGTTGCAAAAGGAAAGGGTGGAAACTCATCTAATGAGAAGCCTACTTGTGCTAAGTGTGGAAAGGAACATTTTGGTGACTGCTTGATCGGAACGGGGAATTGCTTTAGTTGTGGGAAGAGTGATCACAAAGCTAGGGACTGCCCTAACATAAGGAACCGAGAAAATAATATGCAAAAACAAGCAAGTGAGGCTCCTAAGAAGAACCGCTTTTATGCTCTTCGTTCGAGAGATGACCAAGAGGCCTCTCCCGATGTGGTGACCGGTATGTTACAAATCATTGCTATTGATGTGTATGCTTTGCTTGATCCGGGTGCTACTTTGTCTTTCGTTACTCCTTAGTAGCTAAGAAGTTGGGTACTTTACCCGATGTTTTGCATGAACCTATTTTGGTGTCTTCTCCGGTGGGTGAGTCGGTTGTAGCAAAAAGAGTCTATCGAAATTGTCCTATTTCTATGCCCCATAGAGTTTCTCATATAGATCTAGTTGAACTATACATGCTTGATTTTGATGTCATTTTAGGTATGGATTGGTTACATGCTAGCTTCGCTTCTATTGATTGTAGAACTTGAGTTGTGAGGTTTAGTTTCCCAAGTGAACCCGTTTTTGAGTGAAAGGGTGGAAATTCTCTTCCTAGAGGTCGTTTTATATCATGTCTAAAAGCGTGCAAAATGATCTCAACGGGTGTCTTTATCATATTGTGAGAGTCCAAGAAGTTGACTCCGAAGTTCCTCCTATTGAGTTGGTCCCCGTGGTGAGTTAATTTACGAGGTCTTTCCTGATGACCTTCCCGGTATTCCTCCCAAACGGGAAATCGATTTCGGTATTGATTTGCTACTGGAAACAAACCCTATATTTATTCCTTCTTATAGAATGGCTCCGTCCGAGTTAAAGGAATTGAAGACACAACTTAAAGATTTGCTAGACAAGGACTTTATAAGGCCTAGCATTTCTCCATGGGGTGCTCCGGTTTTATTCCTGAAAAAGAAGGATGGGTCCTTGAGAATGTGTATTGAATACCGCCAACTCAACAAGGTTACTATCAAGAACAAGTATCCTCTTCCTTGGATTGATGATTTATTTAATCAACTCCAAGGAGCGAGTTACTTCTCGAAAATTGACTTGAGGTCAGGATATCACCAGCTTAGGGTGAGAAATGAAGATATTCCAAAGACGGCCTTTCGGACTCGGTATGGGCATTATGAGTTCGTGGTTATGTCCTTTGGTCTCACAAATGCTCCAGCGGCATTTATGGACCTAATGAATAGAGTGTTTCGAAGTTACCTTGATGCATTTGTTATTATATTTATCGATGATATCTTGGTGTATTCGAAGAATGAGGTTGATCACATGGGTCATCTAAGGGTGGTATTGCAAACCCTTAAAGAGCATAAATTGTTCGCCAAGTATAGCAAGTGTGAGTTTTGGTTGAGGACGGTAGCGTTTCTTGGGCACGTCATCTCTAGTGAGGGAGTTGAGGTAGACCCAAGGAAAACTGATGCGGTAAAAAACTGGCCTAGACCCTTGACCCCAACTGACATTAGGAGTTTCTTGGGTTTAGCAGGCAATTATCGAAGGTTTGTAGAAGGTTTTTCATCCATTGCATCTCCATTGACTTTATTAACTCAAAAAGGTAAAAAGTTTGAGTGGTCGGAGGCCTGCGAGAAGCGTTTCCAATTATTGAAAGACAGGCTTACTTCCGCTCTGGTGTTAACCCAACCGGAAGGTTCTAAAGGGTTTGTGGTGTATTGTTATGCATCCCGCATAGGTTTGGGTGTGTGCTTATGCAAAATGGGAAGGTGATTGCCTATGCTTAACGGCAACTTAAGGTGCATGAGAGAAAATACCCTACCCATGACCTTGACTTAGAGGCCGTGGTGTTTGAAAATATGGAGACATTACTTGTATGGTGTTCATGTAGATGTTTTCACCGATCATAAGAGTCTTCAATATGTGTTTACTCAAAAAGAGTTAAATCTCCGACAAAGAAGGTGGTTAGAATTGTTGAAAGATTATGATATGAGTGTCCTATATCATCCCGGCAAGGCAAATGTGGTGGCGGATGCTCTAAGCCGTATGACTATGGGTAGTGTGTCCCATATAGATGGAGACAAGAAAGATCTACTGAAGGATGTTCATGATTTGGCTAGATTAGGGGTGCGGTTGGAGAGTTCTCTAAATGGAGGTGCCACGGTTCATCATAGCTCTGAATCATCATTGGTGGTTGAGGTGAAGTCCAAACAACACATTGATCAACTATTGATGGAGTTGAAGGAATCTGTTCTTGGCAAGATGAATGAGTCTTTCTCCTTAGGAGGAGATGGTGTGTTGAGGTACACCAAGGGAGGTTATGTGTTCCTGATGTTGATGGATTGAGGGATCAGATCCTTGAAGAAGCCCATGGATCCCACTATTCCATCCATCTGGGTTCTACTAAGATGTATCATGACCTTCGAGAAATATATTGGTGGGAAGATTTCAAGAAGGACATAGCGGAATTTGTTGCTAAGTATCCAAATGGCCAACAAGTGAAGGCGGAACATCAAAATCCAGGTGGCTTACTACAAGAGATCCAAATTCCTACTTGCAAGTGGGAAGACATTAATATGGACTTTGTGGTAGGATTGCCTCGAACTCAAAAGTCATATGATTCTATATTGGTGATTGTTGATAGATTGACTAAGTCTGCTCATTTTATTCCCATCAAATCCACGTATTCGGCGGAGGATTATGCGAAGATCTTCATAGATGAGATTGTGTGTCGCCATGGTATTCCGTTATCCATCATTTTGGATCGGGGTGCACAATTCACATCTAGGTTTTGGATGTCTTTTCAAAAAGGTTTGGGTACTAAGGTGAAATTGAGTACCTCCTTTCATCCTCAAATGGATGGTCAAGCGAAACGCGCAATTCAAACTCTTGAAGATATGCTTAGAGCTTGCATTATTGATTTTAAAGGAAGTTGGGATAAGCATTTGCCGTTGGTGGAGTTTGCGTATAATAATAGTCTTCATTCGTCCATCTCCATAGCTCCCTATGAAGCCTTGTATGGTAGGAGGTGTAGGTCTCCTATAGGATAGGATGGTTTGAAATTGGTGAACCATTGATCTTTGGTCCCGACCTGAGTTATAAGACATTGGAGAATGTGCATATCATAAGAAAAAGGTTGCAAATAGCCTATAGTCGACAAAAGTCCTATTCCGACAATAGAAGAAGGGATTTGGAGTTTGAAGAGGGTGACAAGTTGTATTTAAAATTTTCATCTATGAAGGGAGTGGTAAGATTTGGCAAGAAAGGGAAGTTGAGTCCTCGGTACGTGGGTCCCTATGAGATTTTGGAAAAAGTTGGTAAAGTTGCCTATCGCTTACAACTACCTAACGATTTAGCTTCGGTTCATCCGATTTTTCATGTCTCTATGTTGAAGAAGTGTGTTGGGGATCCCGAGTCAATTCTCCCTATTGAAGGTCTTGGAGTCAAGGATAACCTCTCTTATGAGGAAGTTTCGGTTCAAATCCTAGATAGGGAAGTGAAAAGGTTGAGGAACAAAGAGG
Source organism: Solanum sitiens (assembly GCA_016801875.1). Taxonomy (NCBI): domain Eukaryota; kingdom Viridiplantae; phylum Streptophyta; class Magnoliopsida; order Solanales; family Solanaceae; genus Solanum; species Solanum sitiens. The sequence continues at coordinate 1,581,112 of JABWTJ010000061.1, forward strand.
TGGTTTCCGTAAAAGTGTTATGGAAGAACCACCTAGTTGAGGGTGCAACATGGGAGGCTGAGGCCGACATGAAAACCCGTTATCCTCATCTTTTTGATGATTAAGGTTATTCATTCTCTCTAATGATATAAATATGATAGACATTGTGTATCCTTGATGTTTTGGTGAAGTTTCTTCAAAAATCCTAGTTTTTGAGATTTCACAATGAAGTCACTGTAAGGTGACCTTAAATAAATTTGAAATATGTTTTGCTTCTTCAATATTTGAGTCAAGTCGTGTATTGTGATATAGTGAATCCTTGTGGATGTTATATTAAGCATATTGATAAGATGAACTTTGTGCTAATCGACTTGTGTATCAAATGATTGAGCTCATGTGTGTTGTGAGTACAAATATCTCATGAGGAAACTTTGAGATTATGTATGATAAATTGATGTTTTGAAGTGTTTTATTGAAATGATATGATTCATGTTAATTGCATATTGTGAATTGGTTGAGCTGCTAGTCTTGAGTCTATTCCCTCATTTAAAGAGTGTTTAGTGTCATTCGGGGACGAATGTTCCTAAGGGGGGGATAATGTAACATTTGGAAATCCCAAAGCCATGTGGTAAGACTTAAACAGGCTCCTTAAGGTCTAAACCATTGTTCCTAGCCAAATTAGGCGTATATGGAATCATTGAGGTGTTATAGAACCAAAACATTCAAGAATGTCCATGACGTCCGGAAAGTTGGTTCATGAAAGGTCTAGAGTGTCCTTTTAGTTTGACCAAGTTAAAGAGTCGGAATAGAGTAAAAGTTGGTAACAATAGGTGTAACACATAGTGAGGGATGGTTTCATGTTGGAAAATTCAGAGTACGACTCCCCAAGGACCAACCAAAGGCCCTCGAGGAGGACCCTAGAGGCAGTGTGCCTCGACGGATCCCATGATGGGGTGTCATGGGCACGACGGGGCGTCGAGGCCACCGTTGTGCCATCCTTAGTTTCTGGGAAGAAACCCTCGCCTACGCAGTCTCTGACCAATGTGACGAACGTGCAGGACGGAGGGAGGCCAATCTGTCACGCCCACGACGGCCCATCGACGGGGAGTCGTCGTGGAGGGCCTGTGATGTTTTTAGAACTTAGGCTTTAGGTTAATCATTTTATTAAGTGTCTTAGGGGTAATTAGTGGATTAAGGGAAGTCTAATTAAGTGACTTAAATCCCACTATAAATACCCCAACCCTCATTAGCCTAATCATTATTCTCAAAACAAAACTCTCTTCCTTCTCTCTACTTTCTTCTCTATTGGAAGACTGCATTGGAGAATAGCTTGGGAAGATCTTTGGGGGATGGTTTTAGCACGAAATCACCATCAAAACTTCATCAAACCTTAAGGTATGGGATCTAATTCACCTTTGAGATTCTTTCCTCAAAGGGCTCCTTCAAAGATTTTCTAAAAGTTGAGTTTCATATGGGTTTCATCAAATTTCGAGTTTGTTGTTATGAATGAGTTGTTTATGTATTCTTTGGGTTATAATGAATAGATCATCATGTATTGCAACTTGATTATGATGAATTGATGTAGTTTGTTCTAGATTGTGGGTGATGACCCCTAACCTTTAACCCTAGGTATGAGATTGATATGAATTTGGGTTGGATTGAAGTAATTGATCTAGTTATAGTTTAAATCATCTTTAATGATTGTTATTGCATCGATCATGAATCTATTGTGGTTAATTAAAGTTCTTCATGCCTATTTCTTTAGTATTGAATATAGGGTAAGAAGATAGACTTTGATATCATGTTACAAAGCTTTGATTTAGTATTGCTTTATTGCATAGTGCTTCTCTTAAATTAGTTCTTATGTTGACTATTGAATTACATTGGTGTGATGACCCAAATTGGGTTGATCTATGGGTTAATGGTAAGTCCCTTTATTGATGAACTATGGAGGAGTATTGGTAAGTCTTGATTATCCTAGTCCTTACTTCAAATTGTGGATAATTGTCATCAAGTGATAATGTTGTATTGAAGTATACCTTGATTAAGGTGATAGGTTGGTATGATGATTGAATTGAAATGCTTACATTGGTTGTGAGGTTGCCTAGGAGTACATGATATACGGAAGTCATTGTGTAGAGATTTGCCCTACTATGAGGAGAGGTACAAGGGTTAACTTCACCTATACGAATTGTTAATGAAAGGACTATTTCTCATATAATCCTTATTGAGATATAATGGTGAATATACTAAGGCTAGGCCTTATTATCTAACTAAATTGAGAAGATTAATAAAGTTTAAAGACTTCTCTAAAAATGGGGACTTAGCTTAGCACCGAGTGAACTTGACAACGGGAGGTGATGACTTGTCCATAAAAGGAAAGATTCATCCTAAAGTTGCCCATGTGATGATAACTCCCTTGTTCATGGGATATGTCACTTTAAGGGATTCCCATGAGGAGCGGCCCATGTTACCAAATGGTATGAAAAGGGATATCTACCTCTTAGTTCTTGAACTATGTTGCCACCATAGGATACTAGCTAGTGGATCCACCTAGATAGCTACGCTTATGTTAGGTTCTACCTTGGCCGGTAGACCACCTTCCATCGGTGTAAGGTTTCATGACACCGGATTCCACATTAGCTCATGTGGTCTATGTCGATTAAGGCAAGGTTTCCCTAAACTAAAATGAATGAATAAGAAATAGACTAATCGAAGTAACTTGAAGGGTTTGGCTATAGCTTAGGTAGGGGTATGGAACTCTACCTACGCCTTGCAATAGTTTGCCTTGATAGGAGCTTTGAGAGGTCAATATTATGTATGTAAAGTAGTGATGTAATGTAAATGACTTGGTACATTGAATAACATCCTTATGAGTATAAGGTTGTTGCTTTTGGTTGAAGAAGAATGTTTCATGAAATGGTAGAGTATGTTAGGTAAGGTAAATTACTAATTGTAGTCTTGGTAGATTACTTGATTGAGTAAGAGACATGGGAATTTACTTGATCTTTGCACTTGTGACTTTATGAAGGTTATAGTTAGTATTCTTTGCTTTGCTATGCTTCACTCGTATACATGTTTTATAATGATTTTTCTTAAATATCCTTTTCTACGTATATTTGATTGGTAAGTGTATATATGGTTCCATACTTAGTACATGTGGAGTACTAACCCCATTTCTTTCCCTTTTCCCAAATATTTTAGGTTCGGGTCGTTGAACTTGCTCCAAATTGCTGGAAAGGAAGACTTGGATCTCTTACCATTCAAGTGGTAGGTCCTCATTCTCCCGAGGGCGTTGCCGACATCTTACTCCTATGTTACTTAGTTACTATAATTCTGTATTGACTCTATTACTCTTTTGAGACGATGTTGTCTATAGCCTATATGTGGCTTCTTGTATTGATGTAGAGCTATGCCCAAGATTTATTGTCTTTGATAGATGGTTTATGAGATAAGATGGCTTTTATGACTATTATTCTTTACTATATAAATGGGTGAAATAAAAGTAGAAGACTAAGTAATCTTCGTATATAAACAAGTCTATGTATACTTGATATAAATAAGATTATGTGTATGTAGAGGTCTATGTAAACCTTCGAGTAGTTATAGATAAAAAGTTTTAAATTCCTTCACATTTTTTAATCGATGAACGCTATGACGAGGTTAAGGGGCTTGTCTTAGTCCTCAAAGAGGACGCCGACGCCGGTTACGTCTGGGGGTAAACCCGGATGTGACACTACACCAACTGAATTTAGACCCCTAATTAATTACTAAAAATGAATTAATCTAATTTGGAAAGGAAAAGACCAAAATGTTATCTCATGTATTCAAATTAGCAAACCAGATGAAATACAAGATTAAAAGAAAAACACAAAGAACTATCCGAGTCCACATAATCCATTTTGTGTCCTTAAGAAATTTAATTCCCTCAAGTACACGAGATTATAGATTTATTCCTCCCAAGATAAGATGGATTAACCATTAAAGAATTAGCAGTACGTCAAGCTTCGATAATTTCAACAAACTCAAAATGACAACAACGAATCACACATACTGACACGATCGATCCAAAAGAAGGGAAGAAATCAATGCTGAAAATGAGAGACAACCTCTCTGATTATAGCCAACAAAGGGTAAAAGTCACAACTCTTAGTAAAGAAGACATCCTTCCAGAAATGTCATAACACTTTGTAAAAGGCACAACCTTTTAAACGGTCACAACCCTTTAGGAAGGACACAACTTTTCATAAAGGTCACAACCATCTGGCAAATTGACAACCCTTCAGGGGAGTCACAACCCTCCATTTCCGTTTCACACCTTTAAAACCCAACAATCCCCGACATGAATAGGGAATTACTATTTTAAAAAAAACATATGCATGAAAAACTATGTGATTTGTAAGTAAGGGTTAATCACATCTGGATTAGTAGGTTTCCCTTTAAACTTTCCGTAGTGAACATATAACGAATATACTTGGTCAATCGGTAGATTTGATATCTTTGAACCGTCGAGCTTTGGTGTATACCTAGACAACATAATTCACACAATCAACCATTGAACTGTTTTTGGTTCTCATTGTTTTGTTCGTTTTATCCATGAACACATCTTGGTTAATAAGTGCTTAGAGAACTTGCCTTACCACATTCTCCTCGAAGCGACTTACACTTCACACTTAGATAGGTGATTTCTAAATGTGTTATCCCGTAGATACACCATTTGATATACCCTATATCAAACTTAAAAACTATTAAAAAGTCCTAATGCCTTTATCCTTATTACTGAACATTCTCTTATCATGAGAATGGATAATAAAAAATAATATTTTGACAATGTTGAACCGTCATTAATGACTTTGTTTGATCTCATTGAACCTAGATCTTGGGATCTCCAGTCTTCTAGGTAGAGTTACCGCCACAATGACTTGTTCTCGCCCATAGTCTCATTCCCTTTGATAGTCTATTAACTTCCTCTCTAGTTAGGCCTTTTATAAGTGGATCCGACACATTATCCTTTGGGGTAGATGCAGGATTTCATGGATCTCACATGATCTATATCGGGTAAAGGTAAAGTTCCCAAAGAAATAATGAGGCCAGCCTCATGTAATGCCCATAATGAAATGAACGATACTAAAGATGTTTGGGTAGGATAATCAAGAAGTGAACTAGACTTATGTAATGACACTAGGTCATTCTTAGTCATTGTACGGTGAACCCAATGAGAGTCTTAAACTACATCCTAGGTATAGATAGTGTTTACACTAGTATGAATGAATGAAGCAGACCCTGTGTTTGCTAAAAAAGGCTCCCTAATTGAGGTCCCATATGTTGAGCCCTCATTTTGGGAAATCCTAGTGTTAATTCCATGATTCCAAGGTCTCATGGTATATGAACGAATGAAATGAAATATGATATATTCTATATGCAATATGTTATGTGCTATATGCAATATGTTATCTGTTGTATGCAATATGATACATATGATGATGCTTGTTACTCTCATGGCTGACTTTCCTAATCCGATTTTGGCAAGTCACTGACTTGACTTTCCATAACTCATATAGTTAGGAGAGAGCTATTCTAAATCATGCATGTCCGTGGTGTGTGCTTGCATATACCCATACTTAGTACAAGTGTGTACTAATTCCATACATTTATCTACTTTTAGGTGCAGGTGCAGTTGGACGTTAGAGCTTACGAGTAGATGCAGAAGTTATCCGGACGTGGAGCTTTCATTCGGATTTGGTAGGCCCTCATGCTTTCGAGGATGCTTACTAGATTATTCTAGCGTAGACGTAGGCATGCGCTAGTGGAGTATGTTCCACTAGTGTTTCTTTCGTATTTATTTTCAGATGTTGTATTGGTGCCATTTTGACAACTCTATATTTATGACTATATCTTTCATTTGATTATCTTGATTTAGATGGTTATTGTGAATGCTTATGAGCTTAATTAGATAGTATTATGCGAGATCAATGTTTTCCAATATAAAGTTTAAGTAAACAAAAGTTCAAATTTTTCACTAAAATTAACCTAGATGAAGTAACAATGACGTATGTAGGCTAGTCAGCGACCTCTGAGAGGTCAACGACGCCGGTCTCTTCTAGGGTCTAGATTCCGGTCGTGACAAAGTTGGTATCAGAGCATTAGGTTAAATTCCAAGGATAATAAGTTCACATCAACCACATCGAGTAGTTTCTAAGTTATGGTAGTGAAGTGCACCACTATCATGAATTAGAGACTGCATGATGCGTAGGAAAATTTCCCTTTTTCTGATCTTATCTTGCTTTCCTTAATGTTTGATTCTTGGTGTTATGAGCGTATCTAACATCAATTCTTATTTTTCAGGAAATGAACCCAAGAGGGAACGTTGGTCGGGGAAGAGTAGGATCAGCTGGAAAACCAAGTTCCACCCCAGGCTCCAGCTGTAGGAGTGGCCATGCCAGTTAACCCAGCTGGGTTGACTGATGCTGAGGTGCGGACAGCTTTGGCAGCTCAACCCATCACTGTTCAGGCTCAGGCTATGACGTACTAGGCAAATAGACAGAAGGTTGAGCGGGAAAATCCACCAGCCCACAACATGGCGAATAGGTTATGAGATTTTACGAGGATGAATCCTCCAATCTTTATAGGATCTAAGATGCGGAGGATCCCCAGGAGTTTGTGGATGAGATCCACAAGATACTGTGTGCAATGGGTTTGACTGAGGTGGAGAAGGCTCAGCTAGCATCCTACCAGCTAAAGGATAGCTAGCATCCTACCAGCTAAAGGATATAGCTCAATCTTGGTATAAGATGTGGCAGGATAACAGGGCCTCAGGAGGAGGTCCTACGACTTGGGATCTTTTAAAGACGGCTTTTCTCGAGCGGTTCTTTCCCAGAGAAATGAAGGAGTCTAAGTTTGAGGAATTCATCAACCTTAAGCAGGGCTTGATGTCAGTTAGGGATTATTCCCTGAAGTTCGTAAAACTTTCCAGGTATGCCACTTCTCTTGTGTCTAACAGCAGAGACAAGATGAGTAGATTCTTGACAGGGATTGCTGAGGATCTCGAGGAGGAGTATAGGGAAGCTATGTTGCATGAAAGCATGGACCTTTCTAGGCTAATGGTTCATGTCTAACAAGTGGAGGAAAGCAGAAAAGAGGAAGCACACTAGGGCAGGGAACAGGTCAAGGCAAGATGAGGAGAATTTTTCAAGGAAGAGTAGTACTAAAATCAGGGATAAGCCCAGGTTTAAGAAGGGACTCTCCCACCAAGGGGAGTCAAGTTCATCCAAGGGTCGCTATGATAGGGATTCTGAGCCCAGAGTTAAGAGAAACGATGAAGTAGATACACCTCAGGGGAGGCCACCTTGCAGGAAGTGTGGCAAACTGCATGGAGGAGAGTGTATGATGGGCTCTAACGCTTGTTACAGTTGTGGCAAACCGGGACACATGGTGAAGGATTGTCCGAATAGGAGAAGTCAAGAATAAGGGAAGGAGAGAGTACAACCTAATGGTCCAAGTGAAGAGGCTCTAAGGAGGCAACGATTCTTCGCACTCAAGTCTAGGGGTGCAAGGGAAGGCACTTCTAGTGAAGTCTCGGGTGCGTAGCCTTAATTAGTCTTTCATGTATTTGACTGTGTATGGTGTTTATGCACTAGTATGAGGTTAATATGTTTGAGTCATCATGTTGGTTGCTGATTTGTGTGACTTATATGTTTACTTATGTTGTATACTTTGATGAGACTAGTTTAGGAAAGAGTTCCTTAGTCTATTATTGTGAAGCTGCTAGTAGGTTTCAAGGATGTGCACCATCATGTTAATGTGTGAATAATATATTCACCAATGAGGAGTATTGAATTGCCTATGTATGCATACGTTCTATAGATGACTTACTTGTTGCTAGTAAAGAGTGGTGTCATTCGGGGACGAATGTTCCTAAGGGGGGGATAATGTAACAACCCAATAATAACTATGCTAAGTAATGCTTAAACGTACCTAGAATGCATGGATTAGACCGGGTTCACACGGCTTGTTGCGCGTAGAACCAGACCTCAGAACCTATGCACTAGCCAAGCCAACCAACTTGGTGAGTTAGTTGAGCTAGGCAAGGTGAGAACCAACTATGTAGGGCACCCGAATTGAAGAGATTCACCCGGATGAGTTTTATCGGACTTAAAAGGGGTAATCTTAGGTTTGGAGGGTCTAGGGGTAAAATGGTCTTTTCCAGGCTAAGGTAGTATTGTAATTACCCTAAGTATTAATTAATTGATTAATTAATATGATTAAGGGGCAATTCGGGTAGGGGTTGACCGAATTTTACCCTTATGCAAATTTAAGCTTTACCCGGGTTCGAACCTAGGTGGAAGCAATGAATTAAATGAATTAATTGGTATTTTGTGAATTAGTTGAATTAATTAATATTTAATTTTCTGATTTAAGTAAAGGAAAATAAGATTTTTAATAATAAAATTAATAAATAATGAGGAATCCTAATTTGACTAAGTCTCCACCTAATCTCCTAATCCTAAGCTAACACTACTCACGTTTGTCTCTACTCCTCTCTCACTTTCACGCTCAACTTTCTGTAAAACAAAAGAGCAGAATAAAAATATAAAGTTCATCAAGAACTTGAACGCTCAAACTCAAAAAAACAAAACAAGCTTCAAAACAAAAAGCAAAAACCAAGTTCTCTACACATTGTGCTTGTGATTTCGGTGGTGAGACACTGGATTAGTGGGTGGATTTTGGCAGCAAGTAAGAACACTTTGAACGACTTCAGGTATGGGTTTTCTTCTCTCTTGGTCCCTTTCCCAAGAGACCCCTAAGTTCAGCTTAATTCCAGTGAAAAAACTAAGATTGTACTCCGTTGCATGCCTCTGTCATTAGATCCTTTGAAAGATTCAAGTATGCGTTGGTATGACTTCTGGTACATGATTTTAGGGCTGGTTGTGTTTACCTGTTTGAATGTGTACTGGGAATTATGTAGAAATGACAGAAGTGTTTTCAAAAATGTGTGATATGTGAACTTGTGGGTGCACGTGTGTACTGTGAAATAGCCACGGCTTGAAGCATGAAATTTGGCATGTTAAATTGTTGTATTTTACGTGTATGAATATGTTAAAAACGTGATGTTCATATAAGTTCAAAGTTGCTGAATTTAATGAAAATTCTTGATTGAAAGTAATCTTGAAAATGCACCTAAAGATCTCCCTAAAAACTACTCAAAATGTCTTAATGTTTAACGTGAAAGAAGGTGAGAAAATGGACTACAAAAAGGTGATTAAATTCTCGAAAGTAACCATGCAAACTTACCTAAAGATGCACTAGATGTTACACGAAAATTTATCCTAAATCTAATATTTAAAAGTTGAGAAAAATGGACTGCAAAAGAGGGTGAACAAATTTCCAGCATTCTGGAAATTTTTTTTTTTGACAGCTTACAGTAAAAAGTCACGTTCAAAAAAATATTTTTTTTAATGCTTGAGGTCAGTGGGGATTGAACCCAAGACCTCACCATATACATGTTATAAAAGATTAAATAATAAAATATGGTGAGGGGGATTCGAAATGGAGTAAAGCTCAAGTGAAAAGTTAAGGGGAAAATGAAAGAAAATGAAGTGAGGCGTATGGCGTTCGAACCCACAACCTCTTGGACAGATGAAGGAGAGGGGAGAAAAATGAAATAAAGAAATAATAAAAATGAGGTATATGGGATTCGAACCCACAACCTCTTGAGAAGGTCAGGAGAAAATGCAATTAAAATAAAGTGAGGCTGTGGGGGTTCGATCCCACACCCTCTTAATCTAAACGAATGAATCAAGTAAATAAAGGAAAAGAAAAGAATGGGGGTGTGGGGATTCGATCTTGGGTTCCCCAGGCCGAAATGTTTGAGAAACAAATCAAGAAAAATAAGATGAGGTGAGTGGGGATTGAACCCACAACCTCTTGGATAGGTGAGAAAGTTAAGAGAAAAACTAAGAGAAATAAAATGAAGTTGTGGGGGATCGATCCCACAACCTCTTGGCCTTAAACGGAAAACAGAGGAGGGAAAAGAAAGAAAAGTATATGGGGGTGATGGGGATCGACCTAGGGTCCCCCAAATCTGAAAAATACAATTACCAAGTTTAATATAAGATTAAGTGTTGCTCATGGGATTCGAAATCGGGTTCCCTTGACCAATTCCGTATTGACACATAAGTCTTACGTGATTAAGTATTTAATGAATGCTGCCTATAGGAATCAAATTGAGACCTTGGAATACTTAAAAGATTTATAAGTCTTGTACCACATAATCTTGGGCAATATAAATCACTTAAATGAACTATGAATGAAGCCTCATGGCTTGTGTGTGTGAACTCATAAGTCCAGCATAATTTTATAAAGTAAGTGAACCTAACATGTTATGTGATGAATGATGAGACCCCAGAAGGGTTAAGTAAGAGTGTGAAACACACTAAAAGGCCAAGTGCATTGGCATATGATGAAATGAACATTCACGTAAAAAGGGGTGAGTAATTATGAAGGGAAACTGTGCTAAGACTAATGAATGTGGTGACAACATGATAAGAGGCTAATGTAAAATATGAGAGAAATCTCAAATGAGCCTAAGTAAATGTTACCAAAACGTACTCACCTATGAGAGTGTAAAGCTAATGAAGAGACCAGTCTCTATGAACACTCTAATGAAAGAATTGAAGTTAATGCATACTTAATACTAATGATGAGATGAGAAAACATCTAATGAGCTATGATGTCCTCATGCTAGAAGCCAGCTTCCATGATGTATGAGTTGAATGTAATGGAACTTTACAGTGAGCACCGATAGGCTAGCTATGAGCGGTGATGCCTTCCTTCGAGAAGGGCGGAGGTTCACGTAACTCTCATGAGATGAGACTGTCCCACATGCCGGGTATGGGTCTCCTTGTATCTCCTAGTCTTTGAACCTATACTGCCAATATAGGGATCTAGCAGGGTTCGATTTCCCTATATACGCTAGCATATTTTGGTTCACTTTGGCCTGTGATTCCACCTCTTTTCGGTGTGGGGTAGACACAGGATTTCATGGAGCTCACATGATCTATGTTGGTTAAAGTTAAAGTTCCCAAAGAAAGAATGAGGCCAGCCTCATGTAATGCCCATAATGAAATGAACGATAACAAAGATGTTTGGGTAGGATAATTAAGAGGTGAACTGGACTTATGTAATGACACTAGGTCATTCTTAGTCATTGCACAGTGAACCCAATGAGAGTCTTAAACTACATCCTAGGTATAACTGGTGTTTACACTAGCCTATGAATGAAATAAAATGAAGTACGTATGAATGAATGAAGTAGACTCTGTGTTTGCTAAAGAAGGCTCCCTAGTTGAGGTCCCATATGTTGAGCCCTCATTTTGGGAAGTCCTAATGTTAAGACAATGATTCCAAGGTCTCATGGCATATGAACGAATATAATGAAATATGATATGTTTAATATGCAATATGTTATGTGCTATATGCAATATGTTATGTGCTGTGTGCAATATGATACGTATAATGATGCTTGTTACTCTCATGGCTGACTTTCCTAATCCGATTTCGGCAAGTCCACTGACTTGACTTTCCATAACTCATATCGTTAGGAGAGAGCTATTCTAAATCATGCATGTCCGTGGTGTGTGCTTGCATATACCCATACTTAGTACAAGTGTGTACTAATTCCATACATTTATCTACTTTTAGGTGCAGGTGCAGCTGGACGTTAGAGCTTACGAGTCGACGCCAAAGTTATCCGGACGTGGAGCTTTCATCCGAATTTGGTAGGCCCTCATGATTTCTAGGATGCTTACTAGATTATTCTAGCGTAGACGTGGGCATGAGCTAGTGGAGTATGTTCCACTAGCGTTTCTTTTGTATTTACTTTCAGACGTTGTATTGGTCCATTTTGGCAACTCTATATTTATGACTATTTCTTTCATTTGATTATATTGATTTAGTTGGTTGTTGTGAACGCAAATGAGTTTACGTTGATATTATTATGCGAGATCAATGTTTTCCAATATAATGTTTAAGTAAACAAAAGTTCAAATTTTTTGCTAAAATTAACTTAGATGAAGTAACAATGACGTATGTAGGCTATTTGCGACCTCTGAGAGGTCAACGACGCCGGTCTCGTCTAGGGTCTAGATTCCGGTCGTGATAAGGGACCTCAGATTCAAGATCCCTAAGTCTAACTATGTGATAGAGACAACCCTTTGGAATAAATTGTAAGACTTTAGACTCGAAATGATCTTACCCCTAGGATTTGAGTTTCCTCCCTTCCACTCAAAAATGGGTTCATCTGGAAATTGAAATTTGACTACCCTTGTCCTTCAATCAATAGAGGCAAAGCAATCATGCAACCACTCCATTCACAATATGACATCAAAATCTAGCATATAAAGTTCTATCAAGTCTATTAATTTAACTCTATTGGGCAAGGAAATATGACAACCTTTATAGATTCTTTTTACCATCACGGAATCACCCACCAAGGTATAAACCAAAAAAGGTTCGTCTAATATGTCAGGTAGTATTTCAAATTTCATGGCTACAAGAGGGGTCACAAATACAATATACCTCCGAGATCAAGAAAAACATATACATCAAAAGAAAATAATTGTCACATACCGGTAGCCACATCCGAATAGCTCTCTTGATCACCTCATGATTGGAGAGAATAAAAGCCATTATTTTTAGGAGAATCCGGATTTGGGGTAGTTGCTTGTACTTGAGGATCTTCCCTTCCTTGATCTTTCACCGTAGGGTAATCTCTCTCATGTGACCACTCTTGCCACATCCATAGCAATTTCCCGTGCCAACTAGACACTTAAGCTCATGTCTCTTATCACATTTTGCACAAAGAGGCTTATCAACATAAAATCTACCACCTTTTCTCCATTGGGGCTTGGGAGTAGACACCTTACTCTTGTTGACCCTTGGAGAATTAGGAGGGCCTTGATTGGAAAACCTCTTCTTGAACCTTAGTTTGTCTTGAACCTCAAATCTACTCTTAGAAGAATTCCCCTCTTTGGTTCTCACCTTCTTCAACTCTCACCAACTTGCTTACGCTTTTGATCCTTAATTTGTTCGGCATGAACCATGAGATGATAGATGTACATGTTAGGAATCAACATAGACTACCTACACTTATTAACCACAAGATCGGATATCCGCATGACAAATTTTTTCATCCTAGCCCTAGAATCCACAACCATAGTAGGAGCATGCTTTGATAGTTTAGTGAACTTGAGATTGTTCTCCTTCACGTTCATACCCCCTTGATGAATATTATGAATTCTTGCATTTTCTCTCCCATAATTCCAAGGGAAAGAACCTATCAAGGAAATCAGTCTTGAAAGCTCCCCTAGTAATCCGTCCTTCTATAACTGACCTCTCATCCTTCCATTGCTCATACCAAACTTGAGTCATATCTTTGAGTTGGTAGGGGGCTAGTTCGGCCTTTTCTTGAGAAGAAACACCCATAGCATCAAGAACTTTGAACACTTCATCAATAAACCCTTGTGGGTCCTCCAACTTAGAACCATAGAAAGTAGGGGGATTCATCCTTGTGAAATCCATAATCCTTGAAGCGGTGGTGTTAGCATTGGGGTTCACTTGAACCCTTGAATCCCTAGAAACATTGTTAGCCAACAGTTGAGTCAAGCTTTGAATATCCGCGCTTATATCAATATTAGACATAGCCCCTTCTTCAATAGGAACTTAAGGGTTTCGAGGAGCTTGAGGGGGAACCTCCTCATTTAAATTCTCCTCTTCGGCCCTCCGAACATTGTTCCTCCTTGTATTCATTGCTTATAAGCACAATAAAACTATTAGAAGAAAAGACTAAATATAGCTAAGACTTTTAGGCACGACTAAGGAATAACAAGAGAGCGAAGGTTCCTAAGCATCACATAGTCTTAAATTCATAAGTGTGGCGCGCATCACAATTATGAATAAGACCCTACATAGACGTGATTTAGTGAGACATCAATCCTAATATTAATCAACCTCATTCTCTTATACCAAGTTTTTTATGACCCCAAGTAACAAACTTTTCTATATAAAAACTTTTCTATATAACCCTTAGCATTTGTCATAGCACATCATAGGTGAAGAAAATGCGGAAAAATTAGAATTTTTCTATATAGTGAAGTATACTTAGACTTCTCGCATATCTTATATGGGGTTTACATAGACCCCTCACTTATGAAACTTACATAGGCTTCTCGTTTAACATTTAACAACAACATAGTCTAATAGTTCGTCACATATTTAACCATATAAAAAGTGAATGATAATGGTTTGGGCACATCCCTTAGTCTAATACAATATGCCCATATATGCTACAATGAAGTCTCAACATGAGAATGGAATAATTGTCTTAAAACATAGACAAAACTAATAAGGCTTGATGAGTGGCTCTATCCTCAAAACTCATGAGGACTCACCAATTGACTTAGGAAAGATCCAAGTCTTCATCTCCAATGGCCACGAATCTCCTCAATGGCCCGAACCTAAAATGTTTGAGAAAAGGGGAGAAAATATTGGTTAGTACATCACACATACTAAGTGTGACTTCTATGCATAAAAGTCATCAATGCATGAGAAAAGTACATTTTAGTCAAAATCATGCTTTCTATTAATTTAACTCAACATGCACATATATAAGCATAGTAAGTCAATTAACCATAATATCAACCAAACCAAGTAAACAACCCAAGCAACACTTGTGCAATGCCAAGGATGAAATCCCATAATCCCATCCAAATCCAACCATCACCTTAAGTCACCCACTTCTTACATACCACATAACTTTATACTTCATCATAACATGCTTCGTACATAAAAATTATATATATAACTTGACATGCATAACATATGGTCAACTTCATTATATAGAAACACTACTAAGACCATCTCTTAATACCCCACAAGTGCAATGTGTAAGAGAAGTCCCATACACTCCCTCACACTACGTAGAAATCTCAAGGAAAAGCCCTAATAAGAGTTCATACACTTAACTTTTTCATTTACTTTACATTCGGGAAAGAAGTGAAATAACCTACATGAGACCATGTGAGCTACATGGAATCCGGTGTTCTACTCCCACATAGAAAAGAGAGGGTTAACACTTGCCTAAGGTGTAACTATTCATACTGAGCTATCTAGGTGGATCCACTAAGCTAGAGTCCTATGAGTGCAAATAGTTAAGGATCAAGGAGATTGTTGCTAGAAACCTTGACTTGCTGAACGTGAAGGTTTCCATCTCATGAGAAAACACATATCTTAGGAATACGAACTTACTAACGTGAATAAACCCATGTGGGTTGCTGGACGTACTAACGTGAGACCTCCATCTCATTTATATGCCCTTTCGGTGCTAAGCAATTATAACCTTTTGTAATCATATTATTTCATCATACAAGTTCACATTAGCCTCCTCTAGACCCCTATGTAAACATCTTATTTTATTAGCTCATAGTTATCATAGGTGAGAACAATCATTTCACTTTAGACACCAATTCACAAGTGAGTAAACCTTTCACTCAAACTTTATTATAATCATGAGAAACTACTTTCAATCATATAATATTCGTATCATAACATGCATACATAATTCATGTCTAATTCAATGTCTTAGGGTTAAGGATAAGGAATTACTAGCATCACATCACAACCACACATTAGACATAGAAGCATTACTATCTAAGTAACTTATAATTCACAACTGAATCCAAGAAGAACCAATCAACATGGCTTATTTCCCTCTTCAAGAAACTTCATACTTCCATTACCAAGGATACATATACAATTACATAAACAAGGTAAATTTAAGAAGCAATTACATAATTAACAACAATGTAGTCAACCTACATGTTCATCATCTTCACAACTCCTCATATCAATTCAAGGTTTTCACGAAATTGGGGAAAAGATATGGGTCTAGGAAATCTCATAGGAAATTATCAATTAACCATAAATATATACTTTAACAACATTAATTCATCATAACTCATCACAATCGATTCATAATTTCGGTTTTCAAAGAAGACCCATGTGAGAGAAAAAACCCTAGTTTTGGGAGATTTAGAAATCATCTTTTTGAAGGGACATCTTGGAGAAAAGAATCCCAAGAGTAAAAGAAACCATAACTTAAAGATGAATCACCACGAAATTGATTAAAATCTTGGAGAATTTGATCTTCTTATTAAACCTTCAAAGTTTCTTCAATGGAGGATGAGGAGAGAGAGAGAAAGTAGAGAGAGGTGAGAGCTTTTTGGTTTGATTTGGTGTTTTTATTTTTGTGGGAAATTGTGGTGAAAAACTGGTTTAAAATAAATATATAACCCTCCCCTACGAAATCCTAAAGACCCCTCACTTAAATTGATCCTTTAATGAAGTCAAACTCCAATTCAAATTTTAGATTTTTCATCGGGGAACAAGTCTGCGTCGCGGAGATGCTCCCGCAAAAGTTCCAAAAATAACTTTTGAAACAGAAGGGTCCGCGATCTGTCCGCATCATAGACCAAAGTTTTGGCCTTGGGTGTGCCATGTCCGCGACGCAGACTGGCTTCCTCCAAGCACAAAAGTTGTTGCCTCTTGGCAGCTTGCTTGGTCCAAAGTGGGGTCCCTTCATGGACCCCTCGGGCGATCCTTGGGGGTTTGGACCTGGACGTTTTAATACTATATACATTAATTTATCTTATTAAAGACTTTTTAAAATTTTAGACTTCATACAACACTCCCAAACCTTCCCAATACCTAAGGGCGTTTACTAGTTCAATTTTGCTAGTTTCCAAACGTCATGGTCGTTTCTTAGCATTTTTTTCTCAAACTTCTTAGGCAAGTTTATTACACTTATTTAGGTCTAAAATCTTCATTGGTCATTTTGTGAAGCTATAGTCTAGGTCATTGAATTTCCTGGGTGTGTCACCATATCTCTTTTCTCAAGTCAACACTTAGACCATTTCAACCCTTATCATCAAATTTTTTGTGGGATATTTCCAACCAACAATGCCTAGGTATTATCTAAGCACTCTCTTCAAATGACCATACTTATGATCAATCTTAAAAGACAACTAACCTCTTTAGAGTTGGTCAACATCTATTCTCTTCTCCTTCCCAGGAACTAAAGGGTAATTACAACCATCTAAGTCAATCTTATAGACAAATACATTTATCCCAAATCATGGAATAAATCCCCTTCTTTGCTTTTTCAACTCTTAGGGTAGGTTCATATGAAAACTAATCAATTAGTCATACGGGTTCTCCCGTTAACTAGCATACTTCACAATTACCTTGCAAGCTTAGCACACTCTCTTCCCCTCTTTGAGTAAGCCTACACACGAACTTCAATCCAACACAAGGACAAATATGAAGCATTACTCATACAAAAAGGCCACTTTCAACTCGCACAATTTACCACATTCCTCCAAAAATCCTCAAGTCTACAGCATAAATTTATACTATCATTGCACATAACCATAAAGTAACTCATTATCCCAAAATGACTTCATTCAACCATAAAAGCTCGTATCATGCTAGAACTACATCACAATACAACTTTCAAATATAATTCCTCAAATCTCAAAGGTCACACATAGCCATAATTGGCATCACAACAAAATCTTCTAAGTCCACCTTCACATATACTCATCTAGTCACAACACCATAATAAGGATCAAAACTCAAATTTTTCTCCCTCAAGCCTTGCAACATAACCCCTTCCAAGCAATCACATCTAGAAACCAATGGACAAGGGAAATAAAAGAGATATCATATGGAGTTAAGCTCTATGGTACGACACAAGAGTAATGAAGAAAGTGAAACTTCTATCATCATATAGTATCTCGCTCATAGATGTGTCACGACTCACACCGATGAACAAGACTCTACTAGAAGTGGCTCATAATACATCAAACTTAAGCCCATTTTTGTAATCATATGCTCTGATACCAAGTTCATTACCACCCAAGAGTATCCCCTAGTCGTAACAAGGCTCACTCGACCTTTCAGGGGTTTTACACAAGCCCTTACCATTCATTCATCACATTGTCATAAAATAGTTTTGAATTTAAAACTTTTCATAATAAAATACAAGGCTAAAAATCATCTCATTTTAAACTATTACTACAAATTTAGGATACTACGTCTCAACTTTCCATCTTAGGCACAACTTCAATTTAATAGGGACTGTCCTTACAACAAAAAAAGAACATTACTAGTTTATTACATGAACTTAAAGAAACACTTAACATAAAGGATCTTGAATCTTTAAGGACACACCAAAACATGGGAATAGTAATACAACCTATTCATTCTAGGAAACGTCCTTTAGCCACCACCACCTACACTTGGTGTAAGAAGAAGAAGAAGAAGAATTGTATTAGTACAAGAGTGAATTAAGTATGATAAACATGCAAAAACATACTTTAAAGGGAACATTTAGTTCGAAACCATGCATCATGTCTTTTTAGAGAAACTTGATGAACATTTGATACAATAAGCACAATATAGTTCACATACATCATGATAGATATAGACACCATTCACAACAATACATAAAGCCATTTATCACATTTGAGACACATTCAATACCTCCAATACATTACCTTTCCTTTTTACCTCCACTCCTTACCTCAAGCAACCCTTAAATAATACTTAGTGCAATATATGAATAGTGTCCCATTCCACCATTCAAACAAAAATATCACCTTACGTTCACCAAAAGGTTAACATTCATATCACCTTCATCAATCCGACCACATACATTCATAAGAACATAAGCACATCACAACATATAACCTTCACATAAGAACCATCACCTAAGACAACCCTATGTCACACTAGTTAATGTGCAAGTAGCATCTCATAATACTATTCACACCAAGTGCTCCTATGAAGTCATCCTAGTTTAGGCACAACATATTAAATAAGTCACAATATATGCATTTAACTTTGAACATAAGAGCAACATACTTCATTAATGTCATATAAAAACTCATTCATTCATTGCATCTTAACCATAAATTATTTAACCTTTATGCACATTTCATGAACAATATACAAGTCAATACCATAAGTAACACCATGACAAATCCATAGTCAACATGTAATATTTAGATTTCATTTGATAAATACATCACAATAACTTACTCATAGCTCCAATCAAAGTCTTCCACTGCAATGTTTATGTGAAGTCCCATAACTTCACACAAACCAAGAAAACCAACAAGGAGGTCACAAAGCATTGTCCTATATATCATACATCATCATAACAAGTATAGCGAACAACATGCATAATAAGTGACACCAACATCATGCACATCAAAAGAAACCAACATCTGCATATTATTCACTTGTGCAATGTATATCCCATACCTTTACCTACACTAAGTAACATCTCTTTAGTAGTCCTAGTTAGTGTTAATCTTCTTAATTTCATTTCTTTATTTTAATATTCGAGAAATTTCTCCATAACATCCATATACCATGTGATCTATATGGAATCCGGTTTCAACCCTTCACACCAAAAGAAAAGTGTCCTATTTTCTAAGGTAGGGCATAAACATTCATATAACATCTAGGCGGATTCACTAGATGAGGTTCCTATGGGTCACATAGTTAAGGAACTAGGAGTTTGTTACTAAAAACTCTCTTTATGCTAATTCGCATTGTAGTTTCAACCTCATGAGATCATCGGGTGAACCTTCCTTCATTTGTAAAGGAACACCTCCCATTTTAAAGTTCACCTGGTGCAAAGCTAAATTTCCTTTTTGAAATGTCATTAAGTCCTTCTTAAACATTAGTTCATAAGATGGGTCTTAAGGCTTAAACCCTTATATAACATGTACAATTTGGGAAACCTTTCAAGAGACTCACATTCACTAGATTATCATTAACCTTATCCATTCATACATTCATGTGTGTGTACATATGTGAGAAACCTTTCACCTAAACACCTTTAAACAACACATGTTCATACTTTACTAGTCAAATACTTTTTATCCTTTCAATTGACACCATAAACATATCATATTCATAATTATGCATGGGTTGTGTGTTTGTACACATTGGTCCTCATAATGATATAATAACAACAACATTGTTATTGAGGGAACTTCCTTTCAAAGGATAAGCACACATTTACAATTCCATGAACAATTCACATATAAAGCCTTTAGGTATTCCATACCACACAACCACCCCTCATCATAGGAGACAGGAGCACATTCAATTTTTTTGAATAGAAAACTCCTAACATGTATAAGATCACATATTCATATAGGGGTCATATAGATAGGGATAATTCCATAATAATATTTATCAGAATCAAGCATGTAGATCATACCTTACCCTAACATTACCACTCACATTATACTTCACATTATCAATATACCTTAATCATGATACTAACATTGAGGACTACATACATAACCTTCATGGCACACCTTCATACTCGTGTTATCATAATAAAATTTCACTTTGCATCTATTGGCTTAAAGTACATGATCACAACATGTATTGATAGACAAGAAGCAAAGACAATCACCATTAGTGGATCAAACTATACAGAAAAGAAGTTCGATCAACTTACCAATTCTCCATGCCACAATCAAGATACATCAATTCTCAAAGAATTCATATTAAATAGTTAGATATTTCAATAGCATTCAATAATACATCACAGTATAGTTTGAGGTTTCCAATGGAGATTAATTGAATACCCATGAAAATTGAAGAAGAAATTTGTTGAAAACCCACCTCCTAGCTTGATCTTGAGCTTGGCCTCCAATGGAGATTTGAGAGAATCTATTTGGGCGGGAAAGGTTTAATATTGACGAATGAATTATAATTTGAGGTTTCAATGTTTTAACTAACATAAAATTTCCTAAAATAGGTAAAATAACCGTCCATCGTTTAATTGGGATGTGGGGTATATTTACAAATTCACCCCTTAATTGGCTGAGACTTGACACTGTTGCAGGTTGACATTGACGGCCACCATTGATGAGCCATAGATGGGTTGACGGCCCATCCTGGTAATCCTTCAATGGTGACTGAGGCTCCTCAAGTTGAGGGCTAATATCCCAAGACTAAGTGTAGATCCACATCCCCTTCCTACGGGGTCTCAACCTATTGGTGGGGCGTCGATTGGGGTGTAGGTCAAGGTTGTCTTGACAACTCTTTGGCCGATGTTTGGGTCATCCTCAAGGACCCCTAAGTGGTACTTGGGGAGTCATACCTAGACATTTTTACCTAAACACGACCATCTAGATTCACTTCCAATCATTTTAGACTCCAAACGACACACATAAGCATGAGAAACATACTAGAACACACTAGTACAAAAGACTAGTTTCTGTACGTCTTGGTTGTCCCTTGATATTTGACCTCAAAAATCTTTAAATCAACTATCAAAATATGTTTCTCACCTTATTAATGAGTTATTAACTAATAGAACTCATGTGAGGCTCTATTTAATCCTATTTCGTTTTGAGGGTCCTAACAAAATCATGTACAAATTTGGGACCTATCAAGGCAACTCTACCCACTTCAAACCAGCCTTTAGGAGATCTACACCTCATTCCAAATAGAGCCATATATGAAGACATACCAATACTTGAGTGATAGCTATTATTATACACAAACTCAATCAAAGGCAAGTGATCATCCAAAGTACCCTTAAAGTTAATAATATACGCTGTCAAAGTATCTTCCAAAGTTTGATAGTACGCTACACTTGCCCATCAATTTTGTGGATGAAAGGTTCTATTAATCTTACTGCGAGTACCAATACCGTTTTAGGAAAATTTCCAAAATTGAGAAGTGAGTTGGGTACCACGATTGGATATAATGGATAAGGGAAATCCATGCAACCTCATCATTTCCTTCAAATATAATTGAGCATAGTCTTCCGCTGATCCCTGATGGGAATGAAATGAGATTATTTAATCATTTAATCTATGTTCAAATCTTCCCATTTCCAAGTAGGAATGCTTATAACTTTTGATAAACCTCAAGACTTTTGATCCTAAACTTTCATTTGTTGACAATTCGATGTAACACCCCTAAAATTGAACTTGGTGAAACTAGAGGCTAACACGATTGTCATGACGTTCTAAAGTCCTAAAATGGTTAATAATGATGTTTATAGTAAGTTTCTAAAGTTTGGTGATGTTTTGAGGTCAAACGTCCAAGAACGTTCATGTCGTTTGAAAGTTTTGCCTTGAAAGGTGCTTGTGCGCCTTAGTGTGTTTCATCAAGTTTTACGTGTTTATTTTGGATATATATGTGAGAGGTCCTTAACATGTATATGAGAGTATTTGAGGTGGAAATGTTTTGGCAAAACTCCCCAAGGACCAACTAAAGGTTCCTTGAGGAGGACCCAAGCCTTGGGCTAGCAAGCTGCCCAAGGCAGCAAGATTTGTTCTTAGTGGGAACCAGCCCGCATCGGGGACTTGGTTCAAGGAGGGAAAAAATGCTGGTCTGCGTCGTGACACAAGACGGACTCTACTGCTTTGAAATTTAATTTCAAAAATCATGCGGGAGCAGCTCCACATCGCGGACTTGTTTCCCGATGAAAGTTCCAAAAATTTAAGTTGAGTTTTGACTTGGTTAAAAGGTCCTATAAGTGCAGGGGTGTTTTAGGTATATTGGGGACTAATTATAGGCGGTTATTGAACTTTTTTAAACCCCAATTCACCATTCAAATAACAAACCTCAAGTCCAAAACCTCCGTCTCTTTTCTCCAATAACCTCCATTGATGAAGATTTGAACTCCAAAGGAAGAAGACATATTTCAAAGCTGTTCTCCATAAATTTTGTGGTATTTTCATCAAAATTAAGGTATGAATTTCATCCTTGAATCTCTTTCCTTCAAGGAGCCAATCTTCAAAGTGGTTTTCAAAGACTTCTATAAAAGATGAACTTCTAAATTGTTATCTAGCCATGGTTTCTTACATAAAATGTTTTGAATCATTGGATTATGATTTATTTGATGTTAATTTGATGATTTTAAACCAAAAACTCTATGAACCCATGCAAATCATGAAACCCTAGTTTTGACTACTTTATGGGTGCTTTATTTTGTCTCTATGCTATTAAATTCTTTTGTAGTTTGATTAGGGCTATTGAATTATGAAAGAATCATACCAGAATTGTAAGTAGGCTTCCCTAATCTGATTAATTCATATTCTTTTATCTTTGATTCATTGTATATATGATTAATAAATTGAATTGGTGACTATGGATATTGGTAAGAGCCTTTGTATATTGAGTTGGTTGAATTGGTTATGGATTGGAGTTGTGAGGTTGTATTGATTGTATGTTGACCTAAATTTCTCTATATTGTGTAGTATAGGTCTTAGATGATGATGATGATGGTTGGTATGGTCCACTTATGGTGGTGGTGCTTATGTGTTATACTTGTGAATAATGTGGTCTCGACGGCATTACTTTATAAATTATGGTTTTATCATGTTATAACTTGAATATGTAAGTATTGTGAAGGTCATAATGACTTATGTGTATATGTGAAGTCAAAGCATGAGTTCTTCTAGTGGACGATATGTATGTTTAGTAGGCTATAGTGAAGTTGTCATGTGTATTACTTTATGATTAAAGCATGATGCTTCTTTATGGATTATATGAGACCTGTGATGACTTAGATTGATGATATTATAGTAGTGAATAGGGTGACCTGTAGTTGATATTGGTTGTTCATATGTGCTTCTAGAATGATATTCTATATGTGATATGGTGAAGTATGTGTGTGTCTTGTTTCGGTAGACTTGTGTCCCTTACTTGATACATGTAAAATGTGAATAAGTATCCTTGACTTAGTATGCTAAAGCTTCATAGTCTTGTATGTGTGATTGACATGTGACCTTGAACATAGCTAAGAAGGTCCTTTATGTGGAACATTCAACCTAGATGGAAGGTTATGATATCCTTGAAATTGAAAGCCGTAATGGTATCCTTCTTGTGTGAATGGTGGACTTAGGGTTGATTGGCTGGAACAACATGAAATCATCCTTAGGAAAGTCATTGATCTATCCTCCTAACCATTGTAGATAGCCTTAGTGCACCCTCTTTGTAAGGTCTAATGTTATTAGGTTATGAACAAGTTATGGTACCTCTTCATATACTCCTTTATTGAAATACTCCATGAGAACAAAGGCTAGCACCGAGAGAGTATTCTCGGGAAGTTGATCTAACTAAGATGACATTAGAGAACATAGAAACCCTCGATATTCCTTAACCATGTGCGTACATCGGATGTGTCCTAGTTCTATCATTGGCAAGTAGAACACCCTCCATCGAAATAGGTTTATGACTCCGGATTCCATGCATATCTAGCATGGTCTATGTCGGTTATTTCCTATTCTCGTCACATGGGATACCTACTAGTGTTGGAGAAGTACAATGAAGTATTGGTAGTGGTATGGGGCTCTATCTAGACCTTGCACGATAAGGCTTTGAAGATGTTAGTGTTTGAGTTCCTAGGTCTTCTCCAAGAGCATTATGTGAATATCCTTGATTGTTTAATGCCTCTTAAATGGACTAATTAATATAATAACTTAAGTTAAAAATCATTTTAATGATAAGCACTTATCTAGAGTAGCTTTAAGGATTTCCCAACTAAGGTGTGGAGGGGGCATATGATTGGTCTCTTCATGTCTTACTTAGGGGAGTCTTAAGAGTAGCTCTAGATAGGAAAGTTTATGAGTGAAATGGGAATAATCTTATCCTAGGTAGTCTAAAGGATCTCTTTGGTGTGTGTGAAGGGATTGTATGGGCGGTCTCCTCATAACTCACTCAAGTGAGCCTTAGAATCACCTTTGGTAGGAGGGTCTCATGTTAGGTGTTTTGAAGTGTCCTTGATGTTTTCTGTTGATATGTGGCTTATATGTGAAGTTGGTATGACATGTTGTTCTTCTATATTATGATATGACGTTTTACTCTAAAAGAGCATACTTTATACAAATGTCTCTTGTATCATGATTTTATGCATTATTCCGTACTTAGTACATATATTGTACTAATTCTTACATTTTGTCTATATCTAAAGTAGTAGGTTGAAGGTGAGAGGCATCTCGAAGTAAAGTTTGAAAACTAGTACTCTTCAAGCAAAGTTGGGGTATGTCCTCACTTGATTCGAGGACATTACTATATTTAGATTTCTTAAATTCAAAGTATTGTAATAGACTATGTTTTCTATATTTAGATTGTATGGGACGTGTCCCCAGTATTCTTGAGTCTAAGATTAGCGTATGTTGAGAGTTAGTATCTTCTATCGTTTTATATGAAAGATATGTTAAGATATTATTCGTGTGAAAAGTTTTAATTCCACACTAATGTTCATACATATATGTAATGAATGATGTCTAAGGGATTGTACAAGAGCTCCGAGAGGTCAAGTACGTCGTGTACTCTCGAGTCATTACAAGCTTGTTATTAGAGCATAGGTTATGAAGTAGTACATAGGAATACAAAAGTCTCAAAAGGCCATGTCTAGTAGAGTCTTGTTCATTGGTGTGAGTCGCGACTCATCCATGAGCAAGAGGGTATAGGACGATAGAGTTTCCCTTCTTTTCTACTCTTGTGTCGTGCCGTAGAGTAAAAAGTTATGAGTGTCCTTATTAATGTTTTTCCTTGTGTTTTTAGGGAGATGAACACTAGAGGGATGACTGCAAGAAGGGATGAAGAAGAGAGGGTGAATGCGGAAATTCCTCCTCAAGTTGAGCAATTTCTTTAAGGTGCTCAAGTTCCTATTGGGGGTCCAAGGAATGACGTTCCGGTGGTTCCCCCTGACATGACTAATGGAGAATTAGATATGCTTTACTTGCCCTAGCTCGATCCATGACTACTCATGTGACTAGAGACATTGTGCCTAGGGTGAATGCTTTAGAGAGTACAATGACCTTTAGATTGAGAGGCTTTGTGAGGAAGAATCCTCCTATATTTCTTGGCTTTAAAGTGGGAGAGGATCCCCAAGAGTTTCTTGATGGTATGTATAAGGTGTTGAGTGCCATGAGGGTGACTTCGAAGGAGAAAACTGAGTTAGCTTCGTACCAATTGAGGGAGGTTGCTTAAGTGTGTTACACTCACTGGAAAGATAATAAGCCGGTTGAGTCGGGTCCTATAGAGTAGGAGGAGTTTAAGGAGGCTTTCTTAGGAAATTACTTTCCTTGTGAGAGGAGGGAATTGAAGGTTGAAGAGTTCATTAATCTCAAGCAAGGCAATATGAGTGTTGAGGAGTATTACATGAAGCTTACCATGTTGTCTAGGTATGATCCATCCTTGGTGTCTAAACCTAGAGATGAGATGAGTAGGTTTGTGACCGGTGTTGCTGACCTTGTGAAAGAAGAGTGTCGTACGGCCATGCTCCACAATGACATGAACTTGTCTTGTCTTATGGTGTATGCTCAATCCATTGAGGATTCGAAGCTTAGTAGTATTTTTAGAAATTTGAAGAGTAGTGGACAAAGTGAGAAAAAACCAACCTAGGTTCAAGAAGGAGGTTCCAAGTCAATATGAAGCTAGGGATCATAAGGTCAAACTTGAGAAGGGTAGTGATTTTCAAGGTGGTAAGCCTACTTTTGCTACTTGTGGGAAGAAGCACTATGGCAATTGTTTAGTTGGTACCGAGAATTTCTTTGGTTGTTGTAAGGCTGGACATAAGGTGAGGGATTGTCCTTCTATTGCGGCTAGAGGAAAAGAGGGTAAGCAAGTTCCTCCAAGTGTTGCGGAAGGTGATGTTCCAAGAAAGCATCGCTTCTATACACTCCGGGATAAGAGATCAAAGCCTGATGAAGATGATGTTGGTAAGTTATGGTTTCTCTCTCTTTAGTTGTTATGAGTTCCTTCTATGTGGGGGTGTATAATAAGTAGTGGAGTTTTGATTTACTGTGTCTTCTCTTCTGTTATATTAAAGCGTGAGAGATACAAAGTCATAGAACCATGTTGCATGTTGCATTGTGTTTAGGAGGATTGTTGGAATTGAAGTCATAATTACGTTGTGAATTGAGTTTATATGGTTATGTCTCGCATATTGTCATGCTTTCATCATAAATTGCTTAAGATATGCATTTTTGAAATTTTTGGGCATAATTCACTGTAAGTTGGCAGTTCACCGTAAAGAAATTCAAATTATGGCTAAATTGTTCTTTGATTGAAAATGGTTATAATATGTATAGAATTGATGTATATGAGCATGGTAATGTGTGGAGAATTAGTTCTCTCTATTTGAAT
Organism: Solanum sitiens; assembly: GCA_016801875.1. Classification (NCBI taxonomy): domain Eukaryota; kingdom Viridiplantae; phylum Streptophyta; class Magnoliopsida; order Solanales; family Solanaceae; genus Solanum; species Solanum sitiens. The sequence goes on from JABWTJ010000061.1 coordinate 1,608,346, forward strand.
TGAAGAATGTGAGCCTTATTTGCATAATGAGTCATAGATTAGTTTCTATCCTCTTGTTGTATTTTGAGTCTCTTGAGTATGAGAAATTGGTGTTCCTCCTAAATTATGTATTGTTTATGGTGTGGTATGGTTATGCTCTGCTAATCTTTCGTTTATTATCTCTTTAATGTGACTAAAATGAAGCAAGTGTCATTCGAGGAAGAATGTGGTCCAAGTGGGGAGATTGTAACACCCCTAAAAATGAACTAGGTGAAACTAGAGCCTAACACGTGTGTAATGACGTGCTAAAGTCCTAAATTGGTTCATAATTATGTTTATAGGCAGTGTCTAAAGTGTAGTGATGTTTGGAGGTCAAACATCCAAGAACATCCATGATGTTCAAAACTTTCACCTTGAAATGTGTTTGTGTGCCTTAGTGTGTTTCATCAAGTTTTCGACTTCGTTTTGGATTAAATTGATGTGAGAGGTCCTTAATGAATACGAGAGTATTTGAGGTGGAAAATTCCGGGCAAAACTCCGCAAGGACCAACCAAAGGGTCCTTGAGGAGGACCCAAGCCTTGGGCTAGCAAGCTGCCCAAGGCAGCAGGATTTGTTCTTAGTGGGAACCAGTCCGTGTCGCAAACTTTTTTCCCAATGAAAGTTACAAAAATTTAAGTTGAGTTTGACTTTGTTAAAAGGTCCTATAATTGCAGGGGTGTTTGGGATATTTTGGGGACTAATTATAGGCAGTTATTGAACCTTTTTAAACCCAAATTCACCATTCAAATCAAAAACCTCAAGTCCAAAACAAAACCTCTCCATCTCTTCTCTACAAAAACCTCCATTGATGAAAATTTGAAGCTCCAAGGAAGAAGACAGATTTCCAAGCTTTCTCCATCAATTTTGTGGGATTTTCATCACAATTAAGGTATGCCTTTCATCCTTGAATCTCTTTTATTCAAGGAGCCAAGCTTCAAAGTGGTTTTCAAAGACATCTCAAAAATATGAACTTCTAAATTGTAATCTAGCCATGGGTTTTTGCATAAAAAGTTTTGAATCATTGTATTACGATTGAATTGATTTTAATTTGATGGTTTTTGACTAAACTATGAACCGTGCAAATCATAAAACCCTAGTTTTGGCTACTTTATGGGTGCTTTGATTTTGTCTCTATGCTATTTAATTCTTGTGTAGTTTGATTAGGGCTATTGAATTATGAAAGAATCATGCTAGAATTATAAGTAGGCTGCCCTAATTTGATGAATTAATATTGTATTATCTTTGATTCAATGTATATTGTGATTAATGAATTAAATTGGTGATTATGGCTATTGGTAAGAGCCTTTGTATATTGAATTGGTTGAATGAGCTATGGATTGGATTTGTGAGGTTGGATTGATGGCATGTTGACCTAAATTTCTCTATATTGTGTAGTATAGGTCTTAGATGATGATGATGGTTGGTATGGTCCACTTATGGTGGTGGATCTTATGTGTTATTCTTGTGAATAATGTGGCCTCATCAGCGTCACTTTATAAATTATGGCTTTTTCATGTTATAACTTGAATATGTAAGTATTGTGAAGGTCTTAATGACTTATAAGTATATGTGAAGTCAAAGCATGAGTTCTTCTAGTGGATCATATGTGTCTTTAGTAGTCTATAGTGAAGTTGTCATGTTATTACTTGATGATTAAAGTTTGATGCTTTTTGATGGATTTTATGAGACTTGTGATGACTTAGATTTATGATATTATAGTAGTGAATAATGTGACCTATAGTTGACATTGGTTGTTCCTATGTGCTTCTAGAATGATATCTATATGTGACATGGTGAAGTATGTGTGTGACTTGTTTCGGAGACTTGTGTCCCTTGCTTGATACATGTAAAATGTGAATAAGTATCCTTCACTTAGTGTGCTAAATCTTTGTAGTCTTGTATGTGTGATTGACTACATGTGACCTTGAACATACCTAAGAAGGTCCTTTATGTGGAACCTTCAACCTAGATTGAAGGTTATGATATCCTTAAAGTTGAAAGACGTAATGATATCCTTCTTGTGTGAATGGTGATTTAGGGTTGATTGGCTGGAACGACATGAAATCATCCTTAAGAAAGTCATTGAGCTACCCTCTTAACCATTGTAGGTAGCCTTAGTGGACCCTTTTCGGTGAGGTGTAATGTGATTAGGTTATGAACAAGTTATGGTACCTCTTCATATACTCCTTTATTGAAATACTCCATCAGAACAAAGGCTAGAACCGAGAGAGTATGCTTGGGAAGTTTCTCTAACTAAGATAACATTAGAGAACAAAGAGACCCTCAATATTTCTTAACCATGTGCATACATGGGATGTGTCCTAGTTCTACCATTGGCAAGTAGAACACCCTCCATCGGAGTAGTTTTATGACTTCGGATTCCATGAATAAATAGTATGGTCTATGTCGGTTATTGCATATTCTCATCATATGGGATACCTAATAGTGTTTAAGAAGTTCTATGAAGTTTAGGTAGTGGTATGGGACGCTATCTAGACATTGCACAATAAGGCTTTGAAGATGTTAGTGTGTGAGTCCCTAGGTCTTCTCCAAGACCATTATGTGACTGTCCTTGATTGTTCAATGTCTCTTAAATGGAATAATGAAGATAATGACTTAAGTTAAAAAACATGTTAACGAATAAGTACTTATCTAGAGTATCTTTAAGGATTGCCTTGTTAAGGTGTGAAGGGGGCATATGAATGGTCTCTTCATGTCTTACTTATGGGAGTCTTAAGAGTAGATCTAGATAGGGAAGTTTATTAATGAAACGGGAATAATCTTATCCTAGGTAGTCTAAAGGATCTCTTCGGTGTTTGTGAAGGTAGTATATGGGCGGTCGCCTCACAACTTACTCAAGTGAGCCTTAGAATCACCTTTGGTAGGAGGGTCTCATGTTTAGGTGTTTTGGAGTGTCCTTGATGTTGTCTGGTGATATGTGGCTTATATGTAAAGTTGGTATGACATGTGGTTCTTCTATATTATGATATGGTGTTTTACTCAAAAAGAACATAATTTATACAAATGTCCCTTTTTATTATGATTTTATGCATTATGTCATACTTAGTGCATGCATTGTACTAATTGCATACATTTTGTTTATCTAAAGTTGTAGGTAGAAGATAAGAGGTGTCTCGAAGCAAAGCTTGGAAACTAGGATTCTTTCAAGCAAAGATGGGGTATGTCCTCACTCGATTCGAGGACAATACTGTCTTTAGATTTCTTTCATTCAAAGTATTGTAGTATTCTTGAGTCTAAGATTGGAGTATATTGAGACTTAGTATCTTCTATCGTTTTATATGAAAGATATTTTAAGATATTCTTCGTGTGAAAGTTTTAATTCCGCACTACTTTTCATTCATGTATGTAATGAATGATGTCTAAGGGTTTGTACACGACCTCCGAGAGGTCAAGTACACGGTGTGATGATTGGAGAATGCCGTAACTTCTAGGGTGTACTCCATGGTCGTTACATTTGGAGGCATAGCCATTAATTCTACAATATCCTTCTTCATCTCATTATCCCAATAGACCTCCAACAAGTCACAGTACATCTTGGTGGATACCATGTGAATGTTATATCCACAACTATGCGCTTCTACTAAGAGTTTTTTGCTCAAGTCATTTAAATTAGGAACATACAAAATACCTTGATATCGAGAACACCATCGCCTTTTTGGGAAAAAGCCTGAATAAAAATTTTAAGCACTACTTCCTTCTATTCAACCAAAGTATGATCAAAACCTTTCTTTGCCTTCATTTTAGTGACAAAGACGATTATGAAACATTGTGAATCATAATAACACCCTTTGTAGAGTGAACTAACCGAACACCCAATTGAGCCAATATATAAACATCTCAAACTAACTTTTTTGTTATTATCCTCAATATGAGAAACACTTGTAACGACCCGGGAGCACCCCCATGTCGTCACAAGGCATACTTGACCTCTCGAAGGTCTTGTACAAGCCTCTTAGCATTCATTCGTCACATAAATATGCGGAATTAAAACTTTTCACATATAGAGTCACTATGGAAACTCTTTTATAAAAACAAAAGAAAGAAACTAAGTGTCGTCATAATCCATCTTTGACACAAGTCGATATCATAGGGTCACATCCCTTTACATTGAAAAGAAACTCATAGTCTAATACAAAGTCTTTAATGAAAGAAAACTAGAAACATAGTACATGTCCTCGAATATATGAGGACATACCGATTTTGAGAGAGATCTACTTCCCAAGCTTCAATTTCTAGAAATCCTCACTTGCCACCTACACTGGTAGACATAGAGAAACATATGGAATTAGCACAATTAATTAACTCAGTATGGTGAATATGCAAGATAACCATGCCAAAGGGACGTTTGCATAAATATATACTTTTCATTCTCCTTTAGTAAAAATCTCATAAGACAAGTACAAGAAACATCTTGAAGTCAATATTCACATATAAGGTAAGACCACAATCATTAAGTAACCCATTTAACCATATAAACACTCTACCTAAAGTTATCCTAAGATCCACCTAAGTAAGATATGAAGAGGCCGCCCATACAACCTCTTCAAGAAACACCTAGGTGTTCCTTATGACTACCAAAGATAAAGACCTTTCTGTTTCAACCTCTTCAATACACACCTATCTTAACACTTCCAATGGAATTTATCTATTCTCATTTAAAAAGCCTCAACATCTCAATATGGGTCCAAATACCCTTACATCAAAAGCACAACAAAGCATGTTCATTAAACCACTTCATGAAGTCAAATGTGCATTTACCATATTAAGATGCACAACAACATTAGAAACATGTAATTTACCAAGAATCACTTTTCATGTAATAAGACTCATTCAAAGCATTCATAACATAGTGTCATCTAGGACATACATAACATGTGGAAAACATGCAACTTATACGCATATGCAAGACTCCAAAACATGAACAAGCTACTAAGAACTTTTGGTCTGAAGCTTGAGTAAGAATAGAAGGAAAAAATAGGGATATCAACAACTTTAACACTCAACTCATCATCCCCCACTTAGGGTAAACCCATCTAAGAGCAACTTATCTCCTCCAAGAGGACTTCAACTTACCAACATTACCAATCAAGCACAAAATCCCCTCTCTTGGGATCACGTTTATCTAAACTCTTTTAAGCATTACCTCATTCCACTCTAAAGGAGGAACCATTTATCACTAAATCCTACACTCCATTAGGTGAGGATTTCAACTAATAAAAAATGAGTATCTAAATCACTCAAAATCATATCCATCACCCAAATTGGTTCTCAACATGGAGAAGTTTAAGGAAGCTCAATGTAGGAATATTAAGGGCACTCAAAACCTTACCATTTAGGCACATTATCCTCCACTTTAGGTGAGCGTAATCAACTTTGTATCACATCATGCCCTTAAATTTTAAGGTGGAAGAAAGTCAAGACAAAACCTCCATATTCTTCCTATAATATGGTTATACACCATTGAGGGTGTTACCTCTTCCTTCCACGAAGAGTTTACTCACTCAAAATCATATCCATCACCCAAATTGGTTCTCAACATGGAGAAGTTTAAGGAAGCTCAATGTAGGAATATTAAGGGCACCCGAAACCATACCATTTAGGCACATTATCCCCAACTTTAGGTGAGCGTAATCAACTTTGTATCACATATGTGTTTGAGATATATAACCCAAATTGAATTGCTATGAATTTTCTTTTAGGTGATGGACCTTGATAAATAGTGATGTTTAAGTTGTACGTAGAGCATGTTAGAGTGAGTAAACTCTTCGTGGAAGGAAGAGGTAATGGTGTATAACCATATTATGGGAAGAATATGGAGGTTTTGTCTTGACTTTCTTCCACCTTAAAATTTAAGGGCATGATGTGATACAAAGTTGATTACGCTCCCATAATATGGTTATACACCATTGAGGGTGTTACCTCTTCCTTCCACGAAGAGTTTACTCACTCTAACATGCTCTACGTACAACTTAAACATCACTATTTATCAAGGTCCATCACCTAAAAGAAAATTCATAGCAATTCAATTTGGGTTATACATCTCAAACACATATGGCCCATGAATAAACCAAAAAATTCACCATATGTTACGACCCAAAGTACCCCCTAAACTTAACCGGCGTCTTTGTCCTTGAAGAGGACTTAGACAAGCCCTTAGCATTCTCATAGCACATCATAGGTGAACAAAATGCGAAAAAATTAAAACTTTTCTATATAGTGAAGTATACTTAGACTTCTCACTTATCGTACATGGGGTTTACATAGACCCCTCTCTTATGAAGTTTCCATTGGCTTCTCGTTTAACATTTAACAACAACATAGTCTTATAGTTTGTCTCATATTTAACCATATAAAAAGTGAATGATAATGGTTTGGGCACATCCCTTAGTCTAATACAATATGCCCATATAGGCTACAATGAAGTCTGAACATGAGAATGGAATAATTGTCTTAAAACATAGACAAAACTAATAAGGCTTGATGAGTGGCTCTATCCTCGAAACTCATGAGGACTCACCAATTGACTTAGGAAAGATCAAAGTCTTTTCTCCAATGGCCACGAATTCTCCTCAATGGCCCGAACCTAAAATGTTTGAGAAAAGGGGAGAAAATATGGGTTAGTACATCACACTTACTAAGTGTGACTTCTATACATAAAGGTCATCAATGCATGAGAAAAGGACATTTTAGTCAAAATCATGCTTTATATTAATTTAACTCATCATGCACATATATAAGCATAGTAAGTCAATTCAACATAATATCAACCAAACCAAGTAAACAATCCAAGCAACACTTGTGCAATGCCAAGGATGAAATCCAATAATCCCATCCAAAGCCAACCATCACCTTAAGTCACCCACTTCTTACATACCACATAACTTTATACTTTATCATAACATGCTTTGTACATACAGATTATATATATAACTTGACATGCATAACATATGGTCAACTTCATCATATAGAAACACTACTAAGACCATCTCTTAAGACCCCACAAGTGCAATGTGTAAGAGAAGCCCCATACAATCCCTCACACTACGTAGAAATCTCAAGGAAAATGTCACGACCCGGATTCTGGAATCCGGATCGCAACCGGCATTGTTGACCTCTCAGAGGTGGCAGACAAACCTCATCTTGCATTCATCACATTCATCTAGTTAAATTTGCGGAAAATTTAAAACTTTTTATATGTATCAAGTATACATAGACTTCATATAATTATTAACTAGATACATCATACACTAAGATCAACATAAGAAAACAACCATCTAACATAAAGAATCAATTCGAAACTGAAGATGAATATATCATAAATAATTTGCCAAACATGGCCTTATTACAAAGCTTCGAAATGAAGGTATGAAAGAAACGCTATGGACAATCAACTAGCTATGTCTAAAACTAAGGCTAGACTAAATCTGTAGCATCCTAGAAATCATGAGGACCTACCAATTGTTTTGGAGAAACGCTGAAGTCCAAACCGCTGTAAGTGTCGTCAAGCTGTCATTTGACCTGCACCTATAAAAATAGTAAATAGTAGGGGGTTAGTACACCACTTGTACTAAGTATGGGTGTATGCACACATACACATAAATCTATGCATGATCAATGAAAGCTCTTCCTAAGAAACATGTCATTTCTGGAAAGTCTAGTCATTAGACTTTCCTAATTCGTTAGTTGTGAATTGTGGTATGAATATGATGTATTTTAATGCATTCAAAGCGCACAACTCATTGTCTATATGATTACAAGATATTAGTATCATCAACATAATTTTAGAACCACTCGGGCAAAGAGTTAAATTTTTGATCCTCCAAACCCGAGAGCTCCTCTTTGTACACTTAGATTATTTTTCAGTCTTTTTCTTCTTCTTGTTGTGTAGTTCAATAACTCATTTGGTCCTATGTTTTACTTACAAGTGCAATGATTCATTGTAGTCCCATACCCACAATTAATCAAGCAAGTAATTTAAGAGATTAAGGAAATGACTTAACTACAATTTGGGCCATGAATATATTTATAAGTCAATACTTATTGACTAAACTCATTCTTTAGTTGATTGCATAATGTGCATAGATCTTGGGGCATATCATTAAAGCTTATGATCTTGCTTACTTTGGGCATGAATTCTTTATAAACCAATCTTTAGTGACTATTCCTATTATTGTATTATTGGTCTAATGTAAGAAGTCATTATAAGCCAATCTTATTTGGCTAATATCTTTTGCCAATTTAATAAACTCATTATAAGCCAATTTATTTGGCTTTATCATTTTCATAACATGAGGATTCATTATTAGTTATGCCCTTTACTTATTGTAATCATTATTGGACACGATTTGACTATCTTTACAACAAGTTATTCATTACATCAAGTATTCATTACATTTCATAAGTCATTCTCTATTGATTATGCCATTGAATTCATTACTTTAATGTTTTATGTATTATACATTTCATATGCACGAGACCTTGGAATCGTTGATATAGCATTAACACATCTCAAGTGAGTGCCCAACATATGGTACCTCAACCCCAGGGCCTTCTTTAGCAAACACACAGTCTGCTTCATTCGTTCATTCATACTTCACATTATTTATTTCATTCATTCGTAGGCTTATGTAAACACCAGTTATACCAAGGATGAAGTTTAAGACTCTCATCGGGATCATGAAGTGCAATGACCCAGAATGACCTAATGTCATTACTTGAATCTGATTTCACCTCCTGATTGTCTTGCACAAACACCTTCAGTATCGTTCATTTCATTATCCTTCATAATTTGAGGAACTCCAACCTTAACCAACATAGATCATGTGAGCATCATGAAATCCGGTGTCTTCCCCACAACGAAAAAGAGTTGGAGTCACTGGCTAAGGTGAAACAAAAACATGCTAGCGTATATAGGGAATTGAACCCTGCTAGATCCCTATATTGGCAGTATAGGTTCAAAGACTAGGATATTTAAGGAGACCCATACCCGGCATGCCGGACAGTCTCATCTCATGAGAGTTACGTGAACCTCCGCCCTTCCCGAAGGAAGGCATCACTGCTCATAGCTAGCCTATCGATGCTCAGTATAAAGTTCCATTACATTCAACTCATACATCATGGAAGTTGGCTTCTAGTATGTGGACATCATAGCTCATTAGATGATTTCTCATCTCATGATTAGTATTAAGTATGAATTGTCCTTACACTTACATATAGAGTATGATTGAGACTTATTTACTCTTTTGATGACTTGTCATCCTTACTTTACATTGATGAAATGTGAATTGTCCTTACATATCATCCTTACTTTACATTGATGAATGTGAATTGTCCTTACATATCATCCTTACTTTACATTGATTAATGTGAATTGTCCTTACATTTCATCCTTACTTTACATTGATGAATGTGAATTGTCCTTACATATCATCCTTAGGTGTTAATGAGACTAGTCTCACACATTATAACACCTTCATTCGTGAGTATTCTTTTAACAAATTAGCTTTGGTGTAAGTAAGACTTGTCTCACTTCCTTTAACACCCCATTCTGGTCACTTACTTAATTTAGACCCCTTTAATTATGTTATAACTCACATTACTTCTTTACTTTTGTGTAGTAGCTTCATTTCATCATTTATGGACGATGAGCACTTCTTTCAATGAGTTACATATGTTCATAGTTCATTCTTGTAGAGCATGTTGGGAGTTGTCTCAATGAATGGAATGCCCTTGGTTATGGATTCATTGAATTAGTTTAGAAGTACTTGAGTTGTCATTTAATTGTTTTGGCTACACAAGATTGGCATATGATTAGTATTGGCGTAGAAAATTTGGAAATAACTTCATAGTTAATTTATTGGCACAGGCCAAACATTCATTCAAATATAATTTCATGGAATCATTAGCCAATTCTATTACATATTTTTGGAGATAATATTGTAGGACAATTTATTGGCATAAGCCAAACTTTCACTACACTTGAACTTTTAACCTTTGATTAACTTACAAGAACAATTCAATGTTTTTTACGTTCACAATTTGTGTGGATAGGGTATGTTAGACTAACCAATTCAATCTTTTTGGCATAAGCCAATTTTTACGTATGTTCATATTTAAATTGCCATATGTATGAACCATTAGCCAATCTTTTAATCACTTACATAAGTTCCTAGCCATTAGCATATATTCATTTTGACCGAATAGAGTTAGCCAACTTTATTGGAACCAGATAGCCAATTTATTCAAGATATGATTTCATATATGTCTTTGAGCCAATTCTTAGTTTATGGCTTTTAGTGTCACGTTTTAAGAACATATTGGACAGAATAATATTAACATTTTATGGGTTTAGCATCTTCATAACATCACAACAACAACAAGTCAACATTCACCCAAAGGCACATAATTCACTTAACACATCGCGGACTTATCATAGCATATTATCGATCCTTAATTATCATGATAAGATTAACTTTACGCAATTACAAGTTCATAAGTTCATTCGATACTCATCATTTAAGAACAATACATGTTAATAACAGCCAGCACCACATACCAACAACATGATCTCTAACCTATTCAACATTGAAATCGAAAAGGATACTAGGGAAGGGAAGTTCGACGAGAACGACGGGAACAACCCTATTTTTCAAGATCTTGTGAATCGGTCGAAGGAAAATACTCTTGGAGAAAGAATTCCAGGAGAGAAACCATACCTTAAGTAGAACTTAATATACGAAGACCATCTTGAACGAATCCTTGAAGAAACCTTGAAATTGCTCTAGAGTAATCGATAAATTTTCTGTTTTTCTTTCCTTCGTTGCTTGCTGTTTTTGCGTCGCCTTTTATATGAGTTTGAACGTGATTTTTAGGTTTAATAACTGATATTGAATTATAAAACTTAGGTTTAATAAGTTAATTTAATAGACTAATTAACCAATTACCAAAAAAACCCTCCTAAGTTGACTAAACATAGGAGAACATAACACTTCGTCAAATCTGGAAATTGGTGTTGACTATGGTTTTGGTCAACATTTTGACTTTATATTAATTAATTAAATCCTTAATTTAATTATTTTAGGTACCTAGGGTAAGTACTAAAGTACCCTAAGTCATTGGAACCAAAATTAACCCTTTTGGACCATCCTAGGTTAAGTACTAGGATGTTTCTTGAGTTGTACTAGGTTACTGTAAGAATTTCGTTTTAATCATTTAAACTAATTAATTAAATTGTTAATTTAATTAATTAGGTGACCTAAGGTAATTACTAAAGTACCCTTAAGTCGTTAGGACCATAACCAATCCTTTCAACCATCCTAGGTTAGGTACTAGGTTGTCTTTTTTTCTAGTTATTAACCAAAATCTGGAAATTTCTTTGTGATTTCGGTTTTGCCCCTTTAAATTAATTAATTAAGTTGCTAAATTAATTAATTAAGTAGACTAGGTTAATTAATATAGTATCCCTAGGTTTTTAGGACCTTAACTAACTCTTTGGACCATCCTAGGTTAGCTACTAGGTTGTCCCTTTGTTGTCTTAATCGAAATCTGAAAATTCCCTTTTTAGTTTTGGTTTTAGCCCTTTTAAATTAATTAATTAATTTGCTAAATTAATTAATTAGGTAACCTAGGGGAATTACTAAAGTACCTCTAAGTTGTTAGGACCATAACTAACCTTTTGGACCAGCCTAGGTTAGGTACTAGGTTGTCTCTTTAACTAGTACTAGGTTAGTGTCAACCCGGTTTTGGTCCTAGGTTGTCGGGTGCACTAATTAGTTTATTTCGTTTGTTTCTAGGTTAGTTAGCTATTTAGGGAAGTAGGTTAGAGTCTAGAATTGGTTAGGAAGTTAGGCCCCACATGGAGTGGTCCCTTGTGCACGTTTTTCCCAACCCTAACTACCCTAACCGAATTCGGTTAGGGTGGTCCCCTCCTTGGCCACTTCTTCACATGTCTTGCACATGTACTTGCACATGGGTTGGTTTTAATTTCCTAACTAAGCATCATTTATGGTTCCTTTGGGAATGTTTACTTATTGTCCCAAGGATCCTCACTATGTCCTTGGGCTCTGCTTAATCTACATGATCATTTTAAATGGTTAAGTACTATGGTATCTAGGCTTGACACTTGGATTCCTCATACCTCACACGTTGGTTGTTGATCTATATGTATATAATGCCAATTATATTAGTTTAGGTCTATATTGAAGGTACAATTTCTAAAGAAGCTTGGATTATATTTTGATTGCTTGGATATTATTATAGAAATTGGCTAACCCCCCCTTAGCCAATTTTCTATACTATGCCCAATATTTCTCAATATTGGGCATTGGGGTGCCTATGTACCCCCAATACGCATTATTAAAGACTTACTGGTCTCTTCACTAGACATGTAATTTTCCGGAATGTTACATTATCCCCCCCCCTTAGGAACATTCGTCCCCGAATGACACTTACACATCATTTAAACAAAGAGGGTGACTTACGAAGGTTACTTTATCATACTTAAACGTTTCCCTTTTCTGAATATCTGATTCACACTTATTTGGTGATGCATATCATTCAAGCTTATTTGAAGCCTCATATTTGAGATTAAGGAATTTCCTTCTCAATCACACTTAACTTAATGCACATCACAAATCATGCAACACAGAAAACTTGTCTCAGAGGTCGCAGACAAACCTCATCTTGCATTCATCACATTCATCTAGTTATATTTGCAGAAAATTTAAAACTTTTTATATGTATGAAGTATACATAGACTTCATATAATTATTAACTAGATACATTCTAAGCTCAACATACGAGAACAACCATCTGTCACGACTGGAATCTAGACCCAGACGAGATCGGCGTCGTTGACCTCTCAGAGGTTGCAGACAAGCCTACTTACGTCATTCTTACTTTACATAGGTTAATTTTAGCAGAAAATTTGAAAATTTTTGTTTCTTAACAAACTTATTAAACATTATCATCATTTCATAATTGTCCACCATCAACCATCTAACATTAAGAGATAAGCAACTGAAAGATATAGTCATAATTATAAAGTTGCCAAAATGGCACCAATACATAGTCTGAATAAAAATAGAAAAGAAATGCTAGTGGAACATGCTCCACTAGCTCAACTCTAAAACTAAGCTAGAATATAAAATAGTAGCATCCTCGAAAGCTTGAGGACCTACCAACTCCGGATGAATGTTGGACGTCCGGATAACTGCAACAATGATTCTGTAGCTCTATCATCCACCTGTGCCTGCACCTAAAATAGTAGAGTTTGTATAGGGTTAGTACACACTTGTACTAAGTATGGGTATATGCAAGCACACACCAAGGACATACATGAGAAAAGATAGCTCTTTCCTAACAACATGATTATGGAAAGTCAAGTTAGTGGACTTGCCATATTGGGATTAGGAAAGTTAGTGAACTTTCTAAATTTGGATTAGGAAAGTTAGTGAGCTTTCCAAATTTGGATTAGGAAAGTCAGTTAACTTTCCAGATTTGGAATAGGAAAGTCATGATATGAGAATAAAATACATCATCATAATTTTCATATTGCACACAACACATAACATCTTACACATAGCACGTAACATATTGCATACAGCTTCTTTCATATCATTCATTCAAATGCCATGAGACCTTGGAATCATGGACTTGACATTAAGACTTTCCAAAATGAGGGCTCAACATATGGGACCTCAAATAAGGAGTCTTCATTAGCAAACACAGAGTCTGCTTCATTCATTCATACGTACTTCATTTCATTTCGTTCATAGGCCAGTGTAAACACCAGTTGTACCTAGGGTTTAGTTTAAGACTTTCATCGGGTTTGCGGTGCAATGATCAAGAATAACCTAATGTCATTCCCTAAGTCTAGCTCACCTCTTCATTATCCTATCCTAACACCTTTGGTATCATTTTTTCATTTCATTATGTGCTTCATTTGAGGCTGGCCGCATTCATTCATTGGGAACTTTAGCTTAAACCGACATAGATCATGTGAGCATCATGAAATCCAGTGTCTCCCCCACACCGAAAAGAGGTGGAATCACCGGCCAAGGTGACCCAAAAACATGCTAGCGTATATGGGAATTTAACCCCGCCAGATCCCTATATTGGCAGTATAGGTTCGAAGACCAGGAGATAAAAGGAGACGCATACCCGGCAAGCCGGACAGTCTCATCTCATGTGAGTTACGTGCACCTCCGCCCTTCCCAAAAGAAGGCATTACCGCTCATAACTAGCCTATCGGTGCTCAGTATAAAGTTCCATTTCATTCAACTCATACGTCATGGAAGCTCGCTTCTAGTATGAGGACATCATAACTCAATAGATGATTTCTCATCTCATCATTAGTATTGAGTGTGTTAATCTCAATAATCTCATTAGAGTGTTCATAGAGACTGGTCTCTTCATTATCTTACACTCTCATAGGTGAGTACGTATTGGTAACATTTACTTAGGCTCATTTGAGATTGCTCTCATCATTTACATTAGCCTCATATCATTATCATTAGCACCTTTGCTTTTCATAGTTACTCACCTCTTATTACGTGCATGTTCATTTCATCATATGCCAATGCACTTGGCCATTTAGTATGTTTCACACCCTTACTTAACCCTTCTAGGGTTTCATCATTTCATTGTTCATTTCATCATTTCAGTGTTCATCTCATCATATGCCAATGCACTTGGCCATTTAGTGTATCTTACACTCATACTTAACCCTTCTAGGGTTCATCATTTCATTACATACCTCTTAGGTTCACTTACTTTTGAACGTATGTTAGACTTATGTGTCTATACATACAAGCCATGAGGCTTCATTCATATTTCGTCTAAGTGATTCATATCTTTCTAAGAGTATGTGATACAAGACTTATGCATCTTGTATGTATGCCAAGATCTTGATTTCGATCTCAGTATGTGGCATTATTCTTAAATATTTTGTTCACGTATGACGTATGTATCAATACGGAAGTTTGGGCAAAGAAACCCAAGTTCGAATCACTTGGATAATATTTACATTTTTCATTGATTTTATTTTTAATCTCCATGACATAGGGTCTCTAAATTGAACCCCAACATTGACATTGTATATTTAATTTTCTACTTGTTTTTTCCCTAAGTTTGGCTGAAGGGTTGTGGGTTCGAACCCCCACAACCCCCTTTTATTTTTCATTAACATCACATTGCCCCTTTTCGCCCAAACCAAGAGGTTGTGGGATCAAATCCCCATAGCCTCTTTTGCTTTATTCTCTATTTTCGCTGGACATTGGGAGGTTGTGGGTTCGAACCCCCACAGCCTCCTTGTTTAAATTTTATTTCGCTAGAGCATTGGGAGGTTGTGGGTTCGAACCCCAACAACCTCCTATATTTATTTTTAATCAAAGATTTCTTAACTAGGAGCCTTGGCAGTGAGGTTTTGGGATCGAGCCCCTACAGCCTCACTTTGTTTTTCTCAATTAATTTCACCTTCTCCTTTCCAGCCTTGAGGTCGTGGGTTCGATTCCCATGCCTCACCTTTTCTTTTCTTTATTTTTCTCTTCTCTCACTCGCTACCTGGAGGTCGTGGGTTCGATTCCCACGCCTCCCATTTACTTATTTTAATTCTTATTCTCTTCTTACTAACCCAGCAGACGCGAGTTCGATTCCCCAGACCCATTTTCTTTTTCCTTACTCGCGAATTCCAGTAGCCAAAGGGTCAGGTCACAGGTTCGAATCCTAGTGGCCTCACCTCTTTAAAATGTATTAATTTCCATAATTTCTTTATTAACTTTAGTCTAATTTAACCTTGCATAGTTGCTGGAAATTTTGGTTATTTTCAACTCATTTTTATCAAGGTTTTCACATGATTCATAGATCATTTTGACACATTTTTAGGCGCATCTTTCATAGATTTATTTGGCTAAAAGATTGTTATTCAATCAGCCATATTTCATTACAATGAACATCACATTGTGTACACATTTTACACATAAAATACAAAGAATGAACATGTTAATTCATACCTCTAATAGTGAGTAAGATCACTGCCAAAGTTCACTGCCAACGTGCACACACACACATCACTTTTTTTCGATCACACATTGCTTGTCATTCTCGTGATTTCACGTACATAAACACATTCACATTCAATACAAAAACACCACACATACCTAAATCTACCAGCAAACAAAACCCAACCTACGAATCATTGGGAGCTAGTGACAGGAACATGCAACATGGAATCAACCCTAGTTTTCGGAGTGAACATCTTGAAACATAAGGGGTCTCTTGGGAAAGGGACCAAGAGTAAAGAAACCCATACCTTAATTGATGTTCAAACGATGAATTTTATGCCCAAAACCCTCTCCAAAATCAGTCCAAGCTTCCTCAACTTACACACCACTCGACGAACAACTTCTCTTTGCCTTAACGTTTTTGGTTACTTTGTTTTTATTAAAATTTCATGTGAGTTCTTCAAGTGTGAAGAACTCTAGATATTATTTCTGTTCTTTGTTGTTTTTTGGCAGAAACCAACGTGAGAGAGAAGTGATGAAACGTGAGAGAGATTGTGAGAGAGTGAAACGTGTGAAGTTGTTTAGGCTTAGATAATGACTTAGTCAATTTAGGACTCTCCTTAATATTTAAAATCTGATTTTCCTTTTTCTCAAATCAGATAATAAATATTAATTAATTAAATTAATTTATCAATTTAAATAAAAACAATTTAAATCATTGCTTCCACCTAGGTTCGAACCCGGGTGGAGCAAGACTCCATTTCAAGAGCTCAATTTCGGCTCTCTCTCCCCAAATTTCCACTCCATATTATTACATAATTAAATATATATATATATATATATATATATATATATTTAGGATAATTACGATATTACCCTTAGCCTGGTAAAAGACCATTTTACCCCTAGACCCTCAAAACTTAAAATTTCTTCTTTTTAAGTCCGGTAAAGACTCCTTCGATTAAATCTTCGTTTTTGAGAGCCTTAGTTGGTTGGTTCCAACCTTTCCAAGCTCAACTAACACCCCAAGTTAGTTGGCTTGGTCGTAGTAAGGGTTCTGAGGTCTGATTCTACGCGTATAAATCCGTGTGAACCTTGGTCTAATCGCAAGCATTCTTGACACCTTAAGTATTTATCTTATTCATTTTTTTAGGGTTGTTACACCATCTAACATAAAGAATCAATTTGAAACTGAAGATGAATATATCATAAATAGTTTGCCAAACACGGCCTTATTACAAAGCTTCGAAATGAAGGTACGAAAGAAACGCTAGGGACAACATCTACTAGCTATGTCTAAAACTAAGGCTAGAAAAATCTGTAGCATCTTCGAAATCATGAGGACCTAGCAATTGGTTTGGAGAAACGCTGAAGTCCAAACCACTGCAAGTGTCGTCAACCTGTCATTTGACCTGCACCTATAAAAATAGTAAATAGTAGGGGGTTAGTACACCACTTGTACTAAGTATGGGTGTATGCACACATACACATAAATCTATGCATGATCAATGAAAGCTCTTCCTAAGAAACATGCCATTTCTGGAAAGTCTAGTCATTAGAATTTCGTAATTCGTTAGTTGTGAATTGTGGTATGAATATGATGTATTTTAATGCATTCAAAGCGCACAACTCATTTTATATATGATTACAAGACATTAGTATCATCAACATAATTTTAGAACCACTCGGGCGAAGATTTAAATTTTTGATCCTCCAAACCCGAGAGCTCCTCTTTGTACACTTAGATTATTTTTCAGTCTTTTTCTTCTTCTTGTTGTGTAGTTCAATAACTCATTTGGTCCTATGTTTTACTTACTAGTGCAATGATTCATTGTAGTCCCATACCCACAATGAATCAAGTAAGTAATTCCAGAGATTAAGGAAATGACTTAACTACAATTTGGGCCATGAATATATTTATAAGTCAATACTTATTGACTAAACTCATTCTTTAGTTGATTGCATAATGTGCATAGATCTTGGGGCATATCATTAAAGCTTATGATCTTGCTTACTTTGGGCATGAATTCTTTATAAACCAATCTTTAGTGACTATTCTTATTATTGTATTATTGGTCTAATGTAAGAAGTCATTATAAGCCAATCTTATTTGGCTAATATCTTTTGCCAATTTAATAAACTCATTATAAGCCAATTTATTTGGCTTTATCATTTTCATAACATGAGGATTCATTATTAGTTATGCCCTTTACTTATTGTAATCATTATTGGACACGATTTGACTATCTTTACAACAAGTTATTCATTACATCAAGTATTCATTACATTTCATAAGCCATTCTCTATTGATTATGCCATTGATTTCATTACTTTCATGTTTTATATATTATACATTTCATATGCACGAGACCTTGGAATCGTTGATATATCATTAAGACATCTCAAGTGAGTGCCCAACATATGGTACCTCAACCCGAGGGCCTTCTTTAGCAAACACAGAGTCTGCTTCATTCGTTCATTCGTACTTCATATTATTCATTTCATTCATTCGTAGGCTGATGTAAACACCATCTATACCAAGGAGGAAGTTTAAGACTCTCATCGGGATTATGAAGTGCAATGACCCAGAATGACCTAATGTCATTACTTGAATCTGATTTCACCTCCTGATTGTCTTGCACAAACATCTTCAGTATCGTTCATTTCATTATCTTTCATACTTTGAGTAACTCCAACTTTAACCAACATAGTTCATGTGAGCATCATGAAATCCGGTGTCTTCCCCACACGGAAAAAGGTGGAGTCACTGGCCAAGGTGAAACAAAAACATGCTAGCGTATATAGGGAATTGAACCCTGCTAGATCCCTATATTGGCAGTATAGGTTCAAAGACTAGGAGATATAAGGAGACCCATACCCGGCATGCCGGACAGTCTCATCTCATGAGAGTTACGTGAACCTCCACCCTTCCCGAAGGAATGCATTACTGCTCATAGCTAGACTATCGGTGCTCAGTATAAAGTTCCATTACATTCAACTCATACATCATGGAAGCTGGCTTCTAGCATGAGGACATCATATCTCATTAGATGATTTCTCATCTCATCATTAGTATTAAGTGTGAATTGTTCTTACACTTACATATAGAGTATGATTGAGACTTATTTACTCTTTTGATGACTTGTCATCCTTACTGTACATTGATGAAATGTGAATTGTCCTTACATATCATCCTTACTTTACATTGATGAATGTGAATTGTCCTTACATATCATCCTTACTTTACATTGATGAATGTGAATTGTCCTTACATATTATCCTTACTTTACATTGATGAATGTGAATTGTCCTTACATATCATCCTTAGGTGTTAACGAGACTAGTCTCACACATTCTAACACCTTCATTCATGAGTATTCTTTTAACAAATTAGCTTTGGTGTAAGTAAGACTTGTCTCACTTCCTTTAACACCCCATTCTTGTCACTTACTTAATTTAGACCCCTTTAATTATGTTATAACTCACGTTACTTCTTTACTTTAGTGTAGTAGCTTCATTTCATCGTTTATAGACGATGAGCACTTCTTTCAATGAGTTACATATGTTCATAGTTCATTCTTGTAGAGCATGTTGGGAGTTGTCCCAATGAATGGAATGCCCTTGGTTATGGATTCATTGAATTAATTTAGAAGTACTTGAGTTGTTATTTCATTGTTTTGGCTACACAAGATTGGCATATGATTAGTATTGGCCTAGAAAATTTGGAAATAACTTCATAGTCAATTTATTGGCACAAGCCAAACATTCATTCAAATATAATTTCATGGAATCATTAGCCAATTCTATTACATATTTTTGGAGATAATATTGTAGGCCAATTTATTGGCATAAGCCAAACTTTCACTACACTTGAACTTTTAACCTTTGATTAACTTACAAGAACAATTCAATGTTTTTACGTTCACAATTCGTGTGGATAGGGTATGTTAGACTAACCAATTCAATCTTTTAGCATAAGCCAATTTTTACGTATGTTCATATTTAAATTGCCATATGTATGAACCATTATCCAATCTTTTAATCACTTACATAAGTTCCTAGCCATTAGCATATATTCATTTTGACCAAATAGAGTTAGCCAACTTTATAGGAACCAGATAGCCAATTTATTCAAGATATGATTTCATATATGTCTTTGAGCCAATTCTTAGTTTATGGCTTTTAGTGTCACATTTTAAGAACATATTGGACAGCATCATATTAACATTTTATGGCTTTAGAATCTTCATAATATCACAACAACAACAAGTCAACATTCAGCCAAAGGCACATAATTCACTTAACACATCACAGACTTATCTTAGCATATTATCGATGCGTAATTATCATGATAAGATTAACTTTACGCAATTACAAGTTCATAAGTTCATTCGATACTCATAATTCAAGAACAATACATGTTAAGAGCCAGCGCCACATACCAACAACGTGATCTCTAACCTATTCAACATTGAAATCGGAAAGGATACTAGGGAAGGGAAGTTCGACGAGAACAACCCTAGTTTTCAAGATCTTGTGAATCGTTCGAAGGAAAATACTCTTGGAGAAAGAATTCCAGGAGAGAAACCATACTTTAAGTAGAACTTAATCTACGAATACCATCTTGAACGAAACCTTGAAGAAACCTTGAAATCGCTCTAGAGAAATCGATAAATTTTCTATTTTTCTTTCGTTCGTTGCTTGCTATTTTTGCGTCACCTTTTCTATGAGTTTGAACGTGATTTTTAGGTTTAAGAACTGATATTGAATTATAAAACTTAGGTTTAATAAGTTAATTTAATAAACTAATTAACCAATTACCAAAAAGCCCCTCCTAAGTTGACTAAACATAGGAGAACATAACACTTAGTCAAATCTGGAAATTGGTGTTGACTATGGTTTTGGTCAACATTTTTACTTTATATTAATTAATTAAATCCTTAATTTAATTAATTTAGGTACCTAGGGTAAGTACTAAAGTACCCCTAAGTCATTGGAACCAAAATTAACCCTTTTGGACCATCCTAGGTTAAGTACTAGGATGTTTCTTGAGTTGTACTAGGTTAGTGTAAGAATTTCATTTTAATCATTTAAAATAATTAAGTAAATTGTTAATTTAATTAATTAGGTGACCTAAGGTAATTAATAAAGTACCCTTAAGTCGTTAGGACCATAACCGATCCTTTCAACCATCCTAGGTTAGGTACTAGGTTGTCTTTTTTTCTTGTTTTGACCGAAATCTGGAAATTTCTTTGTGATTTCGGTTTTGCCCCTTTAAATTAATTAATTAAGTTGCTAAATTAATTAATTAAGTAGCCTAGGTTAATTACTAAAGTATCCCTAGGTTTTTAGGACCTTAACTAACTCTTTGGACCATCCTAGGTTAGGTACTAGGTTGTCCCTTTGTTGTCTTAACCAAAATCTGAAAATTCCCTTTTTAGTTTTGGTTTTAGCCCTTTTAAATTAATTAATTAATTTCTAAATTAATTAATTAGGTAACCTAGGGGAATTACTAAAGTACCCCTAAGTTGTTAGGACCATAACTAACCTTTTGGACCATCCTAGGTTAGGTACTAGGTTGTCTCTTTAACTAGTACTAGGTTAGTGTCAACCCGGTTTTGGTCCTAGGTTGTCGGGTGCACTAATTAGTTTATTTCGTTTGTTCCTAGGTTAGTTAGCTATTTAGGGCAGTAGGTTAGAGTCTAGATTTGGTTAGGAAGTTAGGCCCCACATGGAGTGGTCCCTTGTGCACGTTTTTCCCAACCCTAACTACCCTAACCGAATTCGGTTAGGGTGGTCCCCTCCTTGGCCGCTTCTTCACATGTCTTGCACATGTGCTTGCACATGGGTTGGTTGTACTTTCCTAACTAACCATTATTTATGATTCCTTTGGGAATGTTTCTTTATTGTCCCAAGGATCCTCACTATGTCCTTGGGCACTGCTTAATCTACATGACCATTTTAAATGGTTATGTACTATAGTATCTAGGCTTGACACTTGGATGCCTCATACCTCACACGTTGGTTGTGGATCTATATGTATATAATGCCAATTATATTAGCTTAGGTCTTTATTGAAGGTACAATTTCTAAAGAAGCTTGAATTATATTTCGATTGCTTGGATATTATTATAGAAATTTGCTACCCCCCCCCCCTTAGTCAATTTTCTATACTATGCCCAATATTTCTCAATATTGGGCATTGGGGTGCCGCATTATTAAAGACTTACTAGTCTCTTCACTAGAGATGTAATTTTCCGGAATGTTATAGAAAAGCCCTAATAAGAGTTCATACACTTAACTTTTTCATTTATTTTACATTAGGGAAAGAAGTGAAATAACCTACATGAGACCATGTGAGCTACATGGAATCCGGTGTTCTACTCCCACATAGAAAAGAGAGGGTTAACACTTGCGTAAGGTGTAACTATTCGTACTGAGCTATCTAGGTGGATCCACTAAGCTAGAGTCCTATGAGTGCAAATAGTTAAGGATAAAAGAGATTGTTGCTAGAAACCTTGACTTACTGAACGTGAAGGTTTCCATCTCATGAGAAAACACATATCTTGGGAATCCGGACTTACTAACGTGAAGAAACCCATGTGGGAGGCCGGACGTACTAACGTGAGACCTCCATCTCATTTATATGCCCTTTTGGTGCTAAGCAATTATTACCTTTTGTAATCATATTATTTCATCATACAAGTTCACATTAGCCTCCTCTAGACCCCTATGTAAGCATCTTATTGTATTAGCTCATAGTTATCATAGGTGAGAGCAATCATTTCACTTTAGACACTAATTCACAAGTGAGTAAACCTTTCACTCAAACTTTATTATAATCATGAGAAACTACTTTCAATCATATAATATTCGTATCATAACATGCATACATTATTCATGTCTAATTCAATGTCTTAGGGTTAAGGATGAGGAATAACTAGCATCACATCACAACCACACATTAGACATAAAAGCATTACTATCTAAGTAACTTATAATTCACAACTGAATCCAAGAAGAACCAATCAACATGGCTTCTTTCCCTCTTCAAGAAACTTCATACTTCCATTACCAAGGATACATATACAATTACATAAACAAGGTAAATTTAAGAAGCAATTACATAGTTAACAACAATGTAGTCAACCTACATGTTCATCATCTTCACAACTCCTCATATCAATTCAAGGTTTTTATGAAATCGGGGAAAAGACATGGGTCTAGGAAATCTCATAGGAAATTATCAATTAACCATAAATATATACTTTAACAACATTAATTCATCATAATTTATCACAATTGATTCATAATTTCGTTTTTCAAAGAAGACCCGTGTGAGAGGAAAAAACCTAGTTTTGGGAGATTTAGAAATCATCTTTTTGAAGGGACATCTTGGGGAAACGAATCCCAAGAGTAAAATAAACCATAACTTAAAGATGAATCACCATGAAATTGAGTAAAATCTTGGAGAATTTGATCTTCTTATTAAACCTTCAATGTTTCTTCAATGAAGGATGAGGAGAGAGAGATAAAGTAAGGAGAGGTGAGAGCTTTTTGGTTTGATTTGATGTTTTTGTTTTTGTGGGAAATTCTGGTGAAAAACTTATATAAAATAAATATATAACCCTCCCCTAAGATACCCAAAAGACCCCTCACTTAAATTGACCCTTTAATGAAGTCAAACTCGAATTAAAATTTTAGATTTTTCATCGGGGAACAAGTCTGCGTCGCGGAGATGCTCCCGCAAAAATTCCAAAAATAACTTTTGAAACGGAAGGGTCCGCGATCTGTCCGCGTCACAGACCAAAGTTTTGGCCTTGGGTGTGCCATGTCCGCGACGCAGACTGGCTCCCTCCAAGCACAAAAGTTGCTGCCTCTTGGCAGCTTGCTTGGTCCAAGCGATCCTTGGGGGTTCGGACCTGGACGTTTTAATACTATATACATTAATTTATCTATTTAAAGACTTTTGAAAATTTTAGACTTCATACAACACTCCCAAACCTTCCCAATACCTAAGGACGTTTACTAGTTCAATTTTGCTAGTTTCCAAACGTCATGGTCGTTTCTTAGCATTTTTTTCTCAAACTTCTTAGGCAAGTTTATTACACTTATTTAGGTCTAAAATCTTCATTGGTCATTTTGTGAAGCTATAGTCTAGGTCATTGAATTTCCTGGGTGTGTCACCATATCTCTTTTCTCAAGTCAACACTTAGACCATTTCAACCCTTATCATCAAATTTTTGGTGGGATATTTCCAACCAACAATGCCTAGGTATTATCTAAGCACTCTCTTCAAATGACCATACTTATGATCAATCTTAAAAGACAACTAACCTCTTTAGAGTTGGTCAACATCTATTCTCTTCTCCTTCCCATGAACTAAAGTGTAATTATAACCATCTAAGTCAATCTTAGAGACAAATACATTAATCCCAAATCATGGAATAAATCCCCTTCTTTGCTTTTTCCACTCTTAGGGTAGGTTCATATGAAAACTAATCAATTAGTCATAATGGTTCTCCCATTAACTAGCATACTTCACAATTACCTTGCAAGCTTAACACACTCTCTTCCCCTCTTTGAGTAAGCCTACACACGAACTTCAATCCAACACAAGGACAAATATGAAGCATTACTCATACAAAAGGGCCACTTTCAACTTGCACAATTTACCACATTCCTCCAAAAATCCTCAGGTCTACACCATAAATTTATACTATCATTGCACATAACCATAAAGTAACTCATTATCCCAAAATGACTTCATTCAACCATAAAAGCTCGTATCATGCTAGAACTACATCACAATAAAACTTTCCAATAAAATTCCTCAAATCTCAAAGGTCATACATAGCCATAATTGGCATCACAACAATATCTTCTAAGTCCACCTTCACATATACTCATCTAGTCACAACACCATCATAAGGATCAAAACTCAAATTTTTCTCCCTCAAGCCTTGCAACATAACCCCTTCCAAGCAATCACATCTAGAAACCAATGGACAAGGGAAATAAAAGAGATATCATATGGAGTTAAGCTCTATGGTACGACACAAGAGTAATGAAGAAAGTGAAACTTCTATCATCATATAGTATCTCGCTCATATATGTGTCACGACTCACACCGATGAACAAGAATCTACTAGAAGTGGCTCATAATACATCAACCTTAAGCCCATTTTTGTAATCATATGCTCTGATACCAAGTTTATTACCACCCAAGAGTATCCCCTAGTCGTAACAAGGCGCACTCGACCTTTCAGGGGTCTTACACAAGCCCTTACCATTCATTCATCGCATTGTCATAAAATAGTTTTGAATTTAAAACTTTTCATAATAAAAGACAAGCCTAAAAGTCATATCATTTAAAAACTATTACTACAAAGTTAGGATGCTACGTCTCAACTTTTCATCTTAGGCACAACTTCAATTTAATAGGGACTGTCCTTACAACAAAAAAATAACATTACTAGTTTATTACATGAACTTAAAGAAACACTTAACATAAAGGATCTTGAATCTTTAAGGACACACCAAAACATGGGAATAGTAATACAAGCTATTCATTCTAGGAAACGTCCTTTAGCCACCACCACCTACACTTGGTGTAAGAAGAAGAAGAAGAAGAATTGTATTAGTACAAGAATGAAATAAGTATGATAAACATGCAAAAACATACTTTAAAGGGAACATTTAGTTGGAAACCATGCATCATGTCTTTTTAGAGAAACTTGATGAACATTTGATACAATAAGCACAATATAGTTCACATACATCATGATAGACATAGACACCATTCACAAAAACACAAAAAGCCATTTATCACATTTGAGACACATTCAATACCTCCAATACATTACCTTTCCTTTTTACCTCCACTCCTTACCTCAAGCAACCATTAAGTAATATTAGTGCAATATATGAATAGTGTCCCATTCCACCATTCAAACAAAAATATCACCTTACGTTCACCAAAGGTTAACATTCATACCACCTTCATCAATCCGACCACATACATTCATAAGAACATAAGCACATCACAACACATAACCTTCACATAAGAACCATCACCTAAGACAACCCCAAGTCACACTAGTTAATGTGCAAGTAGCATCTCATAATACTATTCACACCAAGTGCTCCTATGAAGTCATCCTCGATTAGGCACAACATATTAAATAAGTCACAATATATGCATTTAACTTTGAACATAAGAGAAACATACTTCATTAATGTCATATAAAAACTCATTCATTCATTGCATCTTAACCATAAATTATTTAACCTTTATGCACATTTCATGAACAATATACAAGTCAATACCATAAGTAACACCATGATAAATCCATAGTCAACATGTACTATTTAGATTTTATTTGATAAATACATCACAATACCTTACTCATAGCCCCAATCAAAGTCTTCCACTGCAATGTTTATGTGAAGTCCCATAACCTCACACAAACCAAGAAAACCAACAAGGAGGTCACAAAGCATTGTCCTATATATCATACATCATCATAACAAGTATAGCGAACAACATGCATACTAAGTGACACCAATATCATGCACATCAAAAGAAACCAACATCTGCATATTATTCACCTGTGCAATGTATATCCCATACCTTTACCTACACTAAGTACCATATCTTAAGTAGTCCTAGTTAGTGTTCATCTTCTTACTTTAACTTGTTTATTTTAATATTCGAGAAACTTCTCCATAACATACATAGACCGTGTGATCTACATGGAATCCAGTGTCAACCCCTCACACTGAAAGGAAAGTGTCCTACTTTCTAAGGTAGGGCATAAACATTCATATAGCATCTAGGCGGATCCACTAGATAAGGTTTCTATGGGGCACATAGTTAAGGAACTAGGAGTTTGTTACTAAAAACTCTCTTTATGCTAATTCACATTATAGTTTCAACATCATGAGATCATCGGGTGAACCTTCCTTCCTTTGTGAAGGAACACCTCCCATTGTAAAGTTCACCCGGTGCTAAGATAAATTCCCTTTTTTGAAATGTCATTAAGTCCTTCTTAAACATTAGTTCATAAGATGGGTCTTAAGGCTTAATCCCTTATATCATATGTACATAGCTCATAGGTTATATGATGTGAATATCCTTTCATCAAAACTAAAATCATGTGAGAATGTCCTTTCACATAATCATAATATCATAACATAGTCTAGTTTAAAGTACTATTGGGGAAACCTTTCAAGAGACTCACATTCACTAGATTATCATTAACCTTATCCATTCATACATTCATGTGTGTTTACATATGTGATAAACCTTTCACCTAAACACATTTAGAAAACACATGTTCATACTTTACTAGTCAAATACTTTTTATCCTTTCAAATGTCACCATAAACATATCATATTCATAATTATACATGGGTTGTGTGTGTGTACACATAGGTCCTCATAATGATATAATAACAACAACATTGTTATTGAGGGAACTTCCCTTCGAAGGATCACCACACATTTACAATATCCATTAACAATTCACATATGAAACCTTTAGGGATTCTAGAGCACACAACCACCCTTCATCATAGGAGACAAAAGCACATTCAAATTTTTTGAATAGAGAACTCCTAACATGTATAAGATCACACATTCATATAGGGGTCACATAGGTAGGGATAATTCCATAATAGTATTTATCACAATCAAGCATGTAGATCATACCTTACCCTAACATTACCATTCACATTGTACTTCACATTATTAATATACCTTAATCATGATACTAACATTAAGGACTGCATACATAACCTTCATGGCACACCTTCATACTCATGTTCATTATAATAAAATTTCACTTTGCATCTATTGCATTAAAGGCCATGAACACAACATCTATATATGGACAAGAAGCAAATACCTTCACCATAAGTGGAACCATACAAGATCAATTCCAATACTATCGACAAGAACTTAGATCAACTTACCAATTCTCCATGCCATGATCAATATAGATCAATTCTCAAACAATTCATATTAATTAGTTAGAGATTTCAATAGCATTAAATAATACATCACAATATAGTTTGAGGTTTCCAATGGAGATTAGTTGAATACCCACGAAAATTGAAGAAGAAGTTTGTTGAAAACCCATCTCCTAGCTTGATCTTGAGCTTGGCCTCAAACGGAGATTTGAGAGAATCTATTTGGAAGGAAGGGTTTAATTTTGACGAATGAATTATAATTTGAGGTTTCAATGTTTTAACTAACATAAAATATCCTAAAATATGTAAAATAACCGTCCATCGTTTAATTGGGATGTGGGGTATATTTACGAATTCACCCCTTAATTGGCTGAGACTTGACACTGTTGCAGGTTGACATTGACGGCCACCATTGATGGGCCATTGGTAGGTTGACGGCCTATCCTGGTAATCCTTCAATGGTGACTGAGGCTCCTCAACTTGGGGGCAAAGCTCCCACGACTAAGTGTAGAGCCACCCCCCTTCCTACGGGGTCTCAACCTATTTGCGGGGCGTCGATTGGGGCATAGGTCAAGTCTGTCTTTATAACTTTTTGGTCGATGTTTGGGTCATCCTCAAGGACCCCTAAGTTGTCCTTGGGGAGTCGTACATGGACATTTTGACCTAAAAACGACCATCTATATTCTAGGGTCACTTACAATCATTTTAGACTTCAAACGACACACCAAATCATGAGCTACATACTAAAACACACTAGTACAAAAGACTACTTTCACTACGTCTTGGTCGTCCCTTGATGTTTGACCTCAAAAATCTTTAAATCAACCATAAAAATATGTTTCTCACCTTATTAACAAGTTATTAACTAATAAAACTCATGTGAGGCTCTAGTTAATCCTATTTCACTTTGAGGGTCGTAACAGACTCATGTACAAATTTGGGACCTATTAAGGCAACTCTACCCACTTCAAACCAGCCTATAGGAGATCTATACCTCATTCCAAATAGAGACATATATGAAGACATACCAATACTTGAGTGATAGCTATATTATACACAAACTCAACCAAAGGCAAGTGATCATCCAAAGTACCCTTAAAGTCAATTATACACGCTCTCAAAGTATCTTCCAAAGTTTAATAGTACGCTACACTTGCCCATCAGTTTGTGGATGAAAGGTTCTATTAAGCTTACCGCGAGTACCAATACCTTATTAGGAAAATTTCCAAAATTGGGAAATGAGTTGGGTACCATGATTGGGGATAATGGGTAAGGGAACTCCTTGCAACCTCACCATTTCCTTCAAATATAATTGAGCATAGTCTTCCGCCGATCCTTGATGGGAATTAAATGAGATTATTTCATCATTTAATCCATATAACCCAATTGAATTATGTGGTTTCCGAGTGCGAGAAAAACAAACAATGAAGTCCATGTTCAAACCTTCCCACTTCCAAGTAGGAATGCTAATATATTTTGATAAGCCTCCAGACTTTTGATGCTAAACTTTCATTTGTTGACAATTCGGTGTAACACCCCTAAAATTGAACTAGGTGAAACTAGAGCCTAACACGGTTTTAATGAGGTTCTAAAGTTCTAAAATGGTTCATAATGATATTTGTAGGAAGTTTCTAAACTTTTGTGATGTTTTGAGGTCAAACGTCCAAGAACATCAATGTCTTTTGAATGTTTTGCCTTGAAAAGTGCTTGTGTGGCTTAGTGTGTTTCGTCAAGTTTTACGTGTTTATTTTGGATGAAATTTATGTGAGAGTTCCTTAAAATGTATACGAGAGTATTTGAGGTGTAAACGTCGGGGCAAAACTCCCCAAGGACCAACTAAAGGGTCCTTGAGGAGGACCCAAGCCTTGGGCTAGAAAGATGCCCAAGGCAGCAGGATTTGTTCATAGTGGGAACCAGTCTGTGTCGCGGACATGGTTCAAGCAGGGCCAAAATGTTGGTCTGCGTCGTGACACAAGGCGGACTCTACTATTTCAAAATTTAATTTCAAAAATCATGCGGGAGCAGCTCTACGTCGCGGACTTGTTTCTCGACGAAAGTTCCAAAAAATTAAGTTCCGTTTTACTTGGTTAAAAGGTCCTATAAGTCCAGGCGTGTTTTGGGTATTAATTATAGGCAGTTATTGAACCTTTTTAAACCCCAATTCACCATTCAAATAACAAACCTCATGTCCAAAACCTCCGTCTCTTCTCTCCAAAAAACTCCATTGATGATGATTTGAAACTCCAAGGAAGAAGACATATTTGAAAGATTTTCTCGATCAATTTTGTGGTATTTTCATCACAATTAAGGTATGGATTTCATCCTTTAATCTCTTTTCTTCAAGGAGCAAGCTTCAAAGTGGTTTTCAAAGACTTCTAAAAAAGATGAACTTCTAAATTGTAATCTAGCCATGGGTTCTTGCATAAAATGTTTTGAAAAATTGTATTATGATTTATTTGATGTTAATTTGATGATTTTAAACGAAAAACTCTATGAACCCAAGTAAATCATGAAACCCTAGTTTTTGACTACTTTATGGGTGCTTTATTTTGTCTCTATGCTATTGAATTCTTTTGTAGTTTGATTAGGGCTATTGAATTATGAAAGAATACTAGAATTGTTAGTAGGATGCCCTAATTTGATGAATTCATATTTTTTAATCTTTGATTCATTGTATATGTGATTAATTAATCGTATTGGTGACTATGGATATTGGTAAGAGACTTTGTATAGTGAGTTGGTTGAATTGGCTATGGATTGGAGTTGTGAGATTGGATTGATTGTATGTTGACCAAAATTTCTCTATATTATGTTGTATAGGTGTTAGATGATGATGAGGGTTGGTATGGTCCACTTATGGTGGTGGTGCTTATGTGTTATACTTGTGAATAATGTGGCCTCGTCGGCATTACTTTATGAATTATGGTTTTATCATGTTATAACTTGAATATGTAAGTATTGTGAAGGACATAATGAGTTATGTGTATATGTGAAGTCGAAGCATGAGTTCTCTAGTGGATGATATGTGTCTTTAGTAGGCTATGGTGAAGTTGTCATGTGTATTACTTGATGAGTATTCTCGGGAAGTTTCTCTAACTAAGATGACATTAGAGAACATAGAAACCCTCAATATTCCTTTACCATGTGCCTACATGGGATGTGTCCTAGTTCTATCATTGGCAAGTATAACACCCTCTATCGGAGTAGGTTTATGACTCAGGATTCCATGCATAGCTAGTATGGCCTATGTCGGTTATTGCCTATTCTCATCATATGGGATACCTACTAGTGTTGGAGAAGTTCAATGAAGTTTTGGTAGTGGTATGAGGCACTATCTAGACATTGCACGATAAGGCTGTGAAGATGTTAGTGTTTGAGTTCCTAGGTCTTCTCCAAGAGCATTATGTGAATATCCTTGATTATTTTATGTCTATTAAATGGACTAATTAAGATAATGACTTAAGTAAAAAACCATGTTAATGAATAAGCACTTATATAGAGTAGATTTAAGAATTGCCCAACTAAGGTGTGGAGGGGGCATATGAATGGTCTCTTCATGTCTTACTTAGGGGAGTCTTAACAGTAGCTCTAAGGGAAGTTTATTAGTGAAATGGGAATAATCTTATCCTAGGTAGTCTAAAAGATCTCTTTGGTGTGTGTGAAGGGATTGTATGGGCGGTCTCCTCACAACTCACTCAAATGAGCCTTAGAATCACCTTTGGTAGGAGGGTCTCATGTTTAGGTGTTTTAAAGTATCCTTGATGTTTTCTGGTGATATGTGGCTTATATGTGAGGTTGTTATGACATGTGGTTCTTCTATATTATGATATGGTGTTTTACTCAAAAAGAGCATAATTTATACACATTTCCCTTTTATCATGATTTTATGCATTATTCCATACTTAGTACATGCATTGTACTAATTATTACATTTTGTCTATATCTAAAGTTGTAGGTTGAAGGTGAAAGGCATCTCGAATCAAAGCTTGAAAACTAGGACTCTTTCAAGCAAAGTTTGGGTATGTCTTCACTTGATTCGAGGAGATTACTATCTTTAGATTTCTTTCATTCAAATTATTTTAATAGACTATGTTTTCTATATTTAGATTGCATGGTTAGTGTCCCAAGTATTCTTGAGTCTAAGATTAGCATATGTTGAGACTTAGTATCTTCTATCATTTTATATGAAAGATATTTTAAGATATTATTTGTGGGAAAAGTTTAAATTCCACACTAATTTTCATACGTATATGCAAAGAGTGATGTCTAAGGGCTTGTACAAGACCTTCGAGAGGTCAAGTACGCCGTGTGACGATTTCAGAATGCCTTAACTTCTACTGTGTACTTTCGGGTTATTACAAACTTGGTATCAGAGCATAGGTTATCAAGTAGTACTTAGGAATCAAAAAGTCTCAAAAAGCCACCTCTAGTAGAGTCTTGTTCATTGGTATGAGGTGCGACTCATCCATGAGAGAGAGGTTATAAGACGATAGAGTTTCTCTTCTTTTCTACTCTTGTGTCGTGCCTAGAGTAAAAAGTTATGAGTGTCCTTCTTAATGTTTTTCCTTGTGTTTTTAGGGAGATGAATACTAGAGGGATGACTGCAAGAAGGGATGAAGAAGAGAGGGTGAATGAGAAAATTCCTCCTCAAGTTGAGCAAGTTCTTCAAGGTGGACAAATACAAGGTGCTCAAGTTCCTATTGGGGGTCAAGGGAATAAGGTTCCGGTGGTTCCCCCGGACATGACTAATGGAGAATTAGAGATGCTTTACTTTCCCTAGCTCAATCCATGACTATTCATGTGACTTGAATGCTTTAGAGAGTACTATGACCTTTAGATTGAGAGGATTTGTGAAGATGAATCCTCCTATCTTTCTTGGCTTTAAAGTGGGAGAGGAACCCCAAGAGTTTATTGATGCTCTGTATAAGGTGTTGAGTGCCATGGGGGTGACTTCTAGGGAGAAAGCGGAGTTAGCTTCATACAAATTGAGGGAGGTTTCTCAAGTGTGGTACACTCAATGGAAAGATAATAAGCCGATTGAGTCGAGTTCTATAGAGTGCGAGGAGTTTAAGGAGGCTTTCTTAGGAAAGTACTTTCCTCGTGAGAGGAGGGAACTGAAGGTTGAAGAGTTCATTAATCTCAAGCAAGGCAATATGAGTGTTGAGGAGTATTACTTGAAGCTTACCATGTTGTGTAGGTATGATCCATCCTTGTTGTCACATCCGGGTTTACCCCCTAGACGTAACCGGCGTCGTCGTCCTCTTTGAGGACTAAGACAAGCCTCTTACCCTCGTCATAGCATTCATCGATTAAAAATATGAAGGAATTTAAAATATCTATAACTAGTCGGAGGTTTACATAGACCTCTACATACACATAATCATATTTATATCAAGTATACATAGACTTGTTCATATACGAAGATTACTTAGTCTTCTACTTTTATTTCACCCATTTATATAGTAAAGAATAATAGTCATAAAAGCCGTCTCATCTCAAAAACCATCTATCAAAGACAATATTGGGCATAGCCCTACATCAATACAAGAAGCCACATATAGGCTATAGACAACATCGTCTCAAACGAGTAATAGAGTCAATACAGAATTATAGTAACTAAGTAACATAGGAGTAAGATGTCGGCAACGCCCTCGGGAGAATGAGCACCTACCACTTGGATGGTAAGAGATCCAAGTCTTCCTTTCCAGCAATTCGGAGCAAGTTCAACGACCCGAACCTAAAATGTTAAGGAAAAGGGAAATAAATGGGGTTAGTACTCCACAGGTAGTAAGTATGGAACCATATATACACTTACCAATCAAATATACATAGAAAAGGACATTTAAGAAAAATCATTATAAAACATATATACGAGTGAAGCATAGCAAAGCAAAGCATACTAACTATACCCTTCATAAAGTCACAAGTGCAATGATCAAGTAAATTCCCATGACTCTTACTTAATCTAGTAACCTATCAAGACCACAATTAGCAATTAACCTTACCTAACATACTCTCCCATTTCATGAAAACATTCTTCTTCAACCAAAAGCAACAACCTTATACTCATAAGCATGTTATTCAATGCACAAAGTCATTTACATTATATCACTACTTTACATACATAATATTTACCTCTCAAAGCTCCTATCAAGGTAAACTAGTGCAAGGCGTAGGTAGAGTCCCATACCCCTGCCTAAGCTATAGCCAAACCCTTCAAGTTACTTCGATCAGTCTATATCTTTCTTCATTCATTTTAGTTTAGGGAAACCTTGCCTTAACCGACATAGACCACATGAGCTAGTGTGTAATCCGGTGTCAAGAAACCTTACACCGATGGAAGGTGGTCTACCGGCAAGGTAGAACCTAACGTAAACGTAGCTATCTAGGTGGATCCACTAGCTAGTATCCTATGGTGGCAACATAGTTCGAGAACTAAGAGATAGGTACTCCCTTTATATACCATTTGGTAATGGGGCCTCACCTCATGAGAAATCGTGAGTGAATATTTCTCAAGGAAAGTCAACAGTTCATATAGGTCCATAGGTGAGTATTCCTCTAAGGTAAGTCAACACTCTATAAGGGACAAATGGTGAATATTTCTCCAAGGAAAGTCAACACCTCTCAATGTCAAGTTCACTCGGTGCTAGGCTAAGTTCCCTTTATATAAAAGTCTTTAACTTTATTAACCATCTCAACCTAGTTAGATAGTAGGGTCAATCCCTTGTATATTCATCATCATAGCTCAATAAGAATTGTATGAGAAATAATCCTTTCATTAACAATTCATATAGGTGAAGTTAGCCCTTACACATCTCATCACAATAGGGCACATCTTTACATATCAACTTTCCTATATCATGTACTCCTAGGCATCCTCACAACCAACCTAAATATTTCAATTCAATCATCATACCAACCTATAACCTTAAGCAAGGTATACTTCAACACAACATTATCACTTGATGACAATTAATCACAATTTGAAGTAAGGATTAGGATAATCAAGACTTACCAATACTTCTCCATAGTTCACCAATAAGGGCCTTAACATCAACCCATAGACCAACCCAATTTAGGTCATCATACCAATGTGATTCAATAGTCAACATAAGAACTAATTTAAGAGAAAGCACTATACCACAAAGCAATACTAAATCAAATCTTGGTAACATGATATCAAAGTCTATCTTCTTACCCTATATTCAATACTCAAGAAATAGGCATGAAGAACTTCAATTCACCACAATAGATTCATGATCGATGCAATAACAATCATTAAAGATGATTTAAACAATAATTAGATCAATTACATCAATCCAACCCAAATTCATATCAATCTCATACCTAGGGTTAAGGTTTAGGGGTCATCACCCACAATCTAGCCCAAACTACATCAATTCATCATAATCAAGTTGCAATAGATGATAATCTATTCATTATAACCCAAAGAATACATAATCAACTCAATTCATATAATCAAATTCGAAATTTGGATGAAACCCATATCAAACTCAACTTTTAGAAAATCTTTGAAGGAGCCCTTTGAGGAAAGAATCTCAAAGGTGAATTAGATCCCATACCTTAAGGTTTGATGACGTTTTGATGGTGATTTCGTGCTAAAACCAGCCCCCAATGATCCTCCCAACATATCCTCAAATGGAGTCTTCCAATAGAGAGAGAAAGTAGAGAGAAGGAAGAGAGTTTTGTTTTGAGAATAATGATTAGGCTAATGAGGGTTGGGGTATTTATAGTGGGCTTTAAGTCACTTAATTAGTCTTCCCTTAATCCCCAAATTACCCCTAAGACACTAAATAAAATGATTAAACTAAAGCCTAAGTTTTGAAAACATCACAGTCCCTCCACGACGACTCCCCGTCGATGGGCCGTCGTGGGCGTGACGGATTGGCCTCCCTCTGTCCTGCACGTCCGTCACATTGGTCAGAGATTGTGCAGGCGAGGGTTTCTTCCCAGAAACTACGGTTGGCACGACGGTGGCCTCGATGCCCCGTCGTGCCTATGATGCCCCGTCATGGGATCCGTTGTGGCACACAGTCTCAAGGGTCCTCCTCGAGGGCCCTTGGTTGGTCCTCGGGGAGTTGTACCCTGACTTTTCTAACATGAAACCATCCCGCACTATGTGTTACACCTATTGTTACCAACTTTTACTCCATTCCAACTCTTTAACTTGGCCAAACTACAAGGGACACTCTATCCCTTTCATGAACCAACTTTCCGGATGTTATTGATGTTTTGGTTCCAAAACACTTCAACGACTCCATCTACGCCTAATTTGGCCCGGAACAATGGTTTAGACCTTAAGGATCCTGTTTAAGTCTTATCACATGACTTTGGGATTTCAAAATGTTACATTATCCCCTCCTTAGGAACATTCATCCCCGAATGACACTAAACACTCTTTAAATGAGGGAATAGACTCAAGACTAGCAGCTCAACCAATTCACAATATTCAATTAACATGAATCATATCATTTCAATAAAACACTTCAAAACATCATTTTATCATACATAAGCTCAAAGTTTCCTCATGAGATACTTTCTACTCACAACACACATAAGCTCAATCATTTGATATACAAGTCACTTAGCACAAAGTTCATCTTATCAATATGCTTAATATAACATCCACGAGGATTCACTATATCACAATACACGACTTGACTCAAATATGCAAGAAGCAAGAAAATTCAAATTTAATTAAGGTCACCCTACAGTGACTTCACTGTGAAGTCTCAAAAACTAGGATTTTTTAAGAAACTTCACCAAAACTTCAAGGATACACAATGTCTATCATCTTTATATCATTAGATAGAATGACTAACCTTAATCATCAACAAGATGAGGATAACGGGTTTTTATGTCGGCCTCGGCCTCACATGTTGCACCCTCAACTAGGTGGTTCTTCCATAACACTTTTACGGAAACCACCTCCTTGTTCCTCAACCTTTTCACTTGCCTATCAAGGATTTGAACCGGAACCTCCTCATAAGAGAGGTTATCCTTGACTCCAAGATCTTCAACAGGAAGTATAGACTCGGGATCCCCGATACACTTCTTTAACAGAGAGACATGGAAAACCGGATGAACCGAAGCTAAATCGTTAGGTAGCTTTAAGCGATAGGCAACTTTACCCATCCTTTCCAAAATCTCATAGGTAC
The DNA here is from genome assembly GCA_016801875.1 of Solanum sitiens. Classification (NCBI taxonomy): domain Eukaryota; kingdom Viridiplantae; phylum Streptophyta; class Magnoliopsida; order Solanales; family Solanaceae; genus Solanum; species Solanum sitiens. The sequence continues at coordinate 1,645,539 of JABWTJ010000061.1, forward strand.
CCACGTAACGAGGGCTCAACTTCCCTTTCTTGCCAAATCTTACCACTTCCTTCATAGGTGAAATTTTCAAATACACCTTGTCTCTGTCTTCAAACTCCAAATCCCTTCTCCTATTATCGGCATAGGACTTTTGTCGACTATAGGCTGTTTGCAACCTATTTCTTATGATATGCACATTCTCCAATGTCCTATAAATCAAGTCGGGACCAAAAATCGATGGTTCACCAACTTTAAACCATCCTATAGGAGACCTACACCTCCTATCATACAAGGCTTCATAGGGAGCCATGAAGATGGACGAATGAAAACTTTTATTATATGAAAATTCCACTAACGGCAAATGCTTATCCCAACTTCCTTTATAATCAATAATGCAAGCTCTAAGCATATCCTCAAGGGTTTGAATTGTGCGTTCCGCTTGACCATCTGTTTGAGGATGAAAGGCGGTACTCAATTTCACTTTAGTACCCAAACCTTTTTGAAAGGACTTCCAAAATCTAGATGTGAATTGTGCACCCCGATCCGAAATGATGGATAACGGAATACCATGTCGACACACAATCTCATCAATGAAGATCTTCGCATAATCCTACGCCGAATACGTGCATTTGACGGGAATAAAATGATCGGACTTAGTCAATCTATCAACAATCACCCATATAGAATCATATGACTTTTGAGTCCGAGGCAACCCTACCACAAAGTCCATATTAATGTCTTCCCACTTCCAAGTAGGAATTTGGATCTCTTGTAGTAAGCTACCTGGCTTTTGATGTTCCGCCTTCACTTGTTGGCAATTTGGACAGTTAGCAACAAATTCCTCTATGTCCTTCTTCAAACCTTCCCACCAATATATTTCTCAAAGGTCATGATACATCTTAGTAGAAGCCAGATGGATGGAATAGTGTGATCCATGGGCATCTTCAAGGATCCGATCCCTCAATCCATCAACCTCAAGAACACATAACCTTTCTTGATACCTCAATACACCATCTCCTCCTAAGGAGAAAGACTCATTCATCTTGCCAAGAACAGATTCCTTCAACTCCATTAATAGTTGATAAATGTGTTGTTTGGACTTCAGCTCAACCACCAATGATGATTCAGAGCTATGATGAACCGTGGCACCACCATTTAGAGAACTCTCCAACCGCACCCCTAATCTAGCCAAATCATGAACATCCTTCACTAGATCTTTCTTGTCTCCATCTATATGGGACACACTACCCATAGTCATACGGCTTAGAGAATCCTCCACCACATTGGCCTCGCCGGGATGATATAGGACACTCATAACATAATCTTTCAACAATTCTAACCACCTTCTTTGTCAGAGATTTAACTCTTTTTGAGTAAACACATATTGAACTCTTATGATCGGTGAAAACATCTACATGAACACCATACAAGTAATGTCTCCATATTTACAAAGCAAACACTACGGCCGCTAAGTCAAGGTCATGGGTAGGGTAATTTTTCTCATGCACCTTAAGTTTCCGTGAAGCATAGGCAATCACCTTCCCATTTTGCATAAGCACACACCCCAAACCTATGCGGGATGCATCACAATACACCACGAACCCTTTAGAACCTTCCGGTAAGGTTAACACCGGAGCGGAAGTAAGTCTGTCTTTTAATAATTGGAAACTCTTCTGGCAGGCCTCCGACCACTCAAACGTTTTACCCTTTTGAGTTAATGAAGTCAATGGAGATGCAATGGATGAAAAACCTTCTACAAACCTTCGATAATAGCCCGCTAGACCCAAGAAGCTCCTAATGTCAGTTGGGGTCAAGGGTCTAGTCCAGTTTCTTACTGCATCAGTTTTCCTTGGGTCTACCTCAACTCCCTTACTAGAGATGATGTGCCCAAGAAACGCCACCGACCTCAGCCAAAACTCACACTTGCTATACTTGGCGAACAACTTATGCTTTTTAAGGGTTTGCAATACTACCCTTAGATGACCCATGTGATCAACCTCATTTTTCGAATACACCAAGATCTCATCGATAAATACAATAACGAATGCATCAAGGTAACTTCGAAACACCCTATTCATTAGGTCCATAAATGCCACCGGAGCATTTGTGAGACCAAAGGACATAACCATGAACTCATAGTGCCCGTACCGAGTCTGAAAGGCCGTCTTTGGAATTTTTTCATTTCTCACCCTAAGCTCGTGATACCCTGACCTCAAGTCAATTTTGGAGAAGTAACTCGCTCCTTGGAGTTGATCAAATAAATCATCAATCCGAGGAAGAGGATACTTGTTCTTGATAGTAACCTTGTTGAGTTGGCCGTAGTCAATACACATTCTCAAGGACCCATCCTTCTTTTTCACGAACAGTACCGGAGCACCCCATGGATAAATGCTAGGCCTTATAAAGCACTTGTCTAACAAATCTTTAAGTTGTGCCTTCAACTTCTTTAACTCGGCCGGAGACATTCTATAGGGAGAAATCGAGATAGGGTTTGTTTCCGGTAGCAAATCAATATCGAAATCGATTTCCCATTTGGGAGAAATGCTAGGAAGGTCATCAGGAAAGACCTCCGTAAATTCACTCACCACGGGGACCGACTCAATAGGAGGAACTTCGGAATCGACTTCGTGGACTCTCACAATATGATAAAGACACACCTTTGAGATCATTTTACACGCTTTTAGACATGATATGAAACGACCTCTAGGAAGAGAATTTCCACCCTTCCACTCAAAAACGGGTTAATTTGGGAAACTAAACCTCACAACTCTAGTTCTACAATCAATAGAAGCGAAGCTAGCATGTAACCAATCCATACCCAAAATAACGTCAAAATCAAGCATGTCTAGTTCAACTACATCTATATGAGAAACTCTATGGGGCATAGAAATAGGACAATTTCGATAGACTCTTTTTGCTACAACCGACTCACCCACCGAGTAGACACCAAAATAGGTTCATGCAAAATATCGGGTAAAGTACCGAACTTCTTAGCTACTAAGGGAGTAACGAAAGACAAAGTAGCACCCGGATTAAGCAAAGCATACACACCAATAGTAAAGATTCGTAACATACCGGTCACCACATCGGGAGAGGCTTCTTGGTCATCTCTCGAACGAAGGGCATAAAAATGGTTCTTTTTGGGAACATCATTAGAACCACTCGGCTGACCACCCTTCTCTCGTCCCTTAGCATTAGGACAATATCGCACTCTATGACCACTTTTTACACAACCAAAGCAAATCCCCGTTCCCACCAAACATTCTCCAAACTGACCCTTCCCACACTTAGAACACGTAGGCTTCTCATTAAGCGAGTTTCCACCCTTTCCTTTTTCAACTCTTGGCCTAGGGACCTTCCCATCCCTAACCTTGGGAAATTTGGATGGAACTTGATTTGAGAACCTCTTCTTGAATCTAGGCTTGTCCTGAATTCCAAACCTATCTTTAGTAGTTCCACTCTCGAAAGACCTTGCCCTTCTTGAATCCTTATCCTTCCTTTTTGCTCTAGCCTCCTCTACCCTTTTTGCATGCACCATGAGACGACCAATATTCATGTTATCATGTAGCATAGTTGATTGACACTCTTCTTGCAAGTCATCCGACACACCTGTCACGAATCGACTCATCTCGTCTCTAGGATCGGAGACCAAGGAAGGAGCATATTTGTCCAATTGAATGAACTTCAAAGAGTACTCATGGACACTTATTACTCCTTGGCGGAGATTGATGAAATCCACCACCTTAGTTTTTCTCATCTCTCTAGGGAAGAACCGATCAAGGAAAGCCCTTTTGAACAACTCCCAAGTCACTGGCCCACTTTGAAGTGGCCTATTGTCCTTCCATTGCACATACCATGTCTGGGCCACATCCTTGAGTTGGTATGAGGCCAACTCGGCATTCTCACTAGAAGACAACCCCATAGCACACAAAATCTTATAAACCTCATCAATGAAGTCTTGAGGGTCTTCATCAACCTTAGACCCATAGAAGATAGGAGGATTCATTCGGGTAAAGTCCCTAAGTCGGGAAGCCATAGTTTGCTCAAGAACTCTAGGTGCAATGTCCCTATTAGCTTGGGCAGTCATGGCTTGGGCTTGAACCATTGCGGCTTGAGCGATATGAGCAAGAATAGACCTTATATGAGCCTATATCATAGGTGAAGGATCAACGGGAGCCTGATCATCAACAACAATCTCTTCAAGAGGAGGAACTGGATGACCACGGGGATGGATTCCCGCAGCAACAATCTCCTCCTCAAGTCTTCTGGCTGCATTCCTTCTAGTATTCATCTCCTATAACCAAAACACAAGGTTTAGGTGAAAGCAAACACGACGCACATTCTAGAGGCACGATATGGATTTCCAACAATGAGAGTGATTCCTAGGCATCAAATAAGTTCCTATTCATAAGTGTGGCGCGCTTCACAATTATGAATACAAACCTATATAACGTGGTTGAGAGAGATGTTAACATCAAGGATATTCAACCTCATGCTCTGATACCAAGTTTGTCACATCAGGGTTTACCCCCTAGACGTAATCGGCGTCGGCGTCCTCTTTGAGGACTAAGACAAGCCTCTTATCCTCATCACAACATTCATCGATTACAAATGTAAAGGAATTTAAAACTTTTTATCTATAACTACTCGGAGGTTTACATAGACCTCTACATACACATAATCATATTCGTATCAAGTATACATAGACTTGTTCATATACGAAGATTACGTAGTCTTCTACTTTTATTTCACCCATTTATATAGTAAAGAATAATAGTCATAAAAGTCATCTCATCTCATAAACCATCTATCAAAGACAATAAATCTTGGGCATAGCCCTACATCAATACAAGAAGCCACATATAGGCTATAGACAACATCGTCTCAAACGAGTAATAGAGTCAATACAGAATTATAGTAACTAAGTAACATATGAGTAAGATGTCGGCAACGCCCTCGAGAAAATGAGGACCTACCACTTGGATGGTAAGAGATCCAAGTCTTCCTTTTCAGCAATTCGGAGCAAGTTCAATGACCCGAACCTAAAATGGTTAGGAAAAGGGAAAGAAATGGGGTTGTACTGCACATGTACTAAGTATGGAACCATATATACACTTACCAATCAAATATACATAGAAAAGGACATTTAAGAAAAATCATTATAAAACATGTATACGAGTGAAGCATAGCAAAGCAAAGCATACTAACTATACCCTTCATAAAGTCACAAGTGCAATGATCAAGTAAATTCCCATGACTCTTACTTAATCAAGTAACCTATTAAGACTACAATTAGCAATTAACCTTACCTAACATACTCTCCCATTTCATGAAAACATTCTTCTTCAACCAAAAGCAACAACCTTATACTCATAAGCATGTTATTCAATGCACAAAGTCATTTACATTATATCACTACTTTACATACATAATATTTACCTCTCAAAGATCCTATCAACGTAAACTAGTGCAAGGCGTAGGTAGAGTCCCATACACCTACCTAAGCTATAGCCAAACCCTTCAAGTTACTTCGATCAGTCTATATCTTGGTTCATTCATTTTAGTTTAGGGAAACCTTGCCTTAACCGACATAGACCACATGAGCTAATGTGTAATCCAGTGTCATGAAACCTTACACCGATGGAAGGTGGTCTACCGGCCAAGGTAGAACCTAACGTAAACGTAGCTATCTAGGTGGATCCACTAGCTAGTATCCTATGGTGGCAACATAGTTCGAGAACTAAGAGATAGGTATTCCCTCTATATACCATATGGTAATGGGGCCTCACCTCATGAGAAATCGTGAGTGAATATTTCTCAAGGAAAGTCAACACTTCATATAGGTCCATAGGTGAGTATTCCTCTAAGGGAAGTCAACACTCTATAAGGGACAAATGGTGAATATTCCTCCAAGGAAAGTCAACACCTCTCAATGTCAAGTTCACTCGGTGCTAGGCTAAGTTTCCTTTATATAAAAGTCTTTAACTTTATTAACCATCTCAACCTAGTTAGATAGTAGGGTCAAACCCTTGTATATTCATCATCATAGCTCAATAAGAATTCTATGAGAAATAATCCTTTCATTAACAATTCATATAGGTGAAGTTAGCCCTTACACATCTCATCACAATAGGGCACATCTTTACATAACAACTTCCCTATATCATGTACTCCTAGGCATCCTCCAATTTGGGTCATCATACCAATGTGATTCAATAGTCAACATAAGAACTAATTTAAGAGAAAGCACTATACCACAAAGCAATACTAAATCAAATATTGGTAACATGATATTAAAGTCTATCTTCTTACCCTATATTCAATACTCAAGAATAGGCATGAAGAACTTCAACTCACCACAATAGATTCATGATCGATGCAATAACAATCATTAAAGATGATTTAAACAATAATTAGATCAATTACATCAATCCAACCCAAATTCATATCAATCTCATACCTAGGGTTAAGGGTTAGGGGTCATCACCCACAATCTAGCCCAAACTACATCAATTCATCATAATCAAGTTGCAATACATGATAATCTATTCATTATAACCCAAAGAATACATAATCAACTCAATTCATATAATCAAATTCGAAATTTGGATGAAACCCATATCAAACTCAACTTTTAGAAAATCTTTGAAGGATCCCTTTGAGCAAAGAATCTCAAAGGTGAATTAGATCCCATACCTTAAGGTTTGACGACGTTTTAATGGTGATTTAGTGCTAAAACCATCCCCCAATGATCCTCCCAACATATACTCAAATGGAGTCTTCCAATAGAGAGAGAAAGTAGAGAGAAGGAAGATAGTTTTGTTTTGAGAATAATGATTAGGCTAATGAGGGTTGGGGTATTTATAGTGGGGTTTAAGTCACTTAATTAGTCTTCCCTTAATCCCCAAATTACCCCTAAGACACTAAATAAAATGATTAACCTAAAGCCTAAGTTCTGAAAACATCACAGGCCCTCCACGACGACTCCCCGTCGACGGGCCATCGTGGGCGTGACGGATTGGCCTCCCTCTGTCCTACACGTCCATCACATTGGTCAGAGACTGTGCAGGTGAGGGTTTCTTCCCAGAAACTAATTCTGGCACGACGGGGCATCGTTGGTCCTCGGGGAGTCGTACCCTGACTTTTCCAACATGAAACCATCCCGCACTATGTGTTAAACCTATTGTTACCAACTTTTACTCAATTCTGACTCTTTAACTTGGCCAAACTACAAGGGACACTCTATCCCTTTCATGAACCAACTTTCCGGACGTTATGGACGTTTTGGTTCCAAAACACTTCAACGACTCCATATATGCCTAATTTGGCCAGGAACAATGGTTTAGACCTTAAGGAGCCTGTTTAAGTCTTATCATATAACTTTGGGATTTTGAAATGTTACACTTGGTGTCTAAACCTAAAGATGAGATTAGTAGGTTTGTGACCGGTGTTGCCGACCTTGTGAAAGAAGAGTGTCGTACGGCCATGCTCAATAATGAAATGAACTTGTATTGTCTTATGGTGTATGCTCAATCCACTGAGGAGTCCAAGCTTAGTAGGATTTCTAGAAATTTGAAGAGGAGTGGACCAAGTGAGCAAAAACCAACCTAAGTTCAAGAAGAAGGCTCCAATCAAGATGAACCTTGGGATCATAAGGTCAAACTTGAGAAGGGTAGTGGTTTTCAAGGTGGTAAGACTACTTGTGCTACTTGTGGGAAAAAGAACTAGGGGAAATGTCTAGTTGGTACCGAGAATTGCTTTGGTTGTGGTATGGCTTGACATAAGGCGATGGATTGTCTTTCTATTGCGGCTAGAGGAAAAGAGGGTAAGAAAGTTCCTCCAAGTTTTCCGGAAGGTGATGTTCCTAGAAAGCATCGCTTTATGCACTCCAGGCTAAGGGATCAAAGCCGGATGAAGATGATGTTGGTAAGTTATGGTTTCTCTCTCTTTAGTTGTTATGAGTTCCTTCTATGTGGGGGTGTATGGTGAGTAGTGGAGTTTTGATTTATTGTCTCTTCTCTTCTGTTCTATTCAAGCTTGAGAGATACAAAGTCATAGAAGCATGTTCCATGTTGCATGGTGTTTAAGAGGCTTGTTAGAATTGAATTTCATTGATTCCTTGCATTGTGCGTTTTATGAAGTTATAGTTATGTTGTGAATTGATTTTATATGGTTTTGTCTCGCATATTGTCATGCTTTCATCATAAATTGCTTAAGAGATGCATTTTTGAAAATTTTGGGCATAATTCACTGTAAGTTGGCAGTTCACTGTAAAGAAATTCAAATTTTGGCTAAATTGTTCTTTGGTTAAAAATGGTTATAATATGTATAGAATTGATGTATATGAGCATGGTAATGTGTGGAGAATTAGTTCTCTCTATTTGAATTGAAGAATGTGAGTGTTATTTGCATAATGAGTCGTAGATTAGTTTCTATCCTCTTGTTGTATCTTGAGTGTCTTTAGTATGAGAAATTGGTGTTTCTCCTAAATTATGTATTGTGTATGGTGTGGTATGGTTATGTTCCGCTAGTCTTGAGTTTCTTATCCCTTGAATGTGACTAAAATAAAGCAAATGTCATTCGAGAACGAATGTGGTCCAAGTGGGGGAGATTGTAACACCCCTAAAAATGAACTAGGTGAAACTAGAGCCTAACACGTGTGTCATGAGGTGCTAAAGTCCTAAATTGGTTTATAGCGATGTTTATAGGAAGTGTTTAAAGTGTAGTAATGTTTGAAGGTCAAACGTTCAAGAACGTCCATGACGTTCAAAAGTTTCACCTTGAAACGTGTTTGTGTGCCTTAATGTGTTTCGTCATGTTTTCGAGTTCATTTTGGATTAATTGATGTGAGAGGTGCTCAATGAATACGAGAGTATTTGAGGCAGAAACTTCCGGGCAAAACTCCGCAAGGACCAACCAAAGGGTCCTTGTGGAGGACCCAAGCCTTGGGCTAGCAAGCTGCCCAAGGAAGAAGGATTTGTTCTTAGTGGGAACCAGTCCGTGTCGCGGACTTGGTTCATGAAGGGCTAAAATGTTGGTCCACATCACGGACGTAAGGCGGACTCTACTTTTTCGGGATTTAATTTCATAAATCATGCGGGAGCAGCTCCGCATCGCGAACTTTTTACCCGATGAAAGTTTCGAAAATTTAAGTTGAGTTTGACTTTGTTAAAAGGTCCTATAAGTGCAAGGGTCTTTGGGGTATTTTGGGGACTAATTATAGGAGGTTATTGAAATTTTTTAAACCCCAATTCACCATTCAAATCAAAAACCTCAAGTCCAAAACAAAACCTCTCCATCTCTTCTCTCCAAAAACCTCCATTGATGAAGATTTGAAGCTCCAAGGAAGAGGACATATTTCCAAGATATTCTCCATCAATTTTGTGGGATTTTTATCACAATTAAGGTATGGATTTAATCCTAGAATCTCTTTTATTTAAGGATCCAAACTTCGAAGTAGTTTTTAAAGACTTCTCAAAAAGATGAACTTCTAAATTGTAATCTATCCATGTATTTTTGTATAAAACGTTTTGAATCATTGTATTACGATTGATTTGATTTAATTTGATGATTTTAGACTAAAAACGCTATAAACCATGCAAATCATGAAACCATAGTTTTGACTACGTTATGGGTGCTTTGATTTTGTCTCTATGCTATTGAATTCTTGTGTAGTTTGATTAGGGCTATTGAATTATGAAAGAATCATGCTAGAATTGTAAGTAGGCTGCCCTAATTTAATGAATTCATATTGTATTATCTTTGATTCATTGTATATTGTGATTAATGAATAAAATTGGTGACTATGACTATTGGTAAGAGCCTTTGTGTATTGAGTTGGTTGAATTAGCTATGGATTGGATTTATGAGGTTGGATTGATGGCATGTTGACCTAAATTTCTCTATATTGTGTAGTATAGGTCTTAGATGATGATAATGGTTAGTATAGTCCACTTATGGTGGTGGTTCTTATGTTTTATTCTTGTGAATAATGTGGCCTCGTCAGCATTACTTTATAAATTATGTTTTTTTCATGTTATAACTTGAATATGTAAGTATTGTGAAGGTCTTAATGACTTATGTGTATATGTGAAGTCAAAGCATGAGTTCTTCTAGTGGATCATATGTGTCTTTAGTAGGCTATAGTGAAGTTGTCATGTTATTACTTGATGATTGAAGTTTGATGTTTTTTGATGGATTTTATGAGACTTGTGATGACTTAGATTGATGATATTATAGTAGTGAATAACGTGCCTATAGTTGACATTGGTTGTTACTATGTGCTTCTAGAATGATATGTTATATGTGATATGGTGAAGTATGTGTGAGCTTTGTTTTGGTAGACTTGTGTCCCTTACTTGATACATGTAAAACTTGAATAAGTATCCTTGACTTAGTGTGCTAAAGCTTTGTAGTATTGTATGTGTGATTGCCATATGACCTTCAACATAGCTAAGAAGGTCCTTTATGTGGAACCTTCATCCTATATTAAAGGTTATGATATCCTTGAAGTTGAAAGCCGTAATGGTATCCTTCTTGTGTGAATGGTGGATTTAGGGTTGATTGGCTGGAACGACATGAAATCATCCTTAATAAACTCATTGAGCTATACTCTTAACTCATGTGATTAGGTTATGAACAAGTTATGGTACCGCTTCATATACTGCTTTATTGAAATACTCCATGAGAATAAAGGCTAGAACCGAGAGAGTATTCTTGGGAAGTTGATCTAACTAAGATGATATTAGAGAACAAAGAAACCCTCGATATTTCTTAACCATGTGCCTATATGGGATGTGTCCCTGTTCTACTATTGGCAAGTAGAACACCCTCCACCGGAGTAGGTTTATGACTTCGGATTCCATGCATATCTAGTATCGTCTATGTCGGTTATTCCATGTTCTCATCATACGGGATACATACTAGTGTTTTAGAAGTTCTATGAAGTTGAGGTAGTGGTATGGGACGCTATCTAGACATTGCACGATAAGGCTTTGAAGATGTTAGTGTGTGAGTCCCTAGGTGTTCTCCAAGACAATTATGTGAATGTCCTTGATTGTTGAATGTCTCTTAAATGGACTAATGAAGATAATGACTTAAGTTTAAAAGCATTTTAATGAATAAGTACTTATCTAAAGTAGCTTTAAGTTAAGGACTGCCCAGTTAAGGTGTGAAGGCAGAATATGAATGGTCTCTTCATCTCTTTCTTAGGGGAGTCTTAAGAGTAGATCTAGATAGGGAAGTTGATGAATGAAATGGGAATAATCTTATCCTAGGTAGTCTAAAGGATCTCTTTGGTGTGTGTGAAGGTATTGAATGGTGGTCGCCTCATAACTCACTCAAGTGAGCCTTAGAATCACCTTTAGTAGGAGGGTCCCATGTTTAGGTGTTTTGAAGTGTCCTTGATGTTGTCTGGTGCTATGTGGCTTATATGTAAAGTTGGTATGACATGTGGTTCTTCTATATTATGATATTGTGTTTTACTCAGAAAGAGCATAATTTATACAAAATTTCTCTTTTATTATGATTTTATGCATTATGCCATACTTAGTACATGCATTGTACTAATTCCATACATTTTGTTTATCTAAAGTTTTAGGTTTAAGATAAGAGGCGTATGTCCTCACTTGATTCGATGACAATACTATCTTTAGATTTCTTTCATTCAAAGTATTGTAGTATTCTTGACTCTAAGATTGGCATATGTTGAGACTTAGTATCTTCTATCATTTTATATGAAAGATATTTTAAGATATTTTTCTTGTGAAAAGTTTTAATTCTGCACTACTTTTCATAAATGTATGTAATGAATGATGTCGAAGGGCTTGAACAAGACCTCCGAGAGGTCAAGTACGCGGTGTGATGATTTGAGAATGCCTTAACTTCTAGGGTGTACTCTCGGGTCGTTACATTTTGATACTTAGCCATAAATTCCACAATATCCTTCTTCATCTGATTATCCCAATAGACCTCCAACATGTCACAGTACATCTTGGTGGATACCATGTGAATGTGATATCGACAACTATGCACTTCTACCAAGAGTTTTTCTCTCAAGTCATTTACATTAGGAACATACAAAATACCTTGATATCAAAGTAAACCATCGCCTCTTTGGGAAAAAGCATTAATGAAAATTTTAAGCACTACTTCCTTCTATTCAACCAAAGTATTATCAAAACCTTTCTTTGCATTCATGTTAGTAACAAAGACAATTAAGAAACATTATGAATAAGAATACAACCCTTGGTAGAGTCAACTAACCGAACACCCAATTGAGCCAATATATAAACATCTCAAACTAACTTTTTTGTTACTATCCTCAATATGAGAAACACTTGTAACGACCCGGGAGCACCCCCAAGTCGTCACAAGGAGTACTTGACCTCTCGAAGGTCTTGTACAAGCCTCTTAGCATTCATTCGTCACATAAATATGCGGAATTAAAACGTTTCACATATAGAGTCACTAGGAAACTCTTTTATAAAAACATAAGAAAGAAACTAAGTGTCGTCATAAGCCATCTTAGACACAAGTCGATATCATAGGGTCACATCCCTTTACATTGAAAAGAAACTCATAGTCTAATACAAAGTCTTTAATGAAAGAAAACTAGAAACATAGTCCATGTCCTCGAACATATGAGGAAATACCGATCTTGAGAGAAATCTACTTCCCAAGCTTCAATTTCTAGAAATCCTCACTTGCCACCTACACTTGTAGACATAGAGAAACATATGGAATTATCACAATTAATTAACTAAGTATGTAAATATGCAAGAAAACCATGCCAAAGGGACGTTTACTTAAATATTTACTTTTCATGCTCCTTTAGTAAAAATATTATAAGACAAGTACAAGAAACATCTTGAAGTCAATATTCACATATAAGGTAAGACCTCAATCATTAAGTAACCCATTTAACCATATAAACACTCTACCTAAAGTTATCTTAAGATCCACCTAAGTAATACCTGAAGAGGCCGCCCATACAACCTCTTCAATACACACCTAGGTATTCCGTAAGGCTACCAAAGATAAAGACCTTTCTATTTCAATATACTAATGCTAGAAGAACATACATCACATAAGTCATTTAGAAGTCAATCATGCAATTAGGAGACTTCACATAACGGTCTTGGAAGACCTAGGGAACTCACTTTAGCATTTTCAAAGCTTAGTCGTGTCATGAGTAGATAGCGTTCCATTCCACTACCCACAGGTTTTAGAACCTATCCAATAACTAGAGTGCACATCCCATATGATGAGAATAGGCATTAATCGACATAGACCACACTAGCTAGGTATGGAATCCGGTGTCGTAAGACCCTACACCATGGAAGGTGTTCTACTTGCCAAAGGTAGAACTAGGATACATCCCATGTAGCCACATGGTTTAGGGGATATCAAGGGATTCTTTGTACTCTAGTATCATTCTCAAGTAGAGATACTACCACAAGCATATCCACTCAGTGCTTCACCTTGTTTCTCATAGAGTAAGTTCATTCACATAACAATATTTGTGAAGGTACTATCTCTAAATCCTACAACTCAAAATACCACTACCAAGAAGGATCCACAAGGGTTTACCGATCAAGGTTCATTAGGATAGCTCATTCATGAAACGGGTACCATGCTAGGTCTATCCGATTCACTTCATTATAAACCTTCTTTTCTTATTGAAGGTTCTATATAAGTCTTTCATAGAAAGGTACCTTATTTAGGTCTATAGATCCTTGACTATCATTGTTTCATACTTTATGACAAGGGTGCCTAAGACTACCAAGCCAAGAGATTACATTAACATAACTTTCATGCATTAAGTAGGGACAACTAGGTCTACCTAATCAAGTACCTAATGAACATATAGAGACTCTTCATAGTATATCATCATCACATACCATCATTTAGAGTAAACATGCTTTCACCTCTCACATGAACATACACGATATCATCCTTCACATTGTACATTTATACAATCCATAACATGATGATTCCTCAATTCACATACTAATGTCGACAAGGCCATGTTCATAGGAATTATAACAATTAAGCACCGCCACCATAAGTGGAACATACCAATCAATAGCAATTCGATACCAATTTTACCTTAGATATAAGAATTGGGTCAACTTACCACCTTACAATGGCCACAATTTCCATTCTTCATCATCTCCAACAATTCCACAGAGTGATAGAACTTATCAATTACAATTTCTATAAGACTAGGACATCAATTCATCCATATGAATAATTCAATAGGACTTAATATATATATCAATACTATAAAGCAAACTATGAACGATTCCTACAATAATCAACTTATAACTCAATAGACCATAACAATCTAAACATGAACTCAACATAATTAGTCATAATCAATATATCCACTTTAAAGCCAAAATTAGGAATTCAAGGAATACATGGGTTTATGGAGTTTTTTTTAATCATAAAACCATCAATAAACATTGAATACTTCATAAATCATCAATTAAAACCTTTTTATGGAAGAACCCATGCTTGAATTCGAAATAGGATTTTTGAGATCTTTTGAAAAGCCTTTGGATTGTCTCCTTGAATAATAGATGAATCAAGGGTGAAATTGCCATACCTTAACGGTAGAAAGCCCACGAAATTAGTGTTGAAAATCTGAGAACTTGACCTTCTTCCTTGGAGCTTCGAAGCTTCATCAATGGAGGTTTTTCAGAGAAGGAATGGAGACCGTTTGATTTCAACTTGAGGATTTTGTTTTGATTTGTTAATTTTGGTTAAACGTTACTCAAAACCCATTTTTAATAAATCCCAAAGTGCCCAAAATACCCCTACAATAATTGGACCTTTTAACAATGTCTGATTTGACTTAAAAACGACGCGACCAAATATGGGACAGTGCTGCGTGTGGTAGGGATACCTCAAAATCTTGGTTCTGGTATTTCATTTGAGGAAGAATGGTTCGTGTTGAGCCCGCATCGCATGGCAAAATTTTTTGCCTTTTGAGTAGCAGCAGCGCGACGCGCAGGCAGCTTCAAAAATAGGTTGCATGGTCGCTGCCTTGGCAGCCTTCTTGCCACACCTTGGGTCCTCCTCAAGGACCCTTTGGTTCGTCCTTGGGGAGTCATGCATGGACGTTTTGACCCTAAAAATTTCCCTCTAAGTGTTAGGGTCATACCCAGTGATTTTAGACTCCAAACAACACCTAAAAACACATACAACACACAACGACACACTAGCACACCAAAAGACTAGTTTCCAAACGTTTAGGTCGTCCTTTGACGATTGAATGCAAAACTCTTTGAAACTGACTTCTAAAGCTATTCTTTATTATTTTTACAAGTTTGTAACTCAAGAAACTAATGTGAATCTCTAATTTATCCTAGTTCATTTTGAGGGTTATTACATTCTCCCCCAGTTGGAAATATTCGTCCTCGAATGACACTTGCAATACTTTAAACACTTCAAAGAGGTAAAGAGTCAAGACTAGCAGCCCACCATAATACATTCAACAATATATTCAATATATCATGCTAGAAGAAACGTCAACTTCTCACACATATAGCCTAAATGAACAACATGAAGGTAGGAACAACATCTAGAGACTCACTATGTGTTAACACTTCGTGTTTCTCATTTCACATTTATGGAGGAACTTCTTTCTCCATATAATATCATGCCACTACAAAATTTTTGCACAAAATACCAATTCTCATAAAAGAACATTTATGAAACATTTTAAAGAATTCACTTTTAGACATGCTCATAAGTCTATTAATGCAAAATTTAGAAAATTTACTATTGATACATAACAACATAAAGGACAAAGTAAATAAAGCTCATTTTACCATATAAACATAAACTAATAAAAATATGCACAATATAAGCAGATCAAGGAAACTCGTTTTAACAAAGACTCCCAACACATGCAACAAGCTACTAGGAAATTCTAACTCTCAAGCTTGAATAGAATAGGAGAAAAGAGACAAAATCCCATCATGCCTACCACATTTCTATGCTCCCCCACTTATAAGGAACCCATCATTACACAAAATGAAAAACTATGACTTACCAGCACCTTCATCCATATTTCCTCCCTTGTTAGCTTGAAGAGCATAGAAACGACTATAATTTGGAGGAAGAGGAACCGTACCCTTACCAAGAGATTTCTTGGCCCCTCTACCTCTAGCAGTAAAAGTAGGACAATCTCTCACCCTGTGATCATTCTTTCAACATCCATAGCACCCACTAGTACCGGCTAGACACTTCCCAAAGTGCTTCTTCTCACAATTTGAGCAAGTAGACATATGAACTTGGGAACCACCTTCCCTTTCTGTCACGACCAAGAAGCACCCCCTAGAAGTAACATGGTGTACTTGATCTCTCGGAGGTCTTATACAAGCCCATAATTATCATTCATCGCATTGTCATAGGTAAATTTAGCAGAAAATTTTAAATTTTCATAGCACATCATATGCTAGAACATCACTTTCAATATATATAAAATATCATAATACATAGTTAAAGACTCTAGTCTCTTTTTGCCATCCTGTACTCAACATCACTAGAGTACATTAGGGACACGGACCTTGTAACATAAAACATAAGAATATTATTAAAAGACTTCACAGTAAACCATAAGTTAGGAAATCCTTGGACTTAAGGATTCATTTCCTTGAGCTTGGGAATCACATATAAAGCTCCTCATCATTTAAAGACATCCTTTAAGCATCCATAAACTACACTTTGTGTAAAAAGGTAGAGAAGAATGGAGTTAGTACAAGAATGCACTAAGTATGGCAACCATGCAAAAACATTCATTAAAAAAGGATATTTTACTTGAAATCATGTATCATGCCTTTTTATGAAAATCTATTAAAACTTTGAAGCAATAGCATTTATACAATTCACATACTTCATATAGGCATATTCAATTGTCATCAATCATATAAAATCATACATAGAATTTAAGGCATTTTTGAATCATTTTACAGTAAGCTTATTCCCCTATTACAGTGAACCTTTTTCTTCTTTTTTCATTAACCTCCCAAGTAACCCTCTAGTGATACTTGGTGCAATGCGTCACTTTAAGGCCACAAAGAAATCATACATACATCCTACATAAGCCATCACATACCATCATAGAGGTATAAAACATCACAGACACATTTAAGCTAAAACCCAAATGACATTACAGTAAGCTCTAGTCATTAAGCACATATACAAACTTTATTTCACATAGAACATTATAAGACCTTACTCATGACCCCAATCTAGGTCTACTAGTGCAATATCCAGGTGAAGCCCAATAACCTCACATATACTTAGTAAACCTTTCATGAGATCATAAGCATCATAATATGTACTTCATACATTAACATATCAAGCATAGACAACTTCATTCATGCCAAGCAAAACCTTCATCATATAATCATTAAAACCAACATTATGCACATAAGGATAGACCTCATCATATAGACTCATTATAACTCATATCATGCACATCTTTATAACAAGTAGACAAATACTACAATGCCATGCATAAAGACATAAACATAATCATAATCATACACCTTAGAACATCTTCCTAGAACTTACTAAAGAGCTAGTTGTGCAATGAATAGGTAAATTCATTACTCTCACCTAGCCTAAGCAACTTTCCTTAGGTCATCATAATTAGTGTCCTAGTAATTTACTTCCATTGTCCATTTTACTTTAGGGAAACTATAGCCGTAACCGACACTAAGACCATGGGTGCTAAACATGAAATTTGGTGTTGTAGAGACTTACAACAGAGAAAGGTGTTCTTACCTAGCCAAGGAAGAACATTCACACATACTAGCATACTAAGTGATATCACATTCTAGATCCTATGGGGCAAACATAGTTTATGGAACTTGGAGGTACAGGTGGAAACCCTCTTTATGCCAAATGGGGCATTATAGTTATTCACTAATGGAAACCCTCTTTATGACTATTGAGGCATTGTAGTTATCCACCTCGTGATGATTATGATGACCTACCTTCCTACAATGGGAAGGGACACACCTCATCTTCAAGTTTACTCGGTGCTAAGCTAAGTTCCCTTTATTAAAAAGCCTTTATTAACATTAGTTTATAAAATTAGTCTTGTGAGAGTTAACTCCTCATATGCTTAGCTTATAGGTCATAAATGAGAGTTCATCAACCAATATCATGTGAGAAACCCTTTCACATGGATACAGCATATTCAAGTACCTATCTAGTTGAGTGTACTCTTGAGAACACCTTTCAAGTGTCCCTCTATTGACTAGATCATTATACATGTGTGTGTACACATATATGTGAGAAATCCTTTCACATAACTCATTAAGGCCACACATGTTCATACATTAATGCATAAGTGTACAAGTGTAACTATATGAGCAATCCATTCATATAGACTTTAGACACTAAGTATAATCATACTTCATCATACTATATATTTCACATTATAGCATATAAGTCATATTCATAACATTTACATGCATTCCTATTCATGTACTTAGAAGACCAACCTAGGAACTATCCTATAAAGGTACACATGTGCAATGCATAGACAAGGTCCCTACCCTTTCCCATACTAGTAGACCTATAAATTCATCCTAGTTAATGATACATCACATACTTTCATAGACATAAGCTTTATATGCATAGTAGTAGACATTAGTTAAATGAGAACAACCTTTCATTAGACACCATGAACCTTTACTACATTGTGAGGATGCATAATGTGTGAGTGTGTGTACATTGGTCAATATGATCAAAAAATGGCTATCAATCAACATATTGAGGCATCCACCCTCTTAGGACCACAATGCACCTTAAATCATAGACTACACATCACATACTTGCATAGGAGACAAGTTAACTTCATATTACACTTAAGACTTCTAACCTTAGCTATTCACACATTCACATAGCGGTACATAGGTGAGGGACATTAATCATTTATACTCATACATGCAGCACCTAATCAAACCTAAACATAGTCATTCATATACTTGTAACTCTAGTAATGCAACCTAGATCAATGCAACCTAGATCATAACTAGAATAGATGACTAGGCATGAGCTTAACATAGGGTGATCATCACTAACACACATTCATAGTATAATTGCCTTCAAATACATGATCACTTTACATATATATTGGCAATAAAGTAATCATCGCCACCATAAGTGGACCATATCACACAATGCCATACAAGGCTTCATCAACTAACAATTCTTTAAGAAAGTAGAGGAGATAGGCAATCTTACCAATTTTCATCCTTTGATCATCATTGATCAATACTCTTTTTTCATCAACAATACAATATAAGGCAGTAGCTACAAGTATCTTTACTTAAACCAAATCCTACATTCATGTACTATAAAGTCAAGATTACAGTGAATACACTACATTCATTAATCAATAGGAAGTAGAGTAATATAGATCACTCACCAATTTCCTAAGTAATGATCATCAATTATAGTTCATCAATAATAAACATGTTGGGCAATAGCTAAAGAGATAATAATCTCAGCCAAATCATGCTTCATCGACCCTAGAATTGAGATCACATCATTTACATGACCATATCAATCTGTAGGCTAGAAGAACCTATATCAATCCTTACCAATTCGACTGTATATATTCATATTGGATCATTATACCTAATTCATCATCACATTACAATGTAGGCAGTAGCTAAGACAATTCATCATGATCGAATCACATAACAATCATTCTAGCATCAAGATCAGAAGTTACTACTTATAGACTAGCCTTATTTAAACCTTTAAAATTTGATCCTCAAGGATCACTCCTCAACAATTCATCATCAATACACATACTAGGCAGTAGATATAAGCATTTTAACATCACTGAATCATAATTCGATTTACATAAGATCAAGATCACAAAGCCCATACATAGGCCAAATTGAGAATTTGAGAGAACATGGGTTCAACATGGAGTTGGATTGAAAAGTACATTCAAATCAGTAGCTAATAGTCGATTCATTAACATTATGCTTTTAAAATAAAATTGAGAAAGAACCCATGACTAGATTGAAAAAGGTGAAGTTTGATCAATAAATTGCATTGAAAACATTGAAAGGAACTCTCTAGATAGAAGATTAACTAGAGATAAAGTATCACCATACCTTTGTTAGATGAAGGAACAACAAAATCTTCATGAAGAATCCATGTGAATTGTAACACTTCAATAATCCAACGTGTCGTAAAGCCTAACATAGGTGTCCTTAAGTCTAGACACTGTTTTATAGGTTAGTTTAATTAATATAGGTCATTTATGAAGTTTAGCAACCAAAACATCCAAGAACGTCTATGACGTTTGGAAGTTGGTTCAAAGGGGTACTAGTGTGCCTTAGCCTATTTGACTAGTTTTTAAGAGTCAGAAATTAATGAAATTTGGTGAAAATGTGTGTAACACGTGTTAGAGATGTTTCATGTTAGAAACATCCGGGTACGACTCCCCAAGGACCAACCAATAGCCCTTGAGGAGGACCCCAACAGGTTGAGGCAACACTGCCGGGGCAGTGTGCATCGACGGGACAGGCTACGGCCCGTGTGTGGACAGACGGGGCGTCGATGCCACCTTCGTCCCACACTTATCAAAGTTGAGGAATCCCTCGCCTGCACAAGTCTCTGAACTTATCTACGGATGTTCAGGATGAGAGGGGGTCCGTCCGTCGACTCACATACGGCCCGTCGACAGGGTTCCGTCTGTGAGGGTCTTGAATTTCCTGCACGTTTTTAACTGGTTTCATTTAATTAGTTAAGGGGTTAGGTGGTATTAGGGGATTAAGGTGGCCTAATTAAGTTATTTAACCTCCCATATAAAGTCCCCAACCCCATTAAGCTAATTAGAACTCTAAAAACAATACCTCTATCTTCTCTCTTCTTTCTCTCTCTATTGGAAGGCTCCATTGAAGGCTAAGTCAAGGAAGGGTATTGGGGGCTGTACAAGGGTGATTTCATCTCCAAATATTCACCAAAACATTTACGTATGGGATCTCTTCACCTTTGAGACGTCTTTCCTCAAAGGGTTCATTCAAAGTGTTTCAAATCTAGAGTTTTCAAATAGGTTTCATCCAATTACAAATTTGAAATTATGATTTGAGTTGTTGATGTTTTCTTTAGGTTATATTGAATATATTAACATGTATTTTAACATGATTATGGTAATTGTTGATGGTCTTGCCTAAATTGAAGAACATGATCCTAAGTCCCTAACCCTAGGTTATGATCTTGACTTATATTGTATATTGTTCATTCAATTGACTTGGTTAAGGGTTGAATTACTACTAGACGATGTTGTATGTTAATTATGAATGAATTAGGGTGATTTATAGTGTTTCACTAGTTCTTGAGAAGTGATCTAGGGTATGATGAATTGACTTAATCATAAACTTTGATCTATTATTGAATTGTGATGTAGTGATTCTTTTAGCCTTGTGACTATATTGGTTATTGAATTATGGTGATTTGATGACCTAATTGAGTTCAACTAAGGGTTGATGGTAAGAACTTGATGATGAGTTGTGAATGAGACTTGGTAAGTCTTGTGACCCCTATACTTTGCTTCAATTATGATAAATTGTGATTGGGTCATGACGATTGTGTTGGAGTATGCCTTGTTTAGGATTGATAGGGTGGTATGATGTTGAATTGAAATGTCTTGCTTATGGTTGTGAGGTTGACTAAGATGTAAAAGTTATAAGAATGATGGTGATTACCAATGTGCCTTATTATGAAATAGTATGTAATTTGTTACCCTTACTTATGTGGATTATGATGAAAGGATTATATTCATGCAATTCCTATTGAGCTATTATGATGATGATTATACAAGGGTTAAACCCTATGACCTAAACTAAGTTATGATTGATAAATAAAGATTAAAGACATTTCAATAAGGGGCTTAGCTTAGCGCCTAGTGAACTTGACAATGAGAGGTGATGGTTTTCCAATAGAGGAAGTGTTACCCTATAGTTCTATATGTGATTTTGACTCCCCTTTGAGGGATACTCATTACGTTGATTCCCATTAGATGAGGCCCTAATTACCAAGTGGTATGTAGAGGTAAATACCTATCTCTTAGTTCTTGAACTATGTTGCCCCCATAGAAAGACTAGCTAGTGGATCCACCTAGAAAGCTCTGTTTATGTTTGATTTTACTTTGGCCGGTAGACCACCTTCCATCGGTGTAAGGTTTTAAAACACCGGATTCCACATTAGCTCATGTTGTGTGTGTCGGTTAAGGCAAGTGTTTCCCTAAACCAAAATGAAGTAATGATGTATAAACTAACTAAAGTAACTTGAGGGGTTTGACTTAGCTTAGGTAGGGGTATGGGACTCTACCTATGCCTTGAACTAGTTTTCCTTGATAGAAGCTTTAGGAGGTTAATATTATGTATGCAAATGATCTTATATGATGATCATGATGCTTATGAACATGCAATTGGTCTTTATTGTTAAAGAATGAAATTATGTGTAATTGAAGACTATGTTATTTGAAGTGAGTTATTATTTATGGTTCTTGTTGGGTTACTTGATTAAGTAAGGTTATGGGGCTTTGCTTGGTCATTGCACTTGTTGACTTTATGAGGATTTATGATTAGTTGTCTTGCTTTGCTATTTACATGATGAACTCTTATTCATGCTTGTGATGTTATTACTTGGTGATAGAGTTATATGAGATTATGGGTTCAAGTATGTTGGTATGCATATAGCTTATTTGATTTGTTGAACACGTCTAAATGATTGTTATGGTTTATTGATTATGTATAAGTCCTTGAAGAGGTAAAATGACATGATTTAACTAAATGTCCCTTTTTAGCATGTTTTGTTGTTATATGTGCATATGGTCTCATACTTAGTACATGTGGAGTACTAACCCCATTTTATCCCCTTTTCCCCAAACATTTTAGGTTCCGCTCGTTGAGGTTTCGTTCGAGGCGATCTAAAAGGAGGCTTGGATATTCTCTCTCATCCAAGTGGTATGTCCTCATTTGGCCGAGGACGATTCCAATATTCTAGCTACGAATTTGCTTAGATATTAAGACACTTATGTTTACTCTATCTTTCATTTGAGGACAAGTTGTATAAGCCTATATGTGGCTTACTTTTATTGTTGAAGGGCTATGCCCAAATTGCTAATGTCATTGTAGATGGTTATGAGATGAGACAGATTTTATGACTCTATTCTATCTTATATATGTATGTGAAATAAAAGTAGAAGACTAAGTAATGCTCTTATACAAAGGGTCTATGTATACTGAATATTATTACTATTACGTGTATGTAAACCTCAATGTAGAAGTAGTAAAAGTTTTAAATTCTTCCGTATTTTTGACTTGTGAATACAATGATGAAAACTAAGGGGCTAGTCTTAGTCCTCAAAGAGGACGACGACGACGGTTTCGTATAGGGGGTAAACCCGGATGTGACAAACTTGGTATCAGAGCATGAGGTTAATTATCCTAGATAAGGGTGTCTCTCTCAATCACGTCTATGTAGATTCGTACTCATAATTGTGAAGCGCGCCACACTTATGAATAGGAATCTATATGATGCTTAAGAATCTCTCTCTTTCTTGGAAATCCAATGTCGTGCCTCTAGAGAAACTATTATGTGCTTTCACCTAAACCTTGTATTTTTGTTATAGGCAATGAATACTGGAGGAATGCGGCTCGAAGGCTTGAGGAGGAGGTTGCTAATGCGGGAGCTCCTCCCCGTGTTGATCAAGACCCTCCACTTGAAGAGGAAGTTAATGTTGAACAAGTTCCGGCCAATCCTCCACCTTTGATGGAGGGTGAGGTAAGAGCAGCCCTTATCCAAATGACCCAAGCCATTACTACTCAAGCTCAAGCCGCTACTATTCAAGCCCAATCTATGACGGCCCAAGCTAATCGGGAGGTAGTACCCGAGCCAATCAACAAGTCTCTACCACGGCATCTCATCTAAGGGACTTCACTCGAATGGACCCTCCCACTTTTTATGGGTCTAGGGTTGATGAAGAACCCCAAGAGTTGATCGATGAAGTCTATAATATACTCTTTGCCATAGGGTTAAGGACTAGTGAGAAGATCGAGTTAGCCACATATCAACTCAAGGATGTGGCTCAAACTTGGTATGTTCAATGGAGGGACAATAGGCCTCTTCGGGGTTGACCGGTGACTTAGGAGATTTTCAAGAAGGCATTCCTTGATCGGTTCTTTCCTAGGGAGATGAGGGAAGCTAAAGTGATGGAGTTCATCAACCTTCTTCAAGGAGGTATGAGTGTTCTTGAGTATTTCATGAAATTTACTCAATTGTCAAAATAGGCTCCTTCTTTGGTTTCCGATCCTAGAGATAAAATAAGACGCTTTGTAACGGGGGTGTCAGATGATTTGCAAGAGGGGTGCCATTCAGCTATGCTACATGACAACATGAACATCTCTCATCTTATGGTGTATGCTAGGCAAGTGGAGGAGGCAAGGTCTAGGAGGAAAAGTAGAGATGCAAAAAGGGAAAAATCTTAAGATGGTGGTTCTTCCAAGAATAGGCTTGAGATTCAAGACAAGCCTAAGTTCAAAAAGAGGTTCTCTAATCAAGTCCCATCCAAGTTCCCTAAGCCTCGTGATTACAAGGTTGATAAACCTAGATCTAAAAAGGGAAGTAGTGGGAACTCACCGAATGAAAAGCCTACATGTACTAAGTATGGAAAGGGTCATTTGGGTGAATGTTTGGTCGGAACGGGCAATTGTTTTGGTTGTGGCAAGAGTGGCCACAAGGTTAGAGATTGTCCTAACATGAAAGGGCAAGATAAGAGTGGGAAAGCAAGTGGTTCTAGTGATGCTCCAAAGAAGAACCGTTTCTATGCTCTTTGTACTAGGGGTGAGAAAGAGACCTCTCCCGATGTGGTGAACGGTATGTTAAAAGTCTTTCTATTGATGTTTATGCTTTACTTGACCTGGGTGCTACCTTGTGTTTCGTTACACCTCTTGTAGCTAAAAAGTTTGATGCTTTACCCGATATTTTGCATGAACCCTTTTTAGTATCTACTCAGGTGGGTGAGTCGGTAGTTGCAAAGAGGGTATATAGGAATTTTCCTATCATGTTGCCCAATAGAGTTTCTAATGTTGACCTAGTAGAACTAGATATGATTGATTTTGATATCATTTTGGGTATGGATTGGTTGCATTCTTGCTTTTCCACTATTGATTGTAGGACAAGGGTGGAGAGATTTAATTTCCCAAATGAACCCGTTGTTGAGTTGAAGGGGGGAAGTTCTATTCCTAGAGGTCGTATCATTTCTTGTTTGAAAGCTTGCAAAATGATCTCTAAGGTATGCCTATATCATATAGTGAGAGTCCAAGACCTTGACTCCTAAATTCCTCCCATTGACTCGGTCACCATAGTGAGTGCATTTTCGGAGGTCTTCCCTAATGACCTTCCCGGTATTCCTCCGAACGGGAAATTGATTTTGGTATCGATTTGCTACTGGAAACAAACCCCATTTCAATTCCTCCTTATCGGATGGCTCTGGCCGAATTAAAGGAGTTGAAGTCACAACTTAAAGATTTACTAGACAAGGGCTTCATAAGGCCTAGTATTTCTCCATGGCGTGCACCGATTTTGTTTGTAAAGAAGAAAGATGGGTCCTTGAGAATGTGTATTGACTACCGCCAACTCAACAAGGTCACTATTAAGAATAAGTATCCTCTCCCTTGGATTGACGACTTGTTTGATCAACTCCAATGGGCAAACTACTTTTCAAAAATTTACTTGAGATCGGGGTATCAACAACTTAGGGTAAGAGGTGAGGATATACAGAAGACGGCATTCTGAACTAGATATGGGCACTATGAGTTCTTAGTTATGTCCTTTGGTGTCACTAATTCTCCAGTGGCGTTTATGGACCTAATAAATATGGTGTTTCAAAGTTACCTAGATTCATTTGTCCTTGTGTTCATTGATGACATCTTGGTATATTCGAAAAAGGAGGGTGATCACATGGTTCATTTGAGGGTGGTATTGCAAACCCTTAAAGAGCATCAATTGTTTACCAAATATAGCAAAATGTGAGTATTGGTTGAGGTCGGTAACATTTCTTGGTCACATCATCTCTAGTGAAGGAGTTGAGGTAGAACCAAGGAAGATGGAGGCGGTGAGAAGTTGTCCTAGACTATTGAGTACAACTGACATTAGGATTTTCTTGGGTTTAGAGGGTTACTATCGGAAATTTGTGGACGGTTTTGCGTCCATAGCATCTCCCTTGACTATGTTGACCCAAAAGAGTAAAACGTTTGAGTGGTCGGAGGCATGTTAAAAGAGTTTCCAAATCTTTAAAGATAGGCATACTTCCGCTCTGTTGTTGACTTTACCGGAGGGAACAAAGGGTTTCGTTGTGTATTATGATGCATCCCTTGTGGTTTTGGGGTTTGTACTTATGTAACATGGCAAAGTGATTGCCTATGCTTCGAGGTAACTTAAGGTTCATGAGAGAAACTATCAAACTCACGACCTTGAGTTAGCGTCCGTGGTATTTGCTTTAAAGATATGGAGGCATTACTTGTACGGTGTTCATGTCGATGTCTTCACCGACCATAAGAGTCTACAATATGTGTTTACCCAAAAGGAGTTGAATCTCTGACAAATGAGGTGGTTAGAATTCTTGAAAGATTACGACATGAGTGTCCTCTATCACCCCGGCAAGGCCAATGTGGTTGTGGATGCCCTAAGTCGTACGACTATGGGTAGTGTTTCTCCCATAGATTTTTCCCAAAAAGACCTAGTAAAAGATGTTCATAGGTTGGTTAGGTTGGGTGTGAGGTTGGGAGACTCTCCGAATGGTGGTGTGTTGGTTCGACATAACTCTGAGTCATCTTTGGTGGTTGAGGTGAAGTCCAAACAACACCTTGATCAACCATTGATGGAATTGAAAGAGTCGGTCCTTGGGAAGCTAAATGAATCATTCTCCTTAAGGGGGATGGTGTTTTGAGGTACCAAGGGAGATTGTGTGTTCCTGAGGTAGATGGGTTGAGGGACCGGATCCTTGAGGAAGCCCATGGGTCCCGCTAATCTGTTCATCCGGGTGCCACAAAGATGTACCATGAACTTAAGTAAACTTATTGGTGGGAAGGTTTGAAGAAAGACATAGCAGAATTTGTTGCTAAGTCTCCAAATTACCAACAAGTGAAGGCGGAACATCTAAAGTCGGGTGGCTTACTACAATAAATCCAAATTCCTACTTGGAAGTGGGAAGACATCAATATGGATTTTGTGGTAGGTTTACCTAAGAGTCAAAAGCAATATGACTCCATATGGGTGGTGGTTGGTAGGTTGACCAAGTCCGCTCACTTTATTCCCGTCAAGTCTACTTATTCGGCCGAAGATTATGCTAAGATCTTCATAGATGAGATTGTGTGTCGCCATGGTATTCCATTATCCATCATATCGGATAGGGGTGCACAATTCACATCTATGTTTTGGAGGTCATTTCTAGAATGGTTAGGTACTAAGGTGAAGTTGAGTACCGCTTTTCATCCCCAAATGGATGGTCAAGCGGAACGTACTATTCAAACCCTTGAAGATATGCTTCGAGCTTGTATCATTGACTTCAAAGGAAGTTGGCATAAGCACTTGCCTTTTGTAGAGTTTGCTTACAATAATAGTTTCCATTCATCCATTTCCATGGCTCCCTATGAAGCCTTGTATGGTAGGAAGTGTAGGTCTCCTATTGGGTGGTTTGAAGTCGGTGAGTCATCAATTTTTGGTCCTAATTTGATTTATAAAACTTTGGAAAAAGTTCATATTATAAGAAATCGCTTGCAAATGGCCTATAGTCGGCAAAATTCTTATGCCGATCATAGGAGGAGGGATCTTGAGTTTGAAGAAGGTGATAAGGTGTATTTGAAAATTTCACCTATGAAGGGAGTTTTTAGATTTGGCAAGAAAGGGAAGTTGAGTCCTCGTTATGTGGGTCCCTGTGAAATCTTGCAAAGGGTTGGTAAGGTTGCCTATGAGTTGAGGTTGCCTAGTGAATTGGCTTCGGTTCATCCGGTTTTTCATGTTTATATGCTTAAGAAGTGTGTCGGTGATCCCGAGTCCATTATTCCTATTGAGGGTCTTGGTGTAAAGGATAATCTCTCGTATGAAGAGGTTCCGGTTCAAATCCTTGATAGGCAAGTGAAAAGGTTGAGGAACAAATAGGTGGTATCCGTAAATGTGTTATGAAAAAATATCCTAGTTGAGGGTGCAACATGGGAGGCCGAGGCCTACATGAAGTCCCATTACCCTCATCTTTTTTATAATTAAGGTTAGTCAATCTTTTTAATAATATAAATATGACTAGAAATTGAAGTTTCTTGATTTTTGGGTGAAATTTTGCAAAAGGTGCATTTTTGGAAACTTCACAGTGATTACTGTGATTGTGACTTGAACTTGAATTTTTTGGTTTTGGCTTGTTTTGAGTTATGTTGCGCATTTTGACATGGTGAGTCTTTATGAAATAATGTATATCATGTTGATAAGTTGAACTTGATTTTAATTGACTAATATATGTCATGTTGAGCTCATATTGTCGTTGTGAGAAGGAAATGCCTCATGAAGAAATGTTTGAGTCTCATATTTGGTAATTGAAGTTTTTAAATTGCCTTGATTAAAATGATATTTATTATGTTGTATTGCATTCATGTTGGTTGGGCTGCTAGTCTTGAGTCTATTCCTACCTTCAAAAGAGTTTTAGTGTCATTCGGGGACGAATGTTCCTAATAGGGTGATAATGTTACACTTCGGAAATTCAAGACGTGTTGTAAAGCCTAACATAGGTGTCATGAAGTCAAGACACTGTTTTAAGGTTAGTTTAATGAATATAGGTCATTTAGGAAGTTTAGAAACCAAAACGTTCTAGAACGTCTATGACGTTTGGAAGTTTGTTCAAAAGGGTACTAGTGTGCCTTAGCCTATTTGACTAGTTTTTAAGAGTCGGAAATTAATGAAATTTGGTAAAACTGTGTGTAACACGTGTTAGATATGTTTCATGATCGAAACGTTCGGGTACGACTCCCCAAGGACCAACCAAGGGCCCTTTAGGAGGACCCCTACAGGTTGAGGCAACACTGCCTGGGAAGTGTGCATCGACGGGACAGGCTACGGCCCGTGTGTGGACAGACGGGGTGTCGATGCCACCGTCGTCCCACACATAGCCAAGTTGAGGAAGCCCTTGCTACACAAGTCTCTGAACTTACCTACGGATGTGCAGGACGAGAGGGGGTCCGTCCGTCGACTCACAGACCGCCCATCGACGGGGTTCCGTCTATGAGTGTCTTGAATTTCCTGCACATTTTAATTGGTTTAATTTAATTAGTTAAGGGGCTAAGTGGTTAATTAGGAGATTAAGGGGGCCTAGTTAAGTTATTTAACCTCTCATATAAAGTCCCCAACCCCATTAAACTAATTAGAACTCTAAAAACAATTCCTCTATCTTCTCTCTTCTTTCTCTCTCTATTGGATGACTCCATTGAAGGCTAAGTCAAGAAAGGGTATTGGGGGCTGGAAAAGGGTGATTTCATCTCCAAATCTTCACCAAAACGTTGAGGTATGGGATCTCTTCACCTTTGAGACCTATTTCCTCTCAAAGGGTTCATTCAAAGTGTTTCAAATCTAGAGTTTTCAAATGGGTTTCATCCAATTACGAATTTGAAGTTATGAATTGAGTTGTTGATGTTTTATTTAGGTTATATTGAATATATTAACATGTATTTTAACATGATTATGGTAATTGTTGATGGTCTTGCCTAAATTGAAGAACATGATCCTAAGTCCCTAACCCTAGGTTATGATCTTGACTTATATTGTATGTTGTTCATTCAATTGACTTGGTTAAGGGTTGAATTACAACTAGATGATGTTTCTATGTTAATTATGAAAGAATTAGGGTGATTTATAGTGCTTCATACTAGTTCTTGAGAAGTGATCTAGGGTATGATGAATTGACTTAATCCTAAGCTTTGATCTATTATCGAATTGTGGTGTCGTGATTCTTTTAGCCTTGTCATTATATTGGTTATTGAACTATGGTGATTTGATGACCTAATTGAGTTCAACTAAGGGTTGATGGTAAAACCTTGATGATGAGTTATGAAGGAGACTTGGTAAGTCTTGTGATCCCTATACTTTGCTTCAATTTTGATAAATTGTGATTGGGTCATGATGATTGTGTTGGAGTATGCCTTGTTTAGGATTGATAGGGTGGTATGATGTGGAATTGAAATGTCTTTCGTATGGTTGTGAGGTTGACTAAAATGTAAAAGTTATAAGGATGATGGTGATTACCAATGTGCCTTATTATGAAATAGTATGTAATGTGTTAACATTACTTATGTGGATTGTGATGAAAGGATTATACTCATGCAATTCCTATTGAGATATTATGATGATGATTATACAAGGGCTAAACCCTATGACCTAAACTAATTTATGATTGATAAATAAATATTAAGTACATTTCAATAAGGGACTAAGCTTATCAACGAGTGAACTTGACAATGGGAGGTGATGGTTTTCCAATAAAGGAAGTGTTACCCTATAGTTCTATATGTGATGTTAACTCCCCTTTAAGGGATACTCATTACATTGATTCCCATGAGACGAGGCCCCAATTACTAAGTGGTATGTAGAGGGAAATAGCTATCTCTTAGTTCTTGAACTATGTTGACCCCATAGGAAGACTAGCTAGTGGATCCACCTAGAAAGCTGCGTTAATGTTTGAATTTACTTTGGCCGATAGACCACCTTCCATCGGTGTAAGGTTTTACAATACCGGATTCCACATTAGCTCATGTGGTCTATGTCAGTTAAGGCAAGTGTTTCCCTAAACCAAAATAAAGTAATGATGTATAAACTAACTAAAGTGACTTGAGGGGTTTGACTTAGCTTAGGTAGGGGTATGGGACTCTACATATGCCTTGCACTAGCTGCCTTGATAGAAGCTTTAGGAGGTTAATATTATCTATGTAAATGATGATAAATGTAAATGATCTTATATGATGATTATGATTGTTATGAACATGCAATTGGTCTTTATGGTTAAAGTATGAACTTATGTGTAATTGAAGACTATATTATTTGAAGTGAGTTATTATTTATGGTTCTTGTTGGGTTACTTGATTAAGTAAGGTTATGGGGCTTTGCTTGGTCATTGCACTTGTTCACTTTATGAGGATTTATGATTAGTTGTCTAGCTTTGCTATTTACATAATGAACTCTTATTCATGCTTGTGATGTTATTACTTGGTGATAGAGTTATATGAGATTATGGGTTCAAGTATGTTGGTATGCATATAGCTTATTTGATTGGTTGAACATTTCTACATGATTGGTATAGTTTGTTGATTGTGCATATGTCCTTGAAGAGGTAAAATGGCATGATTTAACTAAATGTCCCTTTTTAGCATGTTTTGTTGTTATATGTGCATATGGTCTCATACTTAGTACATGTGGCGTACTAACCCCAGTTTCTCCCCTTTTCCCAAAACATTTTAGGTTCCGGTCGTTGAGGTTTCGTTCGAGGCGATCTAAAAGGAGGCTTGGATATTCTCTCTCATCCAAGTGGTAGGTCCTCATTTGACCGAGGACGATGCCAATATTCTAGCTACGGATTTGATTAGATATTAAGACACTTATGTTTACTCTATCTTTCATTTGAGGACAAGTTGTATAAGCCTATATGTGTCTTACTTTTATTGTTGTAGGGCTATGCCAAAATTTCTAATGTCATTGTAGATGGTTATGATATGAGACTGATTTTATGACTCTATTCTATCTTATATATGTATGTGAAATAAAAGTAGAAGACTAAGTAATCTTCTTATACGAAGGGTCTATGTATACTCGATATTAATACTATTACACGTATGTAGAGGTCTATGTAAACCTCAATGTAGAAGTAGTAAAAGTTTTAAATTTTTCCGTATTTTTGACTTGTGAATGCAATGATGAAAACTAAGGGGCTAGTCTTAATCCTCAAAGAGGACGACGACGACGTTTACGTCTAGGGGGTAAACTCGGATGTGAAAGGAATCCTTTCTCCAAGTTGTTCTTGAGCTTCAACTCCAATGGAGGTTTCTAGAGAGAATATTTTGGGAGAGGGAAGTCTAATTTTGAATTGAGGATTGGGAATGGGGTTGTCACATTTTTAATCACTTAAATACACACAAAAATAACCAAATAAACCATCTAGGGTCAGGTTAGCATGTGGGGTGTATTTCCCATTCACCCAATAATTGAAACAGCGTGCATGGCAGTTGCTGCAGCCTGCATCGACGGCCTCAAACGACTCCCAGTAGGTCCATCGATGGACCGTGTTGCAGGCCTTCATTTGGTTATGGGGCTTGAAAACTGCCTTGAGCCTTCACCAGGCTAAGTGTCCATCGACGCCTCACCATCGACGGGGCTTAGGTGAACCTACTGGGCGTCGATTATAGGTCGTTAGTAGACACTGCCAAAGTAGTGTCTTGGCAGACTTTGGGTCCTCCTTTAGGGACTCTTGCGGGACCCTTGGGGGGTCATACCCGGACATTTCCATTGTAAATGTACACCTTACCATGTTAGAGAACTTCCATTCATGTTTCATCAAGACAAACACATAAAACATGTCAAGAAACACCATTACACACATGCACGTCTCAAGGGCTAACTTTCAAACTTCTTGGACGTTTGACCTCCAAAATTCATGAAACTTAACTTACTTCCTATAAACATCATTATAACTCATATAAGGACTTCATAAGCCCAGGACACACACATATTCACATAAAAACACATAAGGCCCCTTTGGTGACTAGTCATCGAACGTCTTGGTCGTCCCTTGACGTTTGACTTCCAAATCACCTATATCTTTAGACACTACCTAATTACAACCTTAGAAACCATTTTAGGATTTCAAAACATCAAGACACAAACTTTAGGCTCTAGACACCTTAACTCATTTTAGGGGTCTTACAATATCCCCCACTTGGGAACATTCGTCCTCAATGAAACTTGGAACACTTTAATCATAACAAAGACTTCAATGAATCATAGAGCAGATCTCATTATTCATACAATCATCACATAGAAGTCAATGCACCAAACCTACAAGGAACAGAAACTTCACACCACTTAGCACTCAATGCGACACAAGTAAGCCACACTTTCACTCACTTATGCTTAATGCATCAAAAACTTAAGCTCTTTACATTTCATTGGAGGAATATCCTTCTCCTAATCATAACATGGTATTTTAATTTCATTTTAATAATAGCTAATTATGAAACCATCTTTAAGTCACACTTAGGGAGATTCAACAACACTCAAGAGACTTAATAAGCACTCATACTTCAATGCACATAGACTTGAGTTAAGTAGGTTGACAATAGATTCGTAGTAGTTAGGCATAATTCCATGGGTCCATACTCAACCATACCATGATTAGTTGTGTCCATGGAGGAATGTCCTTCTCCTTAACACACTTACATGTCTCATGAGTTCATAGGCAAGCAATGCACAAAGATCTATTCATTTCAAATGAGAATTTCTCAACTTTTTAACCAAAAGAATGTTCATACTTTATTCATAGTGAAGTCATAATGGTAATTCACACCACACATATTACAA
Source organism: Solanum sitiens (assembly GCA_016801875.1). Lineage (NCBI taxonomy): Eukaryota > Viridiplantae > Streptophyta > Magnoliopsida > Solanales > Solanaceae > Solanum > Solanum sitiens. The sequence continues at coordinate 1,679,178 of JABWTJ010000061.1, forward strand.
CAATGGGAAGTCATTTCACCAAATTTCAATTTCTAGCTTAACACTAGCTTTCATAAACATGCATCAATTTTGGAAAAACCTCACTATTTATAGGGACACACAAGGACACTAGCTAAACATGCCTTCACTTTTCAAGAGTGAGCCTACAATCATGCTTTCCAAAACATAAAAGTCACATAGTTTTCATGAGACTCCTCATTTTTCATTATAAATAGACTCAATTTCTCATTACAAGGTTAAACCTTACACATCAAAAGTGACTACAAATATGCTTCTTACCTTATCTCATGAAGTTAGATGCACAACTAGCATATCAAGATGCACACTCGACACGAGAAAACATGCATTTGATCAAAATTCCTTTTTCATGTACTTTAGAATCTTCAAAACATGTTTAACATAGTGTCATTTAAGACATACAAAACATGGGGAGAACATGCAATTCATACTTAAATGCAAGGCTCCTATCATGAACTAGATTGTAGGATCTCATTAGTTTCAAGCTCAAGTAAAAATCGAAGGACAAGGTAGAAATATCTACAACCTTACTACTCTTATCACCATCCCCACTTAGGGTAAATCCAACTAAGAGCAACTTAACCCAACCTCAAGAGGATCTTAACTTACCAACCTCCATCACCATCACTTAAACGTGATTACAACTTTAGAAGGAATTATACTAACTCAACATAGGAATACCAAAGGGTATTCTATACCTTATCATCAAGGCAAATTATCCCAAATCATCAAATTAGGTCATACTACCCAACAACATAAGGTTTTCAACAATACTATGATCATCAAGGGTCATACATCATTAGGGGAAACAATAGAGGAGACTTAGCCGTAAGGACTCTTTCTTTCTTTCAACCTTACAGTAAGGTAACTTATAGGTCAATCAAACTCACATCATCACCCTACAAGATAAGCATACTACCTTCACTCCTAGGATAAAGTCTAGTCAAAGGATTACAATCAATACAAGAAACCTATTAAGGTTCACATATATAAACAAAGGGCAACATTTGAACCACTACACATATATAAGGGCAACAATCAACACTTTTAAGCACATATACTTAGGGCAGCATGCTTCCATAGGTAGTCACTAAGCATTTCAAGATCAAATAATAACATTAGGCTACCACCATGCAAAACCACCTAGTAACACACCATTCCAAAGGAGATTTATTTTAACTATAACAGCTTCTAACATGCTTTAACCATACCATGGCATACATTTCTCAACAAAACATGCCATTTCACATAGATCTCTTATATATATAGCCACAAGTGCATCATATCAACATAAGCCAAAGTTTACCTTCACACATACTCATCAAACCATAAAACCATGATAAGCATCAAACTCACCTTTTCTTTCTCAAGCATAGTGAGGCCATCTCATCCAAGCAATCACATTTAAAAGACCACCAGACAAGAAAACATAAGAGAGAGATCTTAAAGGGTTAAGTTCTATAGAACGAAATGAGAATGATGAAGAAGGGATACTCTATCGTCCTATAGCCTCTCGCCCATGGATGTGTCGCGACTCACCACCAATGAATGAGACTCTACTAGACGTGTCAATATGAGACTTTTGGAACCTAAGACCACTTTTATAAACCTGATGCTCTGATACCACGTTTGTTATGACCGGAGAGCACCCCCTAGAAATAACATGGCGTACTTGACCTGTCGGAGGTCTTATACAAGCCCATACTTGTCATTCATCAAATTGTCATAGGTAAAATTAGAGGAAAATTTAAAACTTTCATAGCACATCATATGCTAGAACATCACTTCCAATATATATAAAATATCATATTACATAGTTAAAGTCTCTAGTCTCTTTTTGCCATCCTAGACTCAACATCACTAGAGTCATTAGGGACACGACCCTTATAACACCAAACATAAGTATATTATTACAAGCCTTTATAGTAAACCATAAGTTAGGAAATCCTTGAGCTTGGGAATCACATATCAAGCTCCTCATCATCTAAAGACATCCTTTAAGAATCCATAACATACAGTTTGTATAAAAAGGTAGAGAAGAATGGAGTTAGTACAAGAATGCACTAAGTATGACAACCATTCAAAAACATACATTACAAAGGGACATTTTACTTGAAATCATGGATCATACCTTTTTATGAAAATCTCTTAAAACTTTGACACAATAGCATTTATAAAATTCACATACTTCATATAGGCATATTCAATGGTCATGAATCATATAAAATCATACATAGCATTTAAGGAATTCTTGAATCATATTACAATAAGCTTATTTCCCTATTACGGTGAACCCTTTTTCTTCTTTATTCATTAACCTCCTAAGTAACCCTCTAGTGATACTTGGTGCAATTAGTCACTTTAAGGCCACAAACAAATCATACATACATCCTACATAAGCCATCACATACCACCATAGAAATATAGAACATCATAGACACATCTAAGCTAAGACCCTAATGACATTACAGTAAGCTCTAGTCATTAAGAACATATACCAACTTTACTTCACATAGAACATTATAGGACCTTACTCATGACCGTAGTCTCGGTCTACTAGTGAAATGTACATGTGAGACACCATAACCTCACACATAATTAGTAAACCTTTCATGAGATCATAAGCATCATAATTTGTACTTCATACATTAACATGTAAAGCACAGACAACTTCATTCATGCCAAGAAAAACCTTCATTATATGATCATTAAGACAAACATTATGCACATAAGCAGAGACCTCATCATATAGACTCATTATAAGTCATATCATGCACATCTTCATAATAAGTAGACAAATACTACAATGCCATGCATGAAGACATAAACATAATCATAATCATACACCTTAGAACATCTTCCTAGAACTTCCTAAAGAGTTACTTGTGCAATGCATAGGTAAGTTCATTACTCTAACCTATTGCAAGCAACTTCCCTTAGGCCATCCTAGTTAGAGTCCTAGTCATTTACCACTATAGTCCATTTTACTTTAGGGAAATTATAACCTTAACCGATACTAAGACCATTGGTGCTAAACATGAAATTTGGTGTTGTAGAGCCTTATACCAAAGAAAGATGTTCTTACCTAGACAAGGTTGAACATTAACACATACTAGCATACTAAGTGATATCACTTGCTAGATCCTATGTTGTAAGCATAGTTTATGGAACTTGGAGGTACATGTGGAAACTCTCTTTATGCCAAATTGGGACTTATAGTTATTCACTTATGGAAACTCTCTTTATTTCTATCGAGGCATTGTAGTAATCCACATCGTGAGGATTATGATGACCTACCTTTCTACAATTGGAAGGGACACCCCTCATCTTCAAGTTCACTCGGTGCTAAGCTAAGTTCCCTTTATTAAAAAGCCTTTATTAACATTACTTTATAAAATTAGGCTTAGGAGAGTTAACTCCTCATATGCTTAGCTCATAGGTCATAAATGAGAGTTCATCAACCTATATCATGTGAGAAACCCTTTCACATTCACATAGCATATTCAAGCACCTATCTAGTTTAGGGTACTCTTGAGAACACCTTTCAAGTAATCCTCCATTGACTAGATCATTATACATGTGTGTGTATACATATATGTGAGCAATCCTTTCACATAACTCATTAAGGCCACACATGTTCATACATTAATGCATAAGTGTACAAGTGTAACTATATGAGCAATCCATTCATATAAACACATTTAGACACTAAGTATAATCATATTTCATCATACTATATACTTCATATTATAGCATATAAGTCATATTCATAACATGTTCATGCATTCCTATTCATGTACTTAGAAGACCAACCTAGGGACTATCCTATGAAGGTACACATGTGCAATGCATAGACAAGGTCTCATACCCTTGACCATACTAGTACACCTCTAAAGTCAACCAAGTTAATGATACATCACATACTATCATAGACATAAGCTTTACATGCATAGTACTAGACATTAGTGAATATGAGAACAACCTTTCATTAGACACCATGAACCTTTACTACATTGTAAGCATGCATAATGTGTGAGTGCGTGTAGATTGGTCAACGTGATCACATAATGGCTATCAATCAGCATATTGATGCAGCCACCCTCTTTGGACCACAATTAACCTTAAAGCATAGACCACACAACACATACTAGCATAGGAGACAAGCTAACTTCATATTACACTTAAGACTCCTAACCTTATATATTCACACATTCACATAGGGGTACATAGGTGAGGGACATTAATCATTTATACTCATCAAGGTAGCACCTAATCAAATCCCAACATAGTTGTTCAATACCTGTAACACTAGTAATGCAACCTAGATCATAACTAGAATAGATGACTAGGCGTGAGCTTCACTTAGGGTGATCATCACTAACACACATTCATAGTAAATTTCATTCAAGGCCATGATCACATCACGTATATATTGGCATTAAAGTAATCACCGCCACCAGAAGTGGACCATACCACACCATGCCATACAAGGATTCATCAACTAATAATTCTGTAAGAAAGTAAAGGAGATAGGCAATCTTACCAATTTAGCATCCTTTGATCATCATTGATCAATACTCCTTTTTCATCCACAATAAAATATAAGGCAGTACGTACAAGTATCTTTACATAAATAAAATCCCACATTCATTTACTATAAAGTTAATATTACAGTGAATACACTATATTCATCAATCGATAGGAAGTAGAGTAATATAGATCACTCACCAATTTCTCTAGCAGTTATCATCAATTATAGTTCATCAATAATAACCATGTAGGTCAGTTGCTAAAGAGATAAACACGTAAGATAAATCATGCTTCATCTACCCTAGAATTGAGATCACATCATATACATTACCATATCAATCTATAGGCTAGAAAAACCTAGATCAATCCTTAACAATTTGATTGTATCTATTAATATTGGATCAATTATACCTAATTCATCCTCACATTACAATGTAGGAAGTAGCTAAGATAATTCATCATGCTCGAATCACATAACAATCATTCTAGCATCAAGATCACAAGTTACTACATTATAGACTAGCCTTATTCAAACCTTCAAACGTTGATCCTCATGGATCACTCCTCAAAAATTCATCATCAATACACATACAAGGAAGTAGATATAAGCATTTTAACATCATTGAATCATAATTCGATTTACATAAGATCAAGATCACCAAGCCCATAGAAGGCTAAATCGAGAATTTGAGAGAACATGTGTTAAATATGGAATTGGATTGAAAATCAAATTCAAATCAGTAGCTAATCTTCAATTCATTAACATTATGCTTTTGAAATCAATTTGAGAAAGAACCCATGGCTAGATTGAAGAAGGAGAAGTTTGATCATGAACTTGCATTGAAAACATTGAAAGGAACTCTCTAGATGGAAGATTAACTAGATATGAAGGATCACCATACCTTTTTTAGATGAAGGAAACACGAAATCTTCATGAAGAATCCATGGGAATCCAAGATCCAATATATTCTAGAGCTTCAACTCCAATGGAGGTTTCTAGAGAGAATATTTTGGGAGAGGCAAGTCTAATTTTGAATTGAGGACTGGGAATGGGGTTGTCATTTTTTTAATCACTTAAATACATCCAAAAATAACCAAATAAACCACCTATGGTCATGTTATCACGTGGAATTTCCCATTCACCCCATAATTGAAACAGCGTGCGTGGCAGTTGTTGTAGCCTACATCGACGACCTCAAACGATGCCCAGTAGGTCCATCGACGGACCATACTACAGGCCGTCATTTGGTCCTAGGCTTGACAACTGCCTTGAACCTTCAGCAGGCTAAGTTTGCATCGACGCCTCACCATCGACGGGGCGTAGGTGAACCTACTGGCCGTCGATTGAAGGTCGTTGGTAGACACTACCTTGGCAGACTTTGGGTCCTCTTTAAGGTCCGCTTGCGGGGCCCTTGGGGAGTCATTCCTGGACGTTTCCAACGTAAATATACACCTTAACATGTTAAAGACCTTTCATGCAAGTTTTACCCAAAAAAAACACGTAAAATATGTCAAGACACACCATGACACACATGCACGTCTCAAGGGCTAACTTTCAAAAGTCTTGGACGTTATTGAACGTTTAACATCCAAACTTCATGAAACATAATATACTGCCTATAAAAATCATTATTACTTATATAAGGACTTCATAAGCCCATGAAACACACATAAGCACATAAAAACACATAAGGACCCATTGGTGACTAGTCGTCGAACGTTTTGATCGTCCCTTGAAGTATGACTTCCAAAAAGACTAAATCTTTAGACACTACCTCATTACAATCTTAGAACCCATTTTAGGATTTGAAAACATAAAGACAGAAAAGTTAGGCTCTAGATTCCTTAATTCATTTTAGGGGTCTTACACTTTCATAGTTAGCCTTAGAAGCACTAGGAACATCTTGATTTGGAGCCCTCTTCTTAAACCTAGGTTGGCCTTGATCATCGGTTCTTCCCCTATTCACATATCTACCCCTCTTTTCAAGCTTAGACACGTCAATGGATTGAGCATACACAATAAGCCTAGATAGAGTCATGTCATTATGGAGCATTGTCGTACGTCACTCTTCCTTCACAAGATCAAAAACACCGGTCAAGAACCTACTCATCTCATCTCTAGGGTTAGACATCAATGATAGAGCATATATAGAAAACAAGGTAAACTTCCAAGAATACCTCAACACACTCATATAACGTTGCCTAAGATTTATAAACTCATAAATCTTAACCTCCTTCTTCTCACGAGGTAAGTACTTTCCTAAGAAGGCTTCCTTAAACTCTTCCCACTATATAGGAAACGATTCAACCGGCCTATTGTCTTTCCATTGTGTGTACCACACTTAAGCAACCTCTTTCAATTGGTATGAAGCCAACTACGCTTTCTTTCTAGAAGATACACCCATAGCATGAACTATCTTATATACCTCATCCATGAATGCCTGGGGATCCTCCCCTACTTTAGAGCTAATAAAGGTAGGAGAATTCATACTTACAAAGTCCCTCAACATAGAGGTCATGGTACTCTCAACAACATTAACCCTAGGCCCCACATCTTGATTTTCTTGAGTCTTCATGGCTCGGGCTAGGGTAAGAAGATCCCCTCTAACCTCCTCATTAGTCATGTCTGGGGGAACTACCAGAACCTCATTATTTTGATTAGATATAGGGACTTGTTCACCTTGGAGAACTCGACCACCTTAGGTAGGAACTCCCTCATTCACCACTTCTTCCTCCACTCTTCTTCCGGGTGTTCTTCTTGTATTCATATACTATAAATACAAGAGAAGAGATTAAGAAAAAAGACTTATAGAACTCCACTCTATGGCACGACAGAAGAGTAATAATACAACTGAAACTTCTATCGTCCTATAGCCTCCTGCTCATAGATGTGTCGCAACTCACATCGATGAACAAGAGTCTACTGGACATGGCATTATGGGAATTTGAATACTAAATACTACTTCATAACCTTATGCTTTGATACCATGTTTTTAACGACTCAAGAGCACCCCCAAGTCGTTACATGGCCTACTTGACCTCTCGGAGGTCTTCTACAATCCTCTAAGCATTCATTCATCACATAAATATAAAAATTAGTGTGGAATTAAAAATTTTCACATATAGGGTCACAAAGGAAACTCTTATATAGAAACATAAGAAAGAATCTAAGTCTCATCACAAGACCACTTAGACATAAGTCTATATCATAGGGTCACAACCCTTTTACATTGAAAAGAAACTCATAGTCTAACACAAAGTCTTTAATGAAAGAAAACTAGAAATATAGTCCATGTCCTCGAACATATGAGGACATACAAGTCTAGAGATAAATCTACTTCCCTATCTTCAACTTCTAGAAATCCTCACTTGACACCTACAATTGTAGACATAGAGAAAAATATGCAATTATCACAATTAATGCACTAAGTTTGGTGAATATGCAAGAAAACCATGCCAAAGGGACACTTACTTAAAGACATACTTTTAATGCTCCTTTAGTAAAAATCTCATAAGACAAGTACAAGAAAAATCGTCAAGTCAATATTCACATATAAGGTAAGACCACAATCATTAAGTAACCCATTCAACCATATAAACCCTCTAATAAAGTTATCCTAAGACACCTGAGTAACACATGAAGAGACCGCCCATACAACCTCTTCAATACACACCTAGGTGTTCCTTAAGACTACCAAAGATAAGGACCTTTCTATTTCAATATATTAATACTAGGAGAACATACATCACATAAGTCATTTAGAAGTCAATCATGAAATTGAGGGACTTCACATAATGGTCTTGGATGACCTAAGGAACTAAATTTAGAATTTTCAAATCCTACTCGTGCCATGTGTAGATAGCGTCTCATTCCACTACCCACACGTTGTAGAACCTATCGAATAACTAGAGTGCACATATCACATTATGAGAATAGGCATTAACCGATATAGACCACACTAGCTAGGTACGGAATCCGGTGTCATATGACCCCACACCGTGGAAGGTGTTCTACTTACCAAAGGTAGAACTAGGACACATCCCATGTAGGCACATGGTTTAGGGGATGTCAAGGTCTTCTTGGTACTCTTGTCTCATTCTCAAGTAGAGTTACTACCACAAGCATATCTACTTTGTGTTTTGCCTTGTTTCTCATAGACTAAGTTCATTCACATAATAGTATTTGAGAAGGTATCATCTCTAAGTCCTACCAACTCAAAATACCACTACCAAGAAGGGATCCACAAGGGTCTACCGATCAAGGTTCATTAGGATAGCTCATTTATGAAAAGGGTACCATGTTAGGATTATTCGGTTCACTTTATTGTAAACCTTATTTTCTTATTCAAGGTTCCATATAAGTCTTTCATAAAAAGGTACCTACTTTAGATCTACCGATCCTAGACTTTCATTCATTCATACTTCATGACAAGGGTGCCTAAGCCTACCAATCAAAGATATCAGATTAACATAACTTTCATGCATCAAGTAGGGACAACTAGATCTACCTAAGCAAGATACCTTATCAACATATAGAGACTCTTCATAGTCTATCATCATCACATACCATAATTTAGAGTAAACATTCTTTCACCTCACACATAAGCATACACAATATCATCCTTCACATTGGACATTTATAGAAGACATATCTTGATGATACTACAATTCACATACTAATGCCGACAAAGTCATATTCATAGAAATTATAACAATTAAGCACCACACCATAAGTGGACCATACCAATCAATAGGAATTCGATATAAACTCTACATTAGATAGATTAATTGGTCAACTTACCACCTTACAATAGCCACACTTTCCATCCTTCATCATCTCCAACAATTCCACATATTAATAGAACTTACCAATTACAATGTCCATAAGACTAGAACATCAAATCATCCATAACAATGATTCAACAAAACCCCATATTGATATCGATACTATAAAGAAAACTATGAATAATTCGAACAATAATCAACCTATAACTCAATAGCCCATAACAATCTAAACATGAATTCAACATAATGAGGTCATAATGAATATACCCACTTTATAGTCAACATTAGGAATCCAAGGAATACATGGGTTCATGGAGTTTTTGATCATAAAACCATCAATTAACATTGAATATTTCATAAATCATTAATTAAAATTTTTTTGTGCAAGAACCCATGCTTAGAATTCGAAATAGGATTTTTGAGATCTTTTGAAAAGCCTTTGGATTTGCTTCTTGAATTATAGAAGAATGAAGGATGAAATCACCATTCCTTATTGGTAGAAAGACCAAGAAATTAGGGTTGAAACTTGGAGAATTTGACCTTCTTCCTTGGAGTCAAAGTTTCATTAATGGAGATTTTGGAGAGAGGGAATGGAGAGCTTTAGATTTCAACTTCAGTGTTTTGTTTTGATTAGTCAATTTGGGGTAAAGGTTACTCAGAAACCGTTTATAATAAATCCCCAAAGTCCACAAAACACACCTACACTAATTGGAACTTTTAACCAAGTTTAATTTGACTTAAAAACGACGCGATCATATCTTGGACATGGTTGTGCGTCGCGGGGACAACTCCAAATCTATGTTCAGGAATTTAATATGAGGCAGAATGGTTCATGTTGAGCCCGCGTCACAAGGCAAATATTTTACCTTTTGAGTGGCAGCTGCGCGACGCGCAGGCATCATCAAAAACAGGTTGTCTGGTCACTACCTTGGCAGCCTTCTTGCCAAACCTTGGGTCCTCCTCAAGGACCCTTTGGTTGGTCCTTGGGGATTCATGCCCGGACGTTTTGTCCCTAAAGATGTACCTCTAGGTTTTAGGGTCATCCCCACTTATTTTAGACTCTAAACAACACCTAAAAACACATACAACACAGACGGACACACTAGCACACCAAAAGACTAGTTTCGAGACCTCTAGGTCATCCCTTTATGATTGACTTGAAAACTCTTTAAAACTAAATTCTAAAGGTATTCTTCATTACTTTAACAAGTTATTACTTAATGAAGTCACATGAAGCTCTAATTTATCCTTGTTCATATTGAGGGTTGCTAAACACTTCCCTTCGACATTCGACTAACATTATCTGCCACCACATTTACTTTACCTGGGTGATAGACAAAACGCATATTAATTTTTCAATAATTCAATCCATATCTTTTGGAAATGATTTAGATCATTCTGTTTAACTACATATTGTAAACTCTTATAGTTGGTAAATACATCTACATGAACACCAAACAAATAATGCCTCTAAATCTTTCAAACAAAAAAACCTCCGCTAGTTCAAGGTCATGTGAAGGATAATTCTTCTCATTAATCTTAAGTTGGCTTGAAGCATAGGCAATAACATTCCAATTTTTCATAAGGACACACCATACTTGAGGCATCACAATAAAAAACAAAACCATTAGTCCCTTCAGGTAATGTTAAAATTGGATCGGAAGTAAGTCAATCTTTCAATTCTGGAAAACTCCTCTCACAAGATTGGTCCTAGGGTGATGAAGAGTCACCAATCTTCAATCTTCTATTTGAGATCCCTAGCTACGAAAGTGCAAATCTATAAGGCTGGACCCTACGTCTTTGGAAATGTAGGAAAGAGTATGTGTTAGTACAAATATGTAGCATGTATGAAATCTATGCATAAAACATTGAAAAACATCCTTAAAAAGGGATATCTTTCATGGTATGCAGTGACAAAGGTATAACATGATATAAAAAGTGTTGGATGATATAATTCACAAAACATGATAAATGCAAATCGACATCATCTTAAACCACATGTGAGATACTTCTTGAAGTAACCTTACCTTTTTATTGTGAGAGATTTACCTTTAACCAACACATCAGATCATGTGAGAATTTAACATGGAATCAAGTGTCTCCCAAAGTAATCTACGCCATATATCATCAATTTCATAAGAACATGCAAAATTCCATTATTCACTTCTCATAGTTCAGAACCCATTTTCAATCCTCAATATTTAGAAAACATTGCTTAGATATGCAATCATGGAGATTCATCTTAAAAGCATGAAATTATATCAAGTTATGCATAAAAGTTCATAAATAAATCAATTAAATAAAAACTGAAAAGAACACATGACATGGAAGAAAGCTCTAACTAAATGGGAGATTTCTAACTTTTTAAATTGGGGAATTTGGGAATTCCATAGAGAAAAGGTCCCCATGAATGAAAATTATCATACCTAAATGCAAAGATCTTGCCTTCAATGATGGAATTGGAGGCTTGACATGAAACCATAGGTTGACTTCTTTTTTTACAAGCTTCCTAGATAGAGAAATATTTTGGGGTGTAAGACTTGTTATTTTTTAGGAATCGAGAGAATGATTCAATTAGGGAAATTTGGGGTTTAAAAGTACTTATATAGGTGTTTAGTTGAAGTGTTAAAATACACTGTATTAGGCTAAAAATATTAGGAAAATACCAAAGCCCTCAAGGAAATAATTTTCGACCTTACTGACGACCATGATCGATAAACTCATAGACTGTCCTGGTCGAACATCGATGAGCTTAGAGACCAATGATTTTGGACCTTGAATGATAGGACCCACCAACTTTCCATGGTTTTAACGACATGCCATGGGTCCCGACCATGAGGCTTAACTTTCAACTCTAGAATTTCTCCTAGTTTGGGACTCAACTACGAGACCTATCTATGCCTCGTGCATTGGATGAAGGTCCATCCCAAAAAATTGAATAAGTACTGAAACTTGATATTTTTTGTAGTATAGACTTACCGACCACAGGACTACCTGGTCCGTGTGTTATACGGCGGATCATTGGTGACGTCTGTCTATTCTGGTACCATATTTTCTAAAAGACATAAATTTGTACTTATCTTAAATTTTAGGTGAAGCAATCACTGTTTCAAGTTTAATGTTGTGGTGCTTGATCTTACACAATTGTTAATAGGTATTGGTTCTCATATAGAGGATAGAAAGAAGAAGTTTGTTCGAGACATTCATATATCGGCCCGAATGGGTGTTTTGTTGGTTTGCACTAGAAAAGATTGTGTGATAGTCCACAATAGTCTTGAATCGTCTTTTGTGTCATAAGTTAAAGGTGGAGGACTTGACCTGATCTTGATCGAATTCAAAGAAGCGATGCTAAGTATCCTTATTGTTAACAAGTGAAAATTAAGAATGAGAAATACATGAGGCTTGTCTCAAGATATCACTACCCTTACTTCGAAGTGGGAAGATGGGAATATGTTCTTTTTTGTTTATTTATCCCACACCGGACGACAACATGACTTTATATGGGTTATAGCAAATTGTACGGTAAAATCATCTCGTTTCATTCTTGTCAAGGTTTCTTATTCTTTGGAGGACTATGCTGAGTTGTACTTGAGAGAAATGGTTAGGTTACATTGAGTACACTTGTCCATTATCTTCAATATTGGTATCCAGTTCAGTTGTTCATTTTGGAAATCCTTCCAAAATGGTCTTGGTAGTCGTGTTAATCCTAGTAAAGTGTTTCATCCGCAAACCTATGACTAAGCAGAGCGTACTATAAAAAATTTCGAAGATATAATGAGAGTGTGTGTAAGTGACTTCAAGGGTAATTAGGATGATCACTTTCCTTTGATTGAATTTAAATATAATTATAGTTATCACTCATGTATTGGAATTGATGCATTTGAGTCTCTATACGGTAAATTTGTAGATCTCCTATACGTTCGTTTGAAGTGGTTAAAGTTTCGTTGATAGGTCCCAAGTTGCCACATGAGGCTATGGAGAAAGTTGATCTTATTAGAGAAAGGTTGAAAATGGCTCAAAGTTGACAAAACTCTTACGCTGATGTTAGAAGAAGATATCTTGAGTTCGATGTTAATGATTAGGTATACTTGAAAATTTCATCCATGAAAGGTGTATTAAGATTTGGAAAGGAAAGGAAGCTTAGTCCCTGTTATGTGGGTCCATATAAGATTTTGAGCCGTGTTGGTAAAGTTTCTTATGAACTTGAATTACCTAATGACTTGGCATCGGTTCACCTAGTTCTCCAGGTCTCCTCATTGAAGAAATGTGTTGGTCATCAGAAATATATAGTTTCATTGTAGAGTCTTGGCATAAAGGATAGCCTTTCTTATGAAAAAGTTTGTGTTGAGAACTTTTACCGGCATGTTTGACAGTTGAGAAATTGGGAAACTTCTTTGGTGAAGGCCAATTGAAGGAATCAATTAGTTGAGGGTTCTACTTGGGAGGCCAAGGTAGAGGTCAATATTTTATCCCATTATCCTCATCTCATTTCATCCGTCCCCACTCTAGCTTGAGGTATTAACTTCCTCATGGTTTACTCTTTTGGTGTCACGTGTCTTAGATATTACCATGATTCCTCAATTATGCATGTTCATGAAACACTTGAGTTTTTTGAAGCAAATAAGTTAGCTTGATTGCTTTCTTTATGTTTATGTGAATTTGAGTATGAGTTGCATATAAATCTTTTGAAATAATGCTATGAACATGCTTTAGCTTGGAGTTAAAGTTTCCTCCTCGGATATATGCATTTTTATGATAGCATTTAAGTTGGTCTGCTAGGTCTAGATCCTACCTTCCTTAGGATGTTTGAATCTCATTGAGGATGGATGTTCCCAAGTAGGATATATATTGTAGTACCTCAGATTAACGAAAGGATAGAAAGGGGTAAATTGGGCATGTTAAGAAACAAAAAGTGGACCATGAAACCCTTCACCGAGCCCTAGACGGGCTATGTAAGGAACCACAGTCATTTTATGCTGCTCGTGGCAAGTTTCCACAACCTTCTCCACGAAGGTGTCACTCACACGGATGCCTAGACGACTTGTAGTGATGTTCACAAACCGTCAAAATGTTCCTACAAGTCACTTATTTTGTAGGGTGTTATTCAAGGTCACTGTAAAGGACCAGGGATGTCTAAACGACGTGTGAAGCTTCACATAGACCATGAAGTAATCCGTGAAGGAGACTTGTCAAACTTAGAGTTTAAGGTCTTCTTCAAACGATCATATCTTTCAGAGCAAAATGAATTATGTGTCACATGACCTATGAAAAGATCTCGGAGTCATCTTTCCTACATCACTGATTTTTCGTAATTTAAAGCTCGAGGTAAAACATTATGCCTGAAATAGGGAATCCTTATTGGGAAGAGCATCTTCATTGCCCACACGATGGGTTGTGGTGCTCAAGATGCCCGTGAAGTTCTTTTAGAGAGTCAATTTGACAATTTTAAGTCAGGGTCATCCCATTTTTTCCCAATTGATTTAACCAAATACTACGTCATTTAACCTTCTAACCTAAGCCCTATATAATTATTTCAAACCCCAAAATCAATGGAATTCAATTTATTCTCTTAAAATTCAAAATACATGATCAAGTCATCCTCCAATCTCTCTTAGGAAGAAGAAGAATTTTTTCACGCCAACTAGACCTAGGATCACTAGTAGCCCCAAGCTAACCCTGAAGTTGGCATATCATGAGCATACTGAAAGATACCTAAATAAAGATACTTTGTAGAAGCTTAATTAGGTAGATAACTAATATATGGGGAATACCCAATACTAATCTAAATATATAAAATATTATGAGTTTATTGATAGAGAACAATCAATAAAAACTAAAGTTGAATCTAAACTAAGTATCAAAAAGCCTCTAGCAACTAGAGTTGTCGGGACATCTCCGTAGCTATCCTAGCAAACTAAAACTAAAATGAAAGACAATCTGAAAACATGTTTATTATCCCCAAAGTATGTGGAATCACCACTAAAGTTGTTAAATGTGGATCAAGAACTAATCTACGTGTAATCTGGATGCTGAGAACCTAAATACATCATCAAAAGATGAAGAGAAAAGTACATCTTTGTTCTTGGAAGGTACTGAACATGCATGATATGGATAAAAGCTGAACAAAACATATAAGCTGAACAAAGCATAAGTGAATAATGATATAATCTGAGCAAGATGGGAATACTACAATATATTAAAACAATTAAACTAAATTCAATGACCAAGTACAAAACATGTTGAGGCTACTAAAGTATAAATGAAAACGTGGTCAAATACACTAGAGTTTGACTGTGGGAGCTACTAGTAAGTAGCATTACCACCACATCATCTAACCGTTATGTCCGATGTATACACCATATCGAAGGGCCCAATATACCTTGCCAAGGGTATAAGGGCATGACTGGCGTGATAAATAAAACTGATGCCAACATAGGGGACTTAACATATGGGAGAACATAGTTTTAGGACTATGAGGGTATGCTAAAACCCTAGTCCAGTCAATGTTGAGGCTACTCCCAACTGAATATGTACGTAATACATTATGTCTGAAATACTGAATAGCTCAAATACTAACATCCAGATCTGAGAATGTAACAATTATATACTGATAATGTGATATTTGAAACTAGAGCATGTATATTTGCTTAACTAACCTAGCATGTGTAATTCATGAACTAAGGAATATGCATAACTAGGGTTGTGACATCATTCAAAGAACTAAGCAACGATTCCACAAAAATATGATAATCTGATTAAGAATACTCTAACATCTAAATCACAATTAATATATAAGGTTTTAGAAACCCTAGGTCTAAGCAAGATATGGTGAATCAAGAATCTAATGGAATCTTAGGGACCTAGTAGACGAAAGGAACCACTGGTGAATTCACACGTACATGGTAACGAAATCTACAAAGAAATACTTAAATTTTGGGGATGGAACTAAAGAAAATCTATTGTCTTCTTGGAAGGGCTTAGGTTACCGCTTTTCTCGTGTTTTCTTCTAAGTTTTATGAATTTTTTCTGAATGAATCGCTTAGGGAAAGATCTGACTAAGTTACTAGGCTTAAACTGACAAAAACTACATAGTTTAGGCATTAAACGATGTAGGTTAAGTGCCCAACGCATAGGGGAAAGGACCAAAATAACCCAGACTTAATTATGAGAAAGTCCACCCACGGACAGAGCTACGGTCCATGGATTGACCTACCAACCGTAGGTAGGGGTTGTTGGTCATGTTTTCCCAATAGGGATTTACTAATATGAGCATAAAATTTTATTCAAAAATGGGAGTTAAGAAAACTCAGTAGCGTTAGAAAGAAGATTCAATTATCTTTTATTTGATAGGTAGTGGGCCACTTAATGGATTTTGTGCTAAGAGTTATGATCGTTTGAAGTTGACCCAATATCAATTTCCCTCTAACTGGCTACTAACCCTCACCTTTGGTCTATCCTACGATCTGTAGGTCCAACTACATACCTTATTGGTCGATCATGGGTGGAACAGAGACTATAAAGATTTGGTTCTTAACGACTGAACCCCACCTACGGTCGGTGGGTGGTACTGTTGGTACTGGTACTAGATTTTCTGAAAACTAGGATTTCATTGTTTTGAGATCCTATGTCTTACATTATCTCCCCCTTGGGAACATTTGTCCCCAAATGAAGTCTAAACTTAGCTGAATATGGAGGGAAGGAGCTCCAATCCCTACCACTTACTACTAGAAACTAATTTATGAGTGAATTGAGTTCTAAGATCATGGAAATACTTTGAAAATGCAATAATAGCTTAAAGAACATGATACTAAGACTGAATTTACTGTAACAACCCTAGGGTACACCCGAGAAGTTACCATCGTCGTTGACCTCTTAGAGTTCTTGGCGAGCCTATTAACATTCATTCATCGCATAGACATAAAATTAGTGGAAAATTCAAAACTTTTCATAGCATAACATAATGCTAGAATAATACTTCATTTATAAAATCATAAATACATAGTTTAGACACTAAGTCTCCTTTTTGCATCTTATACTCCACATCAATAGAATAGAATAGGGACACGACTATTAACAATATAAAAGAATAACCTATACTATTAAATAAACTTAATAAACATATTCACATGAAGGTACTTGAATCATAAGGACACTTGAACTTGGGAATAGTTATCCAAGCACTTCACTCTAGGAAAGATTTTCTAGTCATCACCACCTACACTTTGTGTAAAAAGATGAAAAAGAATGGTATTAGTAAAAGAATGCACTAAGTATGATAACAATACAAAAACATGCTTTTAAAGAGGACATTTAGTTAGAAATTATGCAGCATGTCTTTATAGTAAAACTTCATGAACATTGGCACAATAAGCACAATATAGTTCACATATATCATATAGACATGGATATCACTCATAACATTACTTGAAGCCATTTCATCACATTTAAGGCACATTTACTATAGGCACAATCTACAAATAAGAATCATCACCTAAGAAAACCTCTGAATCCCACTAGTGCAGTGTACAAGTAGCATCTCATAATACTACTCACACCTAGTGATCCTAGGAAGTTACCCTAGACTTAGGCATATCAAATTCCATAACATTCCATACATGCATATTACCTTAGACATAAGACCAACATACTTCATTAAAGGTCACATAAGAACTCTTTATTTCATTACATCTTAATAACAAATCATATGGTTCATATCATAGGTAAACCACCCTCACAACCCCTTCACAAGCTTGCTTGTGCAATGTACACATGGAGTCTCATACCCCCACACATACCAAGAAACCCATTTGGAAGCCATAAGTGAACTTTACATGTATAATCGTAATTCATGTCTTGACATAAGTAAATAAACCTTGACATACATTCATATTCTCATACATGAGTCATAATCCTTATTTCATAAAGGAACCTCATCATAAACTCTCTTAGAGTCCACTTGTTCAATGTGTAAGTAGGGTCCATAGTCCTACCTACACTAAGTAGTAGCGGAGAGGCTTCAATGTGTAAGTAGGGTCCATCGTCCGTAGTCCGCTATGGCTTACGGAGGAACATAGTTAAGGGATAATGAGATTGCTTCTACAAATCCAACCTATTGCATTAGCGGAGAGGCTTCCATCTCATGAGTGTCACTTCGATGACCCAACCAATTGCATTAGCGGAGGGGTCTTTTCTTCAATGTACGTATCTACTCGGTGCTAAGCTTAAAGTCCCTTTTTAACATCTTAAAGCCATTATTTATCATTAATTCAGAAAGTAGGCTTTAGGGACTTGCTCCCTCATACATCATATAGCTTAATGATTTCTAAGATGAGAATGGACTTTCATCATAGAACCTATATTATGTGAGAATGTCCTTTCACATAATTCTATCATTCATACATTCATGTGTGTGTGCATTCCTATGTGAGAAATACTTTCACATAACACCTCTAAACAATACACGATCATACTTTAGTAATCATATAATTTACATGTATAGTATTAGATAACGGTTCATATGAGAACTATCCTTTCAATTGACACCATGAATCTATCCTACTTATAGTTATGCATGAGTGTGTGTGTGTGTATTCATATAGGTCATCATGATCACATAAGAGAAATAACCTAGTTATTGAGGGAACCACACTTCAAGAATCATAACACATATTCAATATCCCTCTAGCCATGAACAATTTCTCTAGCCATGAACAATTTCACATCAAGAGTATTCGGGACAATAGACCACACACCCACATTACATCATAGGAGGCAAGAACATATTCAATATTACAGTAGAAGACTCCTAACATGCATAAGATCACATATTCATATAGGGTTCATATAGGTAGGGGTCGTGTTACAAGAGTATTCATCACAACTAGTTATGTAGACCATACCTAACCCTAACATGATCATCACATGTAAATAACATCATGAACACACCTAGATCATGCTACTAGAATGGAAGAGTACAAACATAACTTCATAGTCATGCTAATCATCATATCAATCCACTTTAAATCTATTGCCTTCAACGCCATGATAACAACATATAAAGATAGACAAGAATGTAAACACCGCCACCATAAGGGGACCATACCATAGAACATTAACTTCGTAACTAAAGGACAAAGAATTAGATCAACTCACATATACTTCCATGCCATGATCACAATGGATAAATCCTAAAAAAATCATATTCAATTTATATTTATAGCAATAACAATAAGTAATTTATCACAATCTAATCCCAATTTCATCATCATCTAATCAAGATCACAAGACCTACATTATAGGCTAAATTGAGAGATTAAGGAGATCATGAGTTCTTCATTCAATTGTATTGAATTTCCTCTTAAAATATGTGATTAATCATAAATCCATTATTAGATTGATTTTGAAAACAATTTGACAATGAACCCATGGTTAGATTGAAAGATAGTAATTTTTAACTTAGAATCATGTTGGAAAACCTTTGAAAGAACTCCTTAGATGAAAGGTTAACTAAGTATCAAGGGTTATCATACCTTAATACAAGAAAAGATCATGATATTTGGAGAAGAATGCACTTCAAAATTCATCCTCTAGCTTGAGCTTGAGTTTTGCCTCTAATGGAGGTTTTGAGAGGATTTGGAAGAGAAGAGAGGTCTTTTTGAGATTTTTGATTTCATATTGGGTATTGGGGTTTTGACTTGGAAAGGGGTTAAATATGACATAAAAACAATGTATAACCAACTCCCAACATTGCCAAAACACCCCCATACTTTTTTTGACTTTTAGACATGTCAAACTTGACTTTAAAATGACGCAGCCAAATTTGGGACTTGGCTGTGCGTCGCAGAGGCAGCTCCTAATTTTTTCTCACAAAATTTTGAGGCTCTGAGCGTCGTGTGAGTTGCAGGACGCGGAGGCAGAATGAGTACCAGGCGCGCGACGCGTGAGGGACTCCAGATCTTGCCTCTGCACGCTGCCTTTGGCAGCTTCTTTGTCCAACGTTTGGGTCCTTCTCGGAGGCCCTTAGGGTGGTCCTCAAGTAGTCGTCCCCGAACGTTTTGACCCTTAACATGTTTTTAGGTCACTAGGGTCACCTATGCTGTTTTAAGAGTCGAAAAACACATAAAAACAATGAAAACATACAAGGACACACTATCACGCAAAAGACTAGTTTTCAAACGTCTTGGTCGATCCTTGACGGTTGACTTCCAAACCTATTCAAATGAACTATACAAGCTGTGACACACTTTATTTAAATGTTAATAACCTTTAAAAGTTATGTGAGGCTCTAAATAAATATAGTTCATTTTGAGGGTCGTTACATTTACGCATGAACAAACTGAAAGACTTAAAAGGAAACTATTATCCCAAGTTTAAACGAAATTGGAAGAAACAATATGAGCATACTAGCACTCCATAGTTTTTTCTTCTTCCTAACCATGTTCCTCAAATTTCATCACCCCTTCATGGTGATACTTCAAAAAAAAAACCGTCTATCTCAATTTCCTTCACCCTACATATGCATAAGACTTTTGTCTTTGATCTATCTCCATGGGTGGAACTTTTTCCATAGCATCATGAACCTAATCTTGTCCAATTAAGGCTTCTTCACCTACTCATCCACCTTATTAACTGATAAGTAACCATCTCCCCCTTGAACGAAAACCTCTACTTTCTGTTGATGAAATACACCTTCCAACTAGAGTAATACAAGATCATCGTTGTTACGACCCAAAGTACCCCCTAGTAGTTAGAGCACTCTTAGATCGCCACACGGCGTCGTCGACCTCTCGGAGGTCTAATACAAGCCCTTAGACATCTTTCATTGCATAATCATAAAAATAGCGGAAAATTTAAAACTTCTCATAGCACATCATATGCTAGAACATTACCTCATATATATATATATATATATATATATATATATATAGATATATATACAAGTTGTTCACTTAGGAGACATCCTCCAGCCATCACCACCTACACTTTGTGTAAAAAGATGAAGAATAATGGTATTAGTACAAGAATGCACTAAGTATGGAAACCATGCAAAAACATGCATTTAAAGAGGACATTTATTTAGAAATCATGCATCATGTCTTTTAGTAAAATTCATGAACATAGGCATATATAAGCTCAATATAGTTCACCTACATCAAATATACATGGATACTACTCATTATATCGCATAAAGCCATCTATCATATTTCGAGACATATTCAATACATACAATACATTACATTTCTTTTATCTTACTTTTTTTCTTAAGTAACCTTCAAGTGTACTTAGTACAATCATTCACCTTGAGGTCATCTTATTATAGTCTTTCATATATATGATTCATAACAAACCACATATATTCACAAGTCATAAGCACATCATAGACATAAACTTCACATAAAGACCATCGCCTAAGACAACTCCAAAGTCAGACTAGTGCAATGTGTAGGTAGTATCCCATAATACTACTTCAACCAAGTGTACCTAAGAAGTCACCCTAGACTAGGTGTAACATGCTTAACAAGTCATAACACTTTCATTTATAAATAGACACAAGGCCACATACTTCATAGCATCCTATAAGGACTCTTTCCTTTACTACAACCTTAGTCATAAATCACTTAGATCACATCATCGGTAAACTACCCTCATAACTCCTTCACAAGCTTACTTATGCAATGTACACATGGAGTCCCGTTAACCCCCCCCCACACACACACACACACACACACACATATACTAAGTAAACTCATTTAGAAGCCACAAGTGTAACTCACATGGATAGTCATAATTCATGTCTTGACATAACAAAGTCACTTAGATGCATTCATACAAGTCATACATAACATAAGTATTTACTTAAAGGGGCTCCAATCCTATCCTTTCTTGAAGTCATCTAGTGCAATGCATAGATAGGGTCCGTAGTCCTACCTATGATAAGTACACTTGTCAAGGAATTTAGATTAGAATTCATATTATTATCTTACTTCATTTATTAACCTTCGGGAGACATAGCCATAACCGGCATAGACCATGTGAGCTACATGGAATCCGGTGTTCTACTCCCACACCGAAAAAAGAGGGTTAACACTTGCCGAAGGTGTAACCAATCGTACATAGCTATAGAAGTTGTATCCACAAGCTATAACCTACGGGGTCATGTAGTTATGGAACATGGAGATTTCTTCTAAAACCTTGACTTACTAACGTGGAGGTTTCAATCTCATGAGACAATATCTATGTTGGGAACCCGGACTTGCTAAACGTAAAGGTTCTCTTTGTGGGAAGCCGGACTTACTAACATGAAGCTCCCACTCTCATTTGTCATGTTTACTGGATTATAGGCTCTAGCTCCCTTTTTAAACATCATTAAGCCTTTAGATACATTAGTTAATTAAGATTAGTTTTTAGGGACTTTCTCCCTCATACATCATATAGCTCAAAGGTATCTATGATGAGAATGTCCTTTCATCATAGAACCTACATCATGTGAGAATGTCCTTTCACATAATAATACAATCATACATCATATGTGTGTGCATACAATGTGAGATCTACCTTCACATAACACCTCTAATCACACATGTTCATAACTTCATTAATCATCTACTTACATGCATAGAAATATGTAATGATGCATATGAGAACTACCTTTTCCTTATTAATCATTAATCTATCCTATTCATAGTCATACATGAAGTGTGTCTACATTGGTGAACATAATCACATAATGGCTATCACATAGTATTGAGGAAGACACCCTCTAAAGATCACAACACATGTACAACATTCTTCAAGTCTTGAGTCAAACACATCTAGAGTATTAAAGACTATTGACTACACATGCTCACATAATATCATAGGCGGCAAGTAATATTCAACAATAGAATAGAACATTCCTAGCATACTTTTATTACACATTCATATAGGGTTCATATAGGTAAGGCTCATGCTACACGGATATTCTTCATCACTAGCCATATAGACCGCCTAACCCTAACATGATCATCACACATATACATATAACATCATTCCCCACACATAGGTCATACAACTAGCTTTGGGGGCTATTCATATGCTTCACATAATATCAATTCACTTAAAACATGATATTAGAATAAAGGCTAAATCCTTCAACTTCCTAACATACAAATCATCATATCAATTAATCTTGCATCTAATGCCTTCAAGGCCATGGTCCTAATACATAAACATGTACAAGAATGTAAACACCACCACCATAAGTGGACCATACCAATCAACAAAATTCAATGTACATTGTAAGCTAATTAGAGGAAATAAGTCAAATTACAAAATCTCCAAGCTAATCATCATCTTTAATCATTCCTCCACAATTGATATTCAATTGATATTCAATTGATATAGATTCTTATAGCAATAAGCAATTCAATACAATCTAATCACAATTCTATAAACAAGAAATCAAGATCACAAGACCCACATTATAGGCCAATTTGAGAAATTAGGAG
This sequence comes from Solanum sitiens, assembly GCA_016801875.1. Classification (NCBI taxonomy): domain Eukaryota; kingdom Viridiplantae; phylum Streptophyta; class Magnoliopsida; order Solanales; family Solanaceae; genus Solanum; species Solanum sitiens. The sequence goes on from JABWTJ010000061.1 coordinate 1,702,997, forward strand.
GATCATGGGTTCTTTATAAAATTGAATATAAATTCATCATAATATCAGTAGCTAAACATATATTCATCATTAGAATTCTTTTTGAAATCACTTTAACAATGAACCCATGGCTAGATTGAAATATAGGATTTTTGACTTAGAATCATGTTTGGAAAAAATCTTTGAAAGGACTCCATAGATGAATAGTTATCTATGGAAGAAGGATCACCATTTATTATACATTAAAAAGACCATGAAAATCTAAGAAGAAAGCTCAAAGAATCCACCTCTATAGCTTGTTCTTGAGCTTGGTCTTCAATGGAGGTTTTGGGGGTTTTGGAAGAAGAGATAGTTTTGGGGATTTTGATTTCTGAATGGGTGTTGGGGTTTTGTCTTGGGAAAGTGTTTAAAAAGGTCCTAAAAACAGTTACTAAAGTTCCCCCTAAGTTACCAAAACACCCCCATACTCATTGGGACTTTTAGACATGTCAAATTTGACTTAAAACGACGCAACCGGATCTGAGAGGTGGCTCAAGTAGTGGGGCAGCCTCTGAATTTTGCCCCAAATAATTTTTGAGGCAGTGAGCTGCGTGCTAGGCACGCGTCACACAGGCAAGTCCAAATCTTGGTCTTCTCGCTGCCTTGGGCAGCCTCCATGTCCAACGTTTGGGTCCTCCTTGGGGGGGCCTTAGGGTGGTCTCCGAGGAGTCGTACCCGGACATTTTGACCCTTAACATGTCTAGTAAGATACTAGGGTCAACTCCACTGTTTTTGGACTTCAAACAACACATAAAAACAAGGCAAACATACAAGGACTCACTAGCACGTCTAAAGACCAACTTTCGAACGTCTTGGATGTTCTTGGACGTTTGACCTCCAAACCTCTTCAAAGCAATAATACAAGTTGTAAAACACTTTATTAACATGTTATTAACCTTTTTAGGCACATGTGAGGCTCTATCTACCTTAGTTCACTTTGAGGGTGTAATAATCGTCCTGTTTTTCCTTAACCTCCACAACCAATGAAGATTTGGATACATTATGAACTATCACACCATCATTTGGCATGTTTGTTAGACCAATTCCTAAGCGAACAAGCGGGAACATCTTTTGCTAATTCCTTCCCTTTTCCCCAACACGTTCTACACTTCCCTTTAGAGATAATGTTTATGTCCTTAATGTAAGAGATAAATCCATTTATAGGTTCTAAGATACTACCCTTCTATTCTAAGACTAGATCATTTTGAAACTAGAACCAAATGAACCTAGTTCTACAATCGACTCAGGCATGACATAACTTTAACCAATTCGTGCGTAGAATGATATTGAAATCTACCTTTCTAACTCTACAATATATGCTAAGGTGGCTTTTTAAGTGATTGGGACAGGGTAATTTCTATATACCTGTCTAGCAATAATTGGGTTACCAACTGGGGTAGATACTAAAAAGGGTTCTAAAAGAATTTTTGGATTGACACCTAAATTTACTTCTATCTAGGGAGTTATAAAAAAGAGTAGCCCTTGGATGTAAAACTACAAAAACATTTAAAAGGGAATAGAAATGTACGAGTGACCACATCCGGATGATCTTCCTAGTCTTAGCGAGCCTGGAGAGCATAGAACCTACCCTGGAGTTGACTGGAATCAGTACCGGATGACACAACCTGCTGATTTGGTCGACCAACTGGTGCTGTTAGGACTTTAGACTTACCCTACTATCGTTACCTCCTTGAACATCCCGGCGGAAGGGAAATTCTTCACCCTATAACCAGACTGACCAGATCCAAAACTTCCTTTCTTTCCTACAAGACACTCCCCCAAATGGTTCTTACCACACTTTGGAAAAATTGGTTCATTCCTATTTCTCGAAGCATTCCTCTGATACTTAAATCTCGGTGCCATACTATTCAGATCCTGTCAAAACTATGAGTGATTTCCACAATCCAATTTTCGCTGAGAGTACTCATAGTCCCTGATCTAGATTTCTTGTTGTCCTTGGCTATTTAACTAAGCTTATTTCCTTAAACTTGCTGAGCATAAGTCATGAGCCTAGATATATGCATATCCTCTAACAACATAGCATTCCAACACTATGTCTTCACTAAGTAGGATACCCAAAATAGAAACTTACTCACTTGTGACCTTGGATCGACAACCATATATAGAGCATACCTAGATATTTGGGTGAACTTCAGCCCGTTCTCTTGGACTGACATGGAACATTGCCTAAAATTCATAAACTCTTGTGTATTAGACTCTCTCAACTCTCTTGTGTAAAACCTGTCCATAAAAACTCCACTAGAATAATATCAAGTCATAGGAGTTGATTCCACACTCCTGTTTTGTTTCAAATGAGTAAACCAAATGTGATCCACATCCTTAAGCAGGTAGGATGCAAAATCTACCCTATCATTACCTGTCACTTGCATAACATCAATGATTTTCTTAACCTCATCAATGAATTTCTATGGGTTTCACCAATCTGCGACCCTAGAAATTTTTGTGTATTCATACAAACAAAATATCAGACCCTAGCTTCCACTTATCTACCATTTCTTCTTGTAGGAACAGGACCTGCTAAATGTTCTTATTGGTCATACTCTACGCCAAAGACTGAATCACATTTCGAAAATCAGCATTCGAAACCTCATGGTCTAGGACTGGAGAAATTATGTTAGCATTGTGTGCATAATCATTCCATGGGTACACTCTATGAGGAGGCATGATCTGAAATAGAAGAAGTCGAATTGGAAATGAGAAGTTGTATTCAACCTTACACGTGATAAGAGTAGCAAAGAAAGTGAAGTTTTCCTAAATCACTTTGTAGCCTCCATCTTATTAGATGGTGTTCACTTTACACCCCTGAAAGAGACTCTATTTAGTGAGTGTTTTTTGACATCCTGGGACTCTTACACTTATTTCTCTAATACAAAGTTTTTCACATCATGATTCTACCTCCTTGACGTAAACACGGGACCTAAGATCATGAGTGACCCCATGCTAACCCTGATGTTGGCAAATCATAAGCATACTGAAAGATAACTAAATAAAGATACTATGCGGAATCTTAAAAAGGTAGATAGCCAAATTGTTGGGAATACCCAATAATAATCTTAATATATAAAATATTATGAGTTTAGAGATACAAAAAAATCACTCAAAACTAAAGTTGAATAAAAACTATGTGTGAAAAAGCCCCTACTGACTACAGTTGTTGTAACATGTCACTAGATAACCCTTGAAAAACTCAAACTGAAATGAAAGACTAAATCTAAAAACATGTTTATTGTCCTTAAAGTATGAGGGCTCACAAGTAAATCTGTTAAATGTTTATTAAGAACCGATCTACGCATAATCTGGATGCTGAGAACGTGAACCTACATCATGAAAGATACAGGGTAGAGTATGCATCCATACATGGAAGGAACTGAGCATGGAGGATATGGATAAATGACGAACAAAACTTATAAGCTGAAGAAAGCAGTCTAAGCAATGACATACTATGAACTTGATGGAAATACTGAAATATACTTAAAAGAGCTAAATTGAATGAAATGACCAAGTACATAACATGCTGAGACTAAATACTATAGTATAACGAAAGATCTGGTCAAATACACTATAGTCTGACTGTGGGAGCTAGTAGTAACTAACATAATCACCACGTGAACTAGCCGTGATTTCTGATGTATACACCCCATCGAAGGGCCCGATATACCTTGCCAGGGGTATAAAGGCATGACCAGCATGAGCACCAAAATTAATGCTCATAGAGGGGACTTAAACTGCGAGGGCATGGAATTCTAGGACAATGAGGTTATGCTGAAACCCTAGTCCACTTGGTGCTATTTCTACTCCCAACAAAATATGTATGTGATACATTATAACTGAAATACTAAAAGACTCAATAGCTCAGAATACTAACATGTAAATCTTAGAATGTAACAATTTTATACTTTTACTATGCCACTCGAAAATGGAGCATGTATATTTGTTTAACTAACCTAGTATGTGTAATTCATGAAGTAAAGTGAATCTACACAACTAGGGTTCTGAGTTTCATGCAAAGAACTAAGCAAGGATTACACGAAAACATGATAATTTGATTAAGAATACTGTAAAAGCAAAATCACAATTAATATCTAAGGTTTTATAAACCCAAGGTCTAAGCAAGATATGACGAATCAAGACTTTGAATGAATTCTAGGGACCTAGTGGGTGAAAGGAACCCACTAGTGAAATCTCACATACTAGGTGACAAAATCTACAGAGAAATCCCTCAATTTGGGTATGGAATTGAAGAAAACTCGTTGTGTTTGTAGAATGGTTTGAGTCGCCTATTTTATCCTTTTTTCTACGTTTGATGATTTTTTAGTGAATGAATCTCTAATTAAAATATCTCACTAAGTTACTAGGCTTAAATTGACCAAAACTATACAATTTAGGGATCAAATGACGTAGTTTAAGTCTCCAACACATAAGGCAAAGCACCAGAACTACCTTGACTTAATTCGAACGAAGGCCACCCACAGAGAGACTTAAGGTCAGTGGGGCTACCTACAAACCGTATGTATGGGTCGTCAGCCAAGTTTACCCAATAGGGCTTCAATAAAACTGGCATATCTTTTTACTCAGAGATGGGATTTTTGAAGACTCGGTGGCGTGAGAAATATAATTTAATTATATTTCATTTGATAGGTCGTGGCTCACCTAATTTCTTTTTGTTCTAAGGTTTAAGACCGTTTGAAATTTTCCCAATAACAATTTCACCCTAACTAGTTGTTGACCCTCACCTGAGGTCTGTCCTACTGTCTATAGGTTAATCTACAGACCATATTGGTCGACCGTGGTTGGGATTAGAGACTATAAATATTTGGGCCTTAAATACGGAACTCCACCTACAGTCTGTGGTCCCACCTGTGCTTCATGTGTGGTTCCGTTGCTACTGGTACCAGATTTTCTTAAAATTAGGATTATCTTCGATTTGTGAATCGAGGTGATATAAAGTCATCTTAGGGTTTCAAAATCATGTCTCCGAATTCACCAGTTTCTTTAGGGCTTGGAATTCCATGGTATGATAGTGTTCACCTATGGAGTTCTTTCCTGCATGGTGCTTCAAAATTGTCCAATTTTCAAGTTAGAAATCTCAAATTGATGTTAGGGTTTTGTTTATTAGTTTTTATTCAATTGATTGTTTTATAAAATATTATCCATGAATTGAGATAATTCTATATTTTAAAGTAGAATTCCCATTAACACATGCTCAACGCATGTTTTCTAGACTATGATTATCAAAATTTGGTCTTGAACTATGAAAGAAAATATTTATGAAGATATGCATGTTCTTTATGAAATTGTTGTAAAGTTGTTTAACTTTCTTTGAGAGTAAGGCATAAATGATGTTGTTTTTGATGTTGCGATGGATTTCTCACATACTACTCGATACATGAGTGTGAAATTATTTTCTCACATAAGGATGATTAGAGTTGAAATGTTTTCTCAACTAATAATTGAATCAAGATTTAGGAGCTATTATAATGAAATCTAGCCTTGATTCGCTACTTGATGTTCCTTACATGAATGCTAAGACAAATGAAGCTTAATTACTATTCCGTGAGAATTATTCTTAGCAACAAGAGGATATTGAGATGGAAGATCTTACATATCTAGAGGTTGGGTTTCTAGTAGCAATATTTTTATATCATACCTATGTGCCACCATAGGATGATTGTCTTGAATAAACAATAATTACCTTTGATAGACATAAGCTAGTGGATCAATGTAATCTAGAAGTTAAGGTTCTTACCTTGGCAAGTAAGCACACCTTTTTGGTGTGGGGTACACACCGGATTCCATGTTATAGCTCACATGGTCTTTGTCTTTTAAGGCTAATTACCAGAATATGATGAACTAAGGTTACTTCTAGAAGTATCTTACATGTGTTCAAAGATGATTTTACTGACATTGACCATGATCATGATTGTGTGTTTAACCTGTTATCTTATGTTTTAACTTAGTTTTTCCATATCACGAAAATGTCATAGTAGCATGATTTTTATAAATCTATGCATTTCTATCATAATTGGTACATTTTTGTACTAACAAATACTCTTTCCTACATTCTTTCAAATTTTAGGCTCGGACACTCTGATTCTGCATTTTCGTGGCTAGCGATGACTCTAGTAGTTTTGAGAAACGGTGAGTCATCATCTTCTGAGGACCGAACCTTTTTTAACTTGTTATCTTTACTTTTCATATATTGTATGTGAGGGGTTTTGTCCCCATCACTCTTGCTGTAATAAATGTCTTTTGAGACTATGTAGACTTCCGCTTAGATTTTTTAACACTCTTTATGATATAAGCTATCCTTTTCAATTCTCTAACTCTATTATCTTGGTTATGTATGCTAACTGGCTGGTATAGGGCTTATCGGGGTCTTATACAACATGTCACATCTATGGTGTACTTTGTATCATGACCTCCACCTGTAGTCAAAATTAATGAAACATGTTCCCTTCTAAAAGTGAAGGTGTTACACATCCATTATCACAAAATCCACCATGACAAAAATATATTTGACAATCACCAACATATCATGAATGATTTCTACAATTTCTTTAATTGAGCAGTCACCCATTAGTAACGCCATTAGAGTTGGCGAAAAGATTCCAATGTGACACCTAATAAATGCTTACAAGGGCATAATGTTAAAACATACTTCTTCATCACACAAAGCACATATTCACTCCCTTATTTCGAATTGGCATAACCCATTGGTGGCCACCTAAAGTTTACACGGTTTTTCACTTAGACAATTTAAGTAGATTTTTTTCATTTTAGACACCTCATGTCATGCCCGTTATATCTTTTTGACACTTTTTTGACAAGCAACCAAATTTGTAAGGTGTGTGTAACACACTCGCTGATGACATGTCAAATTGGCGAATTAAATAAAGACATGTGACATATATATGTCAAAAATAATTCTTAAATAATGAATTTTGTATAGAAAAAAATGGTCAATCATTCAATGACATGTGTCATTTTTAAAGCCTAAATAATTTAAAAAAAAAAAAACCTATCATATATTATCTTCTCCCCCCCCCCCCCAAACCCCCGATTCCCAACCCCTTTCCCACCACTTGATTCCCAAGCCCCTCCCCATCCTAACCATCTTCCCCATCAGCCCCACCACCCAAACTCCCCGCTCTCCCCCACCCAAATCCTTTTTTTTTGTGAAATTCTTTCTTTCAAGTTTATGATTAGTTCTTTACTTAAGACGCAAAACTCTCTTGTTTAATATTTCTCAATTTTTTTTCTCTACTATTTCTATGTTTTTCATAAATCAAATTAATTATAGCTTGATCAACTATAATTTTGGTTGTTTTTGTTTTAACTAATTAACACTGTCAAATCTACTTATCCATGGAAGGAGTTTATGTTTTGGGAGATGGTAGTTAAAAATGGGGAAAAAGATGAATAAAATAAAATAAAATAAAAATCAATTAAATAAGATTTTCACGCGCTGGTAGTGAATGTATTGCACTCATTATGTAATGTCAGGAAAAAGTGTCAAACTGACACAGCGGAGCATGACATGAGGTGTCTACAATGAACAAAGTCTAGTTAAAGTGTCTAAGTGAAATTTTGTGCCAACTTTAGGTGGCCACCTATGGATTATTGAATTTGATACCATATTTCAAATTAGTAACATTCATTATTAGATTTCATTCCCTCTTTTGTATGAATTGTATTGCAATAGTTGGTAACGTATTTCACCATGTTGTTATGAGGATATAAGTTCACACAAAGTATTCATCAATTGAGAATTATTGATGTGGAATCAAATTGAAATTGACTGAGCGTAGCATCATTAAGAACTTTTGATAATATGTGTTTCCCTTGAATCTTCTTAGTTTCTCTAATGAATACAGAATATTCCTGGTGCAAGGATTGCTTAGCCAAGACTCTTCCTTCTTCTTTTCTAAGATGACTTTTTCAGTTCTTCATAAATTTGATTAGGAAAGATAGTCTCATCCATCATACTATCTTCGCATAGTTAATTTTTAGGCCGAGAATGCATATGAGATAAGAGTTGATTCGTTCTTTTCAGTAGGTGTTAAATTGAGAGAACGTGTGATTCTACGGTTTACGTAAGCAATACAAGGACTTGCTTCAACTCCTATCCTCCTTCACTAATAGAAATTATCTTCTGCAAGACTTTCTCAAGTAATCTTTCCATGTTATCTCTCTAGGATTTGTATCTTATTCTTGTGGAATAAGAGATTGAACTCCCCTTATAGACTGCTTCATCGCTTTACACCAGTTGTTCAACGAAATAAACCTCGACTTTAGCTGTTTCCAAGACTCGGTGTGCATTCCCCATATTAACAGTTAGTAATTTTCTTTCAATGCGTAAGATGCCAGGGCTTCTATGGTTTTGGTGGCTACTGTGATTTGCTGTCTCTAATCTCATTTTTTCTTTCTTTTTCCTCACACTTACAGAGGTTATGATCGTCGTCCCAGCAGCTCCCCTTTCATTTCAGTCACGGTTTTTTTTAAAAACCCTTTGGAGTAAACACTTTTCTCTATCAAATGACTGATCCATAATTGATCCACCATTCAAGCCATTGGGAATCTCGTTATTTTGACAACTGAAAAATTGAAAGAAATGTTGTAACAAAAAAACCTTAGATACATCATGCCTTGGGCACGTAACCACCATTTGTTTCAATCTCAGCCAAACTTGCTGAAGTGGTTCTTCCAGTTTTGATGAAAGTTTGTGATTTTATCTCCAGACTGCACTATAAGAGAAACGGAAAAATATCTCTTAAGAAAAGCAGATTTCAGTTCTTCCCAAGATCTGATTGACCCTTGGGGCGTAACTATCCAAGCCATGTGGTAGCGTCTCCGGTTAATGAGAAAGGAAACAATCTCAATTGAACAAATTCTTGACTTATACTCCCCATTTTTAAAATGAGACACACGTCCACAAAATTCCTCAAGTGTTGATTTTCATCTTCCACCCCTGTACCACCAAATAGCCGGTTCATTGGTAGAAAATTCAGACTTCTCACTTGAAATATATCATATCCTACCTCCGGTGGTAGGCAAATTGCTTCGACTACACCTATCTCCATGGGTCCTTCATTTTCAATGAATTCATTTGTGAACCCCACATAACCAACAATTTATTTGGCATTGGCTTGATTCATCTTGCCCTATTTTTGGCATGCAACAACGCCAAACAAAAAGTAACAAGAACATAAATTCATACTAGTTCCAATTGAATGATCAACAAAAGACTATAGTTAATCAATCCACGGACACTACAAAAAAGGCTTAAATTGTGGGGGTTTCAAAGCAAAGGTTAGCTACAACCCCCACAAAATACATTAAATAACGGGGGTTTAATATTTAACGGAAAAGAAAAGTCAATTTTGGGGGTTTTAACCTCCAATCTAAATAAATACTTGGGGTTGAAATCCCTGCAATCTGAAAATACAAGTTTTTTTAAAAATATATAAAACATGTATATATTTTTAGTTCCTGAAATACAAAACACTCTTAGATATTTTTAATTTAATTACAAAATACAAAATAAAACACTCACAGCTTTTGGCAACTTCACTTTTTCCAAATTACTCTCTCACAGTATACGTCGCACTTCTCTCACCGTTACACCTTTCGCCGCACCTCTCCGCCACAACTCACATCGTCACTACCTCATAACTCTTTAAACTTCAGCTTTGCACCATATTCGTAATGGATAGGCGTTCTAGGGTAATTTTTTCCACTTCTCAGCTCTTTGGATAATGAACTTACTTCACCTCTTTGGATTTTCTCATCTGAATCTTCACAAATCTTTAAGTTTTGTACAAATTACTAGTTGTATTTACTATCTAAGTTTATTTTTTGTCTGTTTGTATAGATGTATGGAGTAGAATTAGGTTAATTTGGTTGTTTTGTCCTGGATGAAAAATTAAAAATATTAAAATTTGAACATGTATTTCGTGGTAGAATTAGGTTTATTTTGTTATAATTTTTGTGATTCAATCTTCCAGATATTTTGTGTCTACAGGTTCTTAGTCTCCATCTTCTGACCTTTGAGATTGGATGTACTCCCAAGTTGAGCTCAGATATGATGTTCTCTGAGATCTCTACCTTTTATCATTTATTCCATGTTTGTGATCCATATTCTCTTTGAAGTTTGACTACATTATCTTGCTTTCAACATTTATTGCTTATGTAAGAACTCTAGTGAGGGTTTTGTTGTGAAATTTCCATCAGAATTTGCAATATAATGTCATAGAAACATATCACATTCCCTCTTCCTGTACTAGTAAGCATAAATGAGGCCAAGCAGACCAATGTTATACCTTCCCACCTACTGTATTACTCCGAAAAATTGAGCATACAACATATGCATTTGATTAATCACACTGTCTGGGGATTCATTCTTGATAGTAGATGTATAGACATGCTTGTGGATTTCTAACTACTTTACGTAGAAAGTTTCGACTCTTTATGAATTTTTGAGCAGAAGAAGACTCTAAGCATCTTGTATGTCCTGTACCATGGCGTTTATATGTAGTTCTCATTGTTGTTGTCGTCTTAGAATTTTTGGTTGGTAAGCTTATACTAACTTATCATTAATATACTTAAGGGCATAAAGTGATATACTTAGTTTGTCGGACATGTCCTCGGTAACAAGTTTCAGATCATGATCAAGACTGACTCGACACGTCAATCATGTTTGCTTTCTATTAGATTATCTTCCTCACTGTGAGAGAAGAAATCATTTTGTTGGACAGATGAGACCATCAAAGCTTGAGAAGTTGTCTGAAAGCTTTAGGATTGAAATATTATTCAACTCTTTCAAGTCTATTTTTAAACCTGCCTTTACTTGTCTATAGCAGGGTAATATGTCATATGTTTCAAGTTTCTAATTAATCTTTGTGTTAAGAACATGTGCTTATTTTATGATCATATAAACTAAAAAAAATAGAAAAAGTACTAACGTTACTACATAATTCATTTAGTTAATATTGTGTTTCTTATATTAGGTATTCTTTAAAAAGTCTATGCTAAAGTCAAATCCTAACATCATCTACTCAACATAACTTGATACTATTGGCTGATTGACTTATAAAATAAGTTAGGATAATGACTAGACACGTACGCCAACTGTGGATTCACAAGATTGGAATTTTTAGATCAAGTTAAACAACAGTAGTTGGAAAAACTTAGTGATCAAACCTTTGTATCAATCTTCTTGAACAGGGAGGACTGTCCCCCCATCTTTCCCTTTCCCTTCCTTTTTTCCCTTCCCATAAGAGGTTGTTTGGTCGATGGTTATATTATTATTAGTTATTTATGTATTAGTTATTTCATTTAATCTTCTTCACACCTTGCTTGTATAAAATTTCACTAAACATGTTGTTATTGTATTATATTAGTTATTTCTTCTTTTGTGTAAATAATACGTACAACTCATAATTTATTAAAATGAGATCTTAAAATAATATCTGAAAGCAATATTTGGTGTGATAAAGTTTGTATAAAACAACTAACAGGCTACTAAATATGATATTAACTATCTAAGTTTTATTACATGAATTCATCTCTCTTCCTGAATTGAAAGTTAAGGGACCTCTTGGGGAGATGTCCATAACTTATCCATGAGAAGTAAAGCTTGAGAAGGAAGATGGAGTTATTCTAAGGGTCAGAAAAGTCGAGGAGAGAAGACGGGCAAATCATATGCATGGTTTATTCAGGTAGTCTGCAGTTTAACTTCTTTTTTATGTTTTTACTCTTACATATATATGGTAATATTCTAATTTATAATTTACCTATTGTTATTACTTATGATCAAGTAGCTGTAGTCTACTTATTGGAGTAACTACTTTGAAGTTCATCACCGGTTTTGATGTGGACTAGGGAGACTTTAGTTCTTGTGACATGAAATTTAAGATATCACATTTTAACATTAAAATTTGAGATTTAGTTCTTATGACTGTATTATGCATATTCTACAATTGAACTAGTTGTGATGCAACTTATTAATATCAGGGTGATGGTAAATTGTGTAGCAACTTGTTAACATGCATGCTGGGTGTTTTGTGTTGGTATGACAATAATTAAGTCTAAATGTTGTGTCTAGAGAAACACAACCAACTAATTGCTTCTTAAAAAGTTCAGTAACTTAAGAACCAAAAAATTGTTTAGTGTGAGGGTGGTTGGTATAAGTATGTCTCAGTTACAAGAATACTTGGTCATGTCATACAAGATTTTACACTTGTTTGACATATCTCAGTTTTAAGCTTTCACAAATCTTGTGAAGATGTTTGAACTTAAGAAACAAAGAAACAAAAATTGTAAGAAAAGAGAAGTTATAAACCAATCAAATTTTTTTTTACTCATAGGTTACATTTATTAGCTATGTTATCAAATACTTGAAGAGGATCTTGTGCATAAAGTTTTCTTTGTATTTATTTGTTTGTCTTGCTTTCTTTTTTAGTCCATTTAAAATATATTTTCTTTGACCCTAGTTTTTTTATTATAGAGTGAACTGAACCAGCAGCTTGGAGACTTCTGGCCTTGAAGATCTCAGGGACTTAGTTCTCTACCTCATCAAGTAAACTTTATTGCTCAGGGTGTCTAGATCTGTTGCTTCCACCACTAACTTCTGTATGGACATCAAGCACTTCAAATTTTCATATCAAAGTTAGTTGCTTTTATGAATCATAATCTTTACTATCTACCTATAACAGTAATATACTTGTGACTTCTCGATTTCTTTGACTCGGAGGAGATGTTACTTTGAAGAAGGTGGAGAAACTGATATGGTCATGAGTATTGAAACTGCATACTGGAGGTTAATTCTAGCGTTGGTTGATTGGTAGGTCAAGTGAACATAATCAAGAAAATGTCTTATTTAAAACATATGCTCGTGTTCACTCCAGAGCCATTTTAACCCCCGCAATATGCTATTTTAATACCCGCAATATTATTTTTCGGGTCATATTGAAGAAATTTTCTTTTACTTGCTTCAAATTTATCCGTTAGGGAGAGCAGTTAAAAAAGAGAATGACAAAACTTCATCAAAAGGGAAGTCGAGTGTACTAAGTTGTCACTATGCATGATGAGAAAGGCGGGACCATAATGGATCTATAACCGCAAGTCCTATTTCCACTATGCAGAAAGTAAATTTAAATATAAGCTGCAAAAATATGTTCTCTATTAGATAATTTCTCTCAAGTATACTTGTTCCTTTTTTACCTGATTTAAAACATGTAGTGTGCTCTGATTTGGTTTGTGGTTCCAGGGATAAGAGACTCAAGGTGAATGGGTGAGTTAGTTCTTTTGCGGCTCTGATATAAATTAGATGAAGTAACACAACTTAAGGTGAGTTAAATTGTATATATTGATCGGTGAACAACTTAATTGATGTTTCAAATCATTGATTTTTTACTAATGTGTATTTGATTCTGCAAGCATTCATTATTTTTTATTTTCCTTTTCATGATCTGTTACTTTGTATAATTTCTTTGAGATTGTAGTAACCAAATTGATGGTTGGTTTAAAAGTAGTAGATATAACATAATGCTACATAGTAGAACTATTGGCATAACACTTGGAGTAGTTACCAAACTATAATATAGACGTTGAATAGTGTGTATCTTTTCTTTACTCTGACTTCATATTTAACTGCGAAAATTCAGAAATTACATAAAGACTTAAGGAGAATTCACAGTCTAATCTCTTTGTTGAGGTACCAACTCTTGTTGACTTATTTTTGCTATCGTAAACATGTCGTTTACTATAGAGAAGGATCTTCTTAACTTCTGCTTAATTATTTCTGTTTTAAATCTTCACATATTTAAACTATAATTGTTTGTTTTCTAGCAAGTATTTGAACATACTTATCTTATAGATGGAGTATATGAGCATCTTTGCTAAGATTAATTGTTTCAAGAAGCAAAAGTCACAATTATTTCTATGAAGACTTAAGCATATAATCAATACCTCTCTTGTTAGTACATACTCTTATCTTAATGACACTTTAGAGTTATTCGTATCTTAGCTAAAAAGCTTAAGCTATTAGAGAAAATATGCTATTAATTCCTTAATTATGTCTTTGTTGCGCCAATACTAATGAGATAAAGCAATGTGAACATATTTGCAGATTGAAAAGGGTGGTTATTAGTGGAGGAATATGAATGCTGGAACGTTGACCTGGACGGAATTGGTTTTCTTCTTATCAATGAAATTCTCATAGTGAAGAAGTATTTTACTGGATGCCCAATTCTTATTGTTTTTGGAAATTTATTAGAAATCTGTATAACACAAATGGATTGGAAAAATATTAGGATATTACTTTTCATACGGAAAGTTGGTAGATATTACCTTTTATACAGTAACTTGTTGTATATTACTTTTTATAATGTAACTCTCTTGTTGTTGCTAGAAATATCATTACTTGTAAATTTATGGTTATTTGAACTATTATTGGCTTAATTAGCTTTAGAGCAATGTTTCACTAATGACAAAAATACAAGAAGATATCAAGAGTTGTGTCGCACGTCGCGACAGATGCATGGACAGATATGTCCTCATGGGTCTTGGACTGAGAGACAGCGAGTGTGTATCGTTAGGTCAAACATGCATCACTATACTTACCATTACATTTTATTATATTGCATATCTATTATCATTTGTGAATTTGTGAGTCCCTTTTGTGGAACTTGTGATTGATAAACTTTACCCCGTATGTAGTTGATCTGTTATGATTAGAGTGTTGTTGTTGAACTATGTGCTATCTAAATTGTGAACTATTAGATTGGATTGGTTTTTATGTAGGTTGTAGTTGTGGAGGTTTGGTTGGGGTGTAAGGAGTACTCGTATTCTACTCCCTTAGCTTGTGTTTAAAAGTTTACTTGTTTAGTACCGTGTGGTATGGTACTTACCCTTGCTTCTACATTTTTGTAGGTTACTAGCCCAGATCTTCGTGATACTCCCTTTCCTCTTCTTGTTTTAGGCTTCCTAAGGAGATTTGTGAGGTAGTTGTTTGTCATCTCAGCGGACTCTCTTACTCCTATTTATGATCTTGCTTCATTTTAGAGACAACGTCATTTGAGACTTATATTTTCGTTCAATCTAGTGTAATACATTAGAGGCTTGTGCACGTAACACCAGGTTTTGGGGTATATTTAAGTTGATTACGAATTGCCTCATTATTTTATAGTATTGAACTTTTATTATCGTTTTATTTCCCCAATTTACCTTAATGATTGGGTTTTAGGCTGAAGACTTGTCTTGGTGGGATACGACGAGTACCATCATATCCCTTTTTGGGTCATGACGGGACACTCGTTCCTCGCTTGTTCGAAAGAGCTCCAAGTTGGATTCAACAATACATATAATATTCCATTTCAGCCCATACTAGCTCTTTGCTTACTTGTAGAAAGAGCATGCCTGAGGAGATATTACGCTCACCACGCACTTGCATTACAACATGAGCTCCGCTACCTCTCCGCCAAGCTCCTATGCCTACCACAACCTTGAATCATTGTTTATGCCCAAGAAAATTATAGTGATTTTTTTCATTCAAAACAAATTTCTCCTTCTTTGTACAAGATCTGTTGGACTCGAGTCAAGGGTCAGTCTGAAACAACATCTCTACCTCCACGATTTACTGGTAAGATTTGCGTACACTCTACCATTCCTAAACCCACTTGTGAGATTCCACTGGGTATGTTGTTAAAACAATATTGAAGATGATTAAAAAAAGGTACAAAATTTATATAAAAAGATAGAAAGAAAAACTATCTATGTTTACCAAAAATATTTTAGAACGCTGAAATTAAACTCCTAAATTCTTCATATTAATAAAGAGAAAATAGTCAAATACATGCCTCGTCCCACAACCTATTAGCTAATGACCAACTACACATATACTTCATAGGGTCATATTACCCCTGGACTACTTTAAATGTAATAAATAAATCCTTAAGTGTTGAGTTGGCACAGAGAATGCATTTCACTCTCTTAAAGAGAATGAGTTGCCTATTTTCTTTTTCTTTTAGAATTTTTCTCCTTCTCTTTTTCTTTTTCTTTCTTTTCTCGTTATTTACCTAAACAACTATATCTCCTCCACCATTATCATTGTTGAAGCTTCATCCATGAATATCTGGTATACAAATTACCAGCAATTGATGCATTTATGAACATAATTCTTCAATAGACTTGTTTAGAACAGATCTAATAAATCAAATCCATTTTTAAAAGGCATACCCTTTAATTTTCCTCTTTCTAAGCCATTGACTCAAGAGTAACAACAACAAAGAGAAGAAGCAATGGTGTGGTTGTTTTTGAACTTATTAGAAGGAACTGAAATGGAAACAACTGCTACATGCAGAAGCTACTAGGGAGCCATAACTCACCATCATCCATATTTTTTAAGAACCCACTAAGAATCAAAACCAAACTCATATTATAACATGTGCATGAATATTTTGGAGAGAGAACAATGAGGTTTTTTTTATAATTGACGTTACAAGTTCATTTTGCCTGCTAAAAGGTGTGTGTCAGAGGGTTGGGGGGGGGGGGTCGTTTCCATTTGTAGAGCCGAAGAGCCTCTATTTGGAACTGCATTAGATTTGATTCTGATTTGTTAGACACATAAGAATTTTTTTAGGTAAAACAAATGGTGTTTTATAGAGATTAGGGCTGAAATGATGAATGAAGAGAAAAAAAAAGATTAGCTGATGAAATACACGTGTCAAGCGTGTATTTCATGATTATGACATTTTAGGGTGGAATCAATTTCACTTTAAAATGGTTCAAGAGGAACCCATGAATCATAGGGTTGTAGTTGGTATTGGCTAATAGGTTGGGAGGCAATTGACTATTTTCTCTATTAATAAATAAAGTTTTTACAACAACCTCCAAGGTAATATATTGCAAACAAATGCCTAACATCTTGTTAACTAGAATTAATTCTTCTTTTTATAAATAATAATGTTCTTATTTGAAGTCAAAGTAGTAGTGTACATTATTTATATCTAGAAAACCAGTATAAAATATTGATGGTACTAGGAAGGTACACCAGTTTCAAAATTAACGAAACTTAAACCAAGGAGTTTAAGGCAAGTGGGTAGATTGAATTAGTAGCACACAGATTTTAAAATTCATATAATGATGTTTTTATCATTCAACAACTATTAATAATTTAAGAGCCGATAGAAAACAAAATAGCAAGTGCCTTAATATACTCTTCTTACAGGGGAGAAGCCTTTGGATGCATTTCCCTCCTGATATGTTCTCTGGACTTTGACTTCTCACTTGGAAATTTAACAGATTTATGAATTGGGCACATCATCACAAAGTTCTCCTGTAATTAACAATGTGAACTTTTAAGGGAAAATAAGAAGATGAAAACTTTACAATGCTCAATTTGATAAATATGTTAACTAGTTGTATTTACTTACCATATCCCATTGGCAATCCTGGATTTCAAATGCACAGGGCACATGATAACTCCTCCTGCAACACTTCACGTAGCAGCCAAGTGCTGCACCCTTCATGCCACAACTAATGTGTCCTGTAACCAATGACATTAAGTTCAGAAAAGGTATCCAATTAAACCTAACTTACCTAAGTTTATTGACTAGCAAATAATTGTGGCATTCACAAATAAAGCAGCACACCAAAGGATCAACAGAAATATGATGTAATATAAGAATGAGATTATACTTTAGCAGTGGAGATACAAGTCATGTAGTGGAACAGCCTAGGCGTGTTGCCTGATTAGCTCTATATGAGTTATGCCCTATCTGGATTATTCAAATTTGACTAAATTCACTAAAAACACAGTTTCATAAGCACAACAGATTATGATGTTCGATTGTTACAACCAAAGGTTATTAAACACATTTGGATTGTGTTCTTGGTGCATCTGCAGGGAGGAAACTCATGCTCATATGTTCTTTGATAGCTCTTATTCCCAGCATATCTGGAAGACTCTACTACATTGTATGGGACTTAATAGGCAGATCGGACCATGGGAGGCTGAGGTAGGGTGGCTGTCAATTAAGGTGAACAATAGAAGATCTATGAATGCTATCATGGGGTTTCTATTTGTAGCCACTGCTATCATCTCTGGTTAGATCGAAACAGTTGAGATTCAGTCATAAAGCACATGAAAGCAAAGCTATCATTAGAGTCATAGTTATACAGTTACATATAGTGGGTAAATTGACAAGCTGTTTAGATAGGCTTAGTTGTTTTCCTTGTTTGTAGACTTGGTTCTGTTTTATTCAGCTGACCAACTAACCATAGTTTCCTCTTGGTTATTTTTGAGGATCTAGCTCTAGTGTCCAATGAGCTAGTATGTGAATATTGACACTTTTATTAAATAAAAAGAATTCGTTAGACCAACAAAAGAAGGTTCCTTTTTTTCTCCAACTCCAATTGTCCATAACATCTATCCACAGCTAAATAATTCAAGCTTAAAGATGAAGAGACATAATGCATTTAAAGTCCACTTGTTCCATCTCATCCTGTTATCCAACACCTACATAAAGAAATAAAGTGATTGCACAGGACTGAGCTGTCACTTAACTGCTACTTAAAGCTTCCCTTTATCAGTTGCGCAATTATCAAACATTATTATGTTTTTTGAAATGGCAAGTAATTATAAAACAAAAATATGTCTGGAATATCGAGCAAATTTTTTTTTTTTTATGAAGAATATCAAGCAAAGTGATTTAAACCACCTACCATTCAAAGCACTTACTGTGCACACATATGACTTTGGAAAGAGAAGTAACATTACCCACAACTTCCCTTCCATTTGCAAAGTACAAAAAAGGTCCAGTTTTCTGCAAATATTTGACAAAAAATGAAAAGGTTAGCATCAAGAATCGGCTACATATAGCAGAATATGTCCAGATAAAGAAATGTACAAATAATCGAAGGAGTGGACCACAAAATAAGTAGATAACATTCCAAATGATAACAGTGGAGAGAGTATTAAGAAAAATATAAATAATCGCAGCTGATAGCTTGAAGATTCTCCTTTCATATACAGTACTGATAAACTCACCTCTGTGGTCTTAGCAGAATAACAGAAAGCACACACACTTCCTTTCGGAGGATGTTGATCTATAACTGCTTTTGGCTGAACAACATCAACATTAGGAGATTCACATATTTTATACTCCAAATTGCAGTTGGAACTTTCAGAACTAGGACATCTTTGGAGAATATGACCATGACTTTCTAAGCTATTTTCTGACGAACCAGAGTTTAGTTTCTTTTGCCGCTCAATATCCATTTCATGAAATATGTCTTAAACCCCAAACATGCAGAGCATTTGACCTATCACCACACATGAAGTATCCTGTACTGACTTCTTTGCTGCAAAGAGGATCAAATTTGTGTAAAGCCCTCAAAAAAAAAAAATCATATAGGAGAGAACACTAACAAAAACTTTTGCATGTTCCATTTTTTTCAATCTAACAAACCAATTAAAACTTATTATAACCCAAGAATCACAAAATCATTAGTTAGCAAGCATGAAACTGCTTCTTTGTTTGAAAAAATCGACCTTTACTGATTGTCAAGGCCAAAAGTGCGGTTTTCTCTTGCTTTCAGATGATTTGTACTCAATTTGAGGCTATAAAAATCTTCAACTGATAACGCCACAGAATATAAGGATAAAATTTTGGTGCTTAGAGTTCCAAGGGATAATCCATCAAACTAATTGCCCCATTACTAGGGTACGAAATGGGATTGTTGAGAAAGAAAAATAAGTAATATTATTTGTTAGAAGTGGCAAGGTCTCATATGTTTACCCAAACCTGCCAGAGATGCCACTCTACTTGTTGCCTATCTTATCAAAATAAAATGCCATTTAAACCCTCAATTTTCAGGATACCCTATAGGCTTTAAAAGGTGATAACAAAATAAGGGTGGCAATTTGAGGCTTTTATTCATATTAATTTAAATGAATCTTTCATATTTTCTATCATTTTTTTTAAGAGAAAAATGGTTTAAAAAAAACCCAATCTATATCCGAGATTCCAACTACACACTCCAACTTCACGGGTGTCCCATTACCCACCTAAACTATATTTTTATCTATTTTCTACCCACCTAAGTGCTGACCTGTCATGGGAGATGTTGTCACCGCCTCTGACGAAAAATTCTTCCTTCTCCAACGGTCATCTTCTCCACTTTTAAATAACCATTACTTCTTCTTCCTCCACCATTAATCCTTGTTTCTTTTGTAAAAAAATTCACGATTTCCACTCAAAATTAAGTAGGTTTTAGTTGTTAATGTTCATTTTTACTTCAAATCTTGAATTTAGGGTTTGTAAGTTGCTCTAATTTCTTATTTAGGTCTCTAATTAGAATTTTGAATTTTCTCGAAATTCATCAAAAATGACAAATGAAAACTTGAATAGTTTGTATGGATGAATCAGACCCAATGCTCAACGTTGCAGTGAGATGCAAACACGGAATTTTATGAAATTTGCAAACTTCTTGGTCGAAATTAAATCTGGAAAGAAGATTTTGGTCTTGCCCATGCTACGGTGTATGTGTTTCTTCTCTTGTATTCTTGCTACATTTTACTTTGACGATGCTAATGTACTTATTTGGATCATTTTCAGTCTAAAAATTGCAAATTTTTTCGATGGAGGGACAAAGAAGAAGTGGATCCAAGATCAAGTTTTATCCTTCCAAGATTGGTGGACAAAATCAATGAGTTAGAGCAAGAATTATGTATTAGACAAGTTCATATTGACAATTTGAAGAACTCTAATTTGTTATTGGAGAGGAGACTCAATAGAAGGTTCAATAGGAAGATAGTTTTTTGTATTTTGATTTGTGTTGTTGTTATGTTCATCAGCAACCAGTAGTTCAAGTGCAGCATATTTGGAGTTCTCTTTGATTAGTTTTGTTGTTGTTGTGTTTAATTAAAATTGTCAATGTATGTGTGTCATTTTGTATCTAGAGATCTGTTGTATCTATGATGTCAAATGAAGCTTCCATTAATATGCAACAATTCATTAGAAATACATAACCAACACAGCATATGTAAGCAAACCTGAATAACGCCAATACAGTTTGATAGACAACACAACAACCATTTTAAAATACAACATAAACATTCATTCATAAGGGCCTCACATAAGCCAAAATTTACCAAAATAACGCCTCACACAAGGCAGAATTTACCAAAATAAGATTCATGTTCATAAGGCCTCACATAAGGCAAAATTTACCAATAAAAATTCAAAATAGCAAGCCATTAACTTAAAAGTGCTTAAATACATCAACATCACTATAATTTTCATGGCATCTTTGATTGTGAAGAAGTGTCATTTGACTTGAACTACTTCCCATTGTCTTCTTCTTTGCTTCTCCCTAAGCTCATGAAGCTTGCTTGTTGAGATTGCTGCTTTGCCATTCCATTTCAGGTTAGTTGTATTACTTGGTGTATAACCAATGTCACCAGTTACATCAGATGATCTTGTCACTCTTGCTTGTCTAGTAGAGTAGATTTTACTACTTGGCATGCCAGGCTATTGTAACATTAGGACTATATCAATATTTAAAATATTTGATTAAACTAGAATTAAGTTGTTAACATAAATCAAAGACTCACATTCATGACTTTGAAGCCATTTGCAGCTTGGAACACACCCATTTCCATGACTCTTGGTCTTTTCTCTGGAGATGTGTTTCCCCTGCCCCTACCTCTTCCTCTTTTAGTAGTACCAGCTATTGAAGATGATGCATGATAAGTAGGAGGAGCATAAGAGGATGTAGGAAAATCAGGTGCAGTAGGTAGGGGAGGTGCACTAGGTGCTACTGATGATGTTTTTTTGGGTCTTCCTCTTTCTCTTTTTACTGAAGGCACACCTTCTGATGGTGTTGATGGTGTTTTCTATATATATAAGAGAAAAAGTAAGTCATAAAGCAAGAAAAACTAAAAAAAATTCAAATATTACCTTTTGTTTGCCTCTTCCCCTGCCTGAACCTGTTGGTTCTGCCCTTACTGATGTAGTAGGTGATGGTGCACTTTGTCTTGTTGATGATTCAACACCTTCTCTTTGAGGACACCCTCTCTTGTTATGGCCTCTGACACCACATAAACTGCATGTCATTGCAAGCCCAGTCCTAGGAAGCTTCCCTGATTTCTTAGTTTCTCCAGCTTCTTTCCTTCTAGCCTTAGGTGGTCTACCAGGCATGTTTGTGATTTCTGGAGGTTCAATAGTGGCGTTAGTAGAAACTGGCCACATCTCCATGTTTGTGAGCGGTTCAATAACAGTGGCATAAGTCCTCAAGTAAGTTCCCTTGTTGTAGCAGTTGTCTATATAGTCATAAAGAGACAACTTCTTAAAGTATAATGCAGCTACAGCATGTGCACATGGTATGCCCCTTAACTGTCACACCCTACAACTACAGGTTCTCCTAGCAATATCCACTTTGTGTTGACAAAGCCTTTCTTTCACTTCAAATCCAGCAGCTCCATTAAATTCAATGGTACAATCCATGGACCTACTAATGTTCTCCTCTAAAACCTTCAAAGACATTGGAGAGAAGTTACACTTCCAAGTACTAGGAAACTCCCTTAAAGTGCCTATTCTTGTCATCATCTTCACTCTTATTTCTTCAAGCATAGTAATGATGGTCTTGTGTCTAGCAGCCAAGATCCATGAATTAAAACACTCAGACATGTTGTTGTCTACAGAGTCACACCTTACTTCAATATTGAAGTAAATTTTGCACCAAAAATTAATGTTGTAGTACATTAAGTTATCCATCATTTTTTCTGGACCTAACAACTTCATCTTCTATACGTTATGCCTTAATTGAGACTCAAATGTACTCTGAGCTATCTTCCAAAATTGTTGTCTTCTTTGAAGACCCCTCCAATCCTTAGCCCAATTAGCTAATATGTGTCTAACACACATTCTATGTTCACACTTAGGTAGTACATTTGTAATTGCTACTGACATTCCCTGCAATAGATGATGATTAGGTCACAATACAATTACATATAAAAATTGAAAATTACAAAATATAAGTTCACATACCTTTTGCATGTCTGTAATCAATGTGAGACCTTCACCATCTCCAAGTCCCAAATTATCACTGATGCACTTCACAAACATGGTCCATGTGTGTTTGTTCTCCTTTTCCACTACTTCCCAAGCAAGTGGCAGCATCTGATTGTTACCATCCCTGGCCACAACAACTAACAGTTGGCCTTTACAAACCCCTTTAAGAAAGCAACCATCTAAGCCTATGCACTTCCTACAATGTATCCATGCCTTCTTTAAAGCATCAAAACAAATGTAAAAACTCTGAAATATTAATTTGCCTTCTGAATCAGGTTCACCAACTTTTACATACACAACTGGTCCCTGAATTGGTCCTCAACAATTCATCCTTGTAGTCAAGTATCCTTCCAAATTCCACAACATGATCACCCATTATATCTTTCACCACTTTAGCTCTTGCTCTTCTCACAGTAGTCTTGCCAACATGAAGTTTAAACTTTTTCCTAATCAACTCCTGCAACTTGAAGACTCTTATGTTTGGTTGCTCTGTTATTCTTTCTCTAAAGGCTTCAGATAAAAACTTTGCATTGCACAAGTGATTTCTAGTTGTCTTGTTGCAAGTATGCTTTGGATTGTAAATTTTTATCATGAAATTATTTGTTGTCTTGTAAAGACATCCATACAAAAGCCATGGACAACCATCTTTGCATCTAACTCTAAATTTCTTTGGATCATTCACCCACTTCTCCACTTGAACCCTCCTTCTAACTGCATATTTAGTTATTGCTTGTCTAAATTCTTTCACATCCTTAAACACCATGCCCAACTGCCACATAACTTTCTTTGTTGTAGGATCATGAATGATATTTTGAGGCTTAGAACTTCTCTTTCTTGACAACTTTACCCTTCTTGATCTACCAGATTCATGTTCATCATCATTACAACACTCATCTTCCTCTAACTCAAAACTGCCCTCATCAGAACTTGCAAAGTAAGGCTCATCTCCTCTTAGCCTTCCTTCATGACTTATTTTACCTGTTCCAGTTTCATCAAAACCTAGATCTGGTCCAGCTTCTCCTACTGGTACCTCTTCATTGTCAGCTGCTGCTCTTTCCCTTCTTTTCCTCCTTTGAAAACTTCTCTTTTCAGCCCTCAACTCCCTAACCTCCTCATGTACATCACTACCATACTCTTCGTCGTCATCATCTCCAACTAATTCAGCTTCAGACTCAACACTATCCTCTGTTGAATAATCAGACCCCTCTACTTCTTCTTCTGAGAAATCAGGTCCAGCAGGACCAACGTCTATTTCATCATCAGTAGCAGCATCTGCAGTAGCAGTATTCAAAGGAGGTGTGGTAGTGAAAGGATGTGATGTTGAAAAAGTAGCAGCAGGGTCTTCACTATTTAAATGGTCTTCACCTACCACAAAGTTAAAGTTTTCACTTTCACTAGGCCTTGCAGTAAAAACTGCACCAGATTCCCCCATATCCACATGACTACCATTTTCTATTAACATGGGTCCCACAATTGCCTCATCAACCAAATGCCTAACAAATACTTACACTTCATCCCCATCTTCCAATGAACACATCATGTCTAAAATATCCTTATCATTATCAACATCTACCAAAATGCCATAGTTAGGTTCTTTAATACTAAAGGTGCAAGTTGTACTATATCCCAATTCTCTAATATAGCCTTTCAACTCAAAATATGACATTCTATCTACATCAACATCCAAAAATTCTGTAACTTTTCCACCATTATATATTGGTTCCCCACTACTTAAATCTAACACACCACCATGGTACCACCTTAGAGTAATCAAAGTAAACTCACTCATCACTTACCTGAAGGCAATTAAAAAAATAGAGTAGTAATTATAGATATACTCTAATCTGAGGGCAATCCAAAAAAAAAAACAGTACTTAAAGACGAACATTATACAACACAGTAGAAAACGAACAAAATACAACACAGTACTTAGCTTCTCTATGAACATAATCTATGAACATAAATACAACACAATAGCAAACTAGAGCTTCTCCATGAACATAATACTAAGAAGAACATAAATACAACAGTCGATGTACATTATACTAAGACGAGCAGAATACAAGATTACGCGACTTAGACGAGAAAGGAAAAACCAAATTTCATGAAAAACATGGTATAATCTTGTGTAAATGAACACCTAACACTATAATCGTAAGCCACACATAAGTTTTCACACAATAATGCTCTTAATTTCACGAATCAACAGAAACCCTAGGGATAAATCACAAACTCAAAACTAAGGGATAAAGAACTAACATTTTGATGATATCACTTCATAAACTAAAAAATGAAGTTGACAATACGCAGCGAAATCGTTTGATGATGCAAGATCGTTTGACGATGCAAGATCGTTTGACAATACGCAGCGAAAAGAGGGTTTTTGGATTTTTCTTTCTACCTTTGTTCTTCTTTCAGTTTAGGAGGGAAATGGGGGGAAAACAAGAAAAGGGAGAAAAAGAAGAAAGGAGAGTTTCAAAGTGGGGGTCCCAGCGCGTGGAATCACGCAGGACGACTTATTTGGTTTATGTGTTGAGGTCAGCACTTAGGTGGGTAGAAAATAGACAAAAATATAATTTAGGTGGGTAATGGGACACCTGTGAAGTTGGAGTGTGTAGTTGGGATTTCGGGTATAGGTTGGTTTTTTTTTAGACCATTTTCTCTTTTCTTAAATGGGTTAATATGGTATTTAACCTCATATAAATATGGACAAAATAGGTTAACTATTCAACCCATATAAGTGAAATGAAACATTATTTTTTTGTTTTTGGAAAACAAAATATTTAGGGGTCGGTTGGTGGATTGGGGTGTCGGGTGGAGGGGGTAAATTTTCTTTTATGAAAACAGTTTTTTTTTATTTTTGAAAAACAAAAAAAATTAGGGGTAGGTTGGTGGGGTAGGGGGCGGGGGTAGGGGTGCCCGGTCGTAGGGGGTGCCCGGGGGAGGGGGTAAAATTTATTTTTTGAAAAAATATTTTTTTATTTTTGGAAAAAATAATTTAGGGATAGGTTGGTGAAAGGTGGGGGGAGGGGGGGCGCCCCGGGGTGGAGTGTCTGCGGGGAGGGGTAAATTATTTTTTTTTTAAAAAATAAATTTATTTAAATGGGTTAGAACCATTTTGCCCAAACCACATTTAACCAAATCCGTATTCGCCCATATTGTATTTGGATGGATTGTAACTCAAACCATATTCAACTCATTCAAATCCGATCCAATCCAACCATTTGTCACCTCTAATAATAAATATATTGTTCCTCCAAAGATGTTTGGGTGTGCTTGCTTTGATCACACTAGAAATTCTGGGAAAATTGATCCTAGAGCCCTTAAGTATGTCTTTATAATCTCCTATACATTAAGGATACAAATGTTATCATTCCCCCTCCAGGAGATCCTTTGCCAGCATGGATGTTACCTTAAGACAGTTTGAGCCCTAATTAGCCATTACACTATCACCTTTTCAAATGGAGTGCATTAAGAAAGAAGAGATGGTTCTCCCTAGTTCCACGAGTGAAACCCCTACTACAAGGGTAAGTGAAGTTAGAGAAAATATTCATATGAAGATTATTAGGCACTTGAATAGAGTTGATTTGACAACTTACTCAAGGAGAAATAATAGAGCTGAAGAAGTCATTATGCAATATCTCAAAGATGAATCCTCTTCTAATAGAGAGTTATCTACATTTTCTAATAAGTTAGAATTGCCTATTGCTCATAGAAAAGGAGTAAACTTGTATCAAACATCATTTATCTAATTTTGTCTCCTATAATTTCCCGTCTCCCTAAATGAAGTCTTTGTTTTGCCTATTTCCTACGATTTTTTACTTCTCTCCCTACAACTTTTGTGTTGTCTATTTCTTTTTTTTTATTTCCTAGAATTGGAGAGAAGTGGAAGCAATCTATGATTGGAAAACTTAAGGCCTTGTTAAAAAATGAGACATAAGAACTTGTCAGGTCACCACCAGACAAGAAGTTGGTTGGCTACAAATGGGGCTTCATTGTGAAACATAAAGTTCATGGTTCAATTGAAATATTCAAAGCAAAATTAGTGGCTTGGCGATTCACTCAGACTTATGCAGTGGATTACGAAGAGACATTTGATTTTGTTGCTTAAATGAACATTATTATAAATCTTTCATCTTGTGTAGCTCATATTGATTGAGACTTACAACAATTTGATGTCAAATATGCATGTCTTCAAGAAAACTTAAAAGAAGAGGTGTATAAGGAGATCCATCTTGGATTTGATAATGAGCAAAGTCAAGGTATGCAAACTGAAAAAAACTTAGTAGATTTTGCGAAGCAATTATCTCCTTTGGTTACTAACAAAGCAATGTTTTTTTTAGATAAAGGTAACTTTGTATTCACAAACGAAATGCATCATCCAAGAAATGATGAATTGGAAACTTACATCCCATAGTGTGATAGCCTGATGGGCACACCCCATAAGGGTACTCAGATTACAAGTTCCCTAAGAACTCAACTACTTCTACCACCTCCCTCACCAAATCTTGTTTACAACAAAAAAGAAAGACTAATATAGTTTGTTTAATCCTCTAAAGAGTACTTTTTTTTCCTTCAAAGCACCTATGTTTCTTTTCTCCCATAGGGACCACCAGATATATGATGAATGAGCTTCTACCCTTCTTCCTTTTTACCTCTGCTTCCAACTCTTGGCCAATTGTTCAGAAGCTCCAGCACAGTCTTTGGTATCATCTAACTAAACCCCAAAATGCATAAAAGCATATTCCACATACTTGAAACTATTTGTCAGTGTATGAATAGAGAGTTGTTCACTTCAGTTTTTTGTTCACACATAAAGCACCTTGAACAAATTTGCATGCCTCTTTTATACAGGGCATCATGACTGAGACATGCCTGCTTAGTTAGTAGCCAGAAAAACATGACACTTTCAATGGATATTTTAACCTTTCAAAGCAGTTTCCAGGGCCATCTATCAATCAGTGAGACATTATAGTTCATCTTCCAATAGCATGATTTCCCTGTATAGACCCCTTTGTTGTGTATCTTCCTTATTGACTTACCAGACCTCTGACAGGAAAATTATTAAGAACCCCTAAAACATAACAGCCTACTAAATATTCCAATCATTGAATGCTCTCCTAAACAGTAGATTCCACCCTATTAACTCCATACTTGTGTCACAGTATCATTGTTTTGTAGACTCAATGAATATAGGTGAGGTATTAGATTTCTCAAATTGTCCTCTCCCCTATCATATTTCATTCCAGAACTCTGTCTTCATTTCATACCCAACACTAACGAATATGTTGTTTCTGAAATGTAGCCATAGTCTTCTAATGGTCTTCCAAACACTACATCAATATCTTCAATTGTCCACTGGTTAAGTAAACCATACTTTCCTACTATAAATCTCCTCCATAAGGCTCTATCTTTAGTACAAAATGTCCATAGCCATTTTTGGAGTAAACAATTGTTCTGGAGACTTAGGGTTTTTAGTCCTAAGCCTCCTTGGTTTCTGTTGAGTGTGAGAGTATCCCATTTCACCAGGTTTTAGCCTCTCTTTTCCCTATTTCCTTACCAAAGAAAAGATTTCCTCAGCCTCTTTATTTTCTCCTCAATGTTCTTAGAGACTGGAAATAGGCTCATCATATAAGTAAGCAATCCATCCAGTATTGACTTGACGAAGGTCACACTACCACCTCCTGGCAAATACCGAGTTTTCCATCTTGCTAGTTTCTTCTCACATATATCCAACACCACATTCTACCCTTCGAGCTCTTTGGTATTGGCACCCAAAGGTAGTCTTAGATATTTTGTTGGTAGTGTATCTACTTGGAAGCCCAATGTCTCGTAGATTGTCAACTTGGTTGATAGGGAGCAGATGACTCTTCAAATAGTTGACATGGAGGGCTGAAATGACCTCACAAAGTGTGTATATTCCTTATGTGTCTAATTTATGCCTCATCTACCTCACAAAATATAAGATCTCATTAGCATAGAATAAGTGTGTGATCTCCAACTCCTCCTCTCTCTCAGTAAGTGCGCTAAATCCTCTCACCCACTCATTAGCCTTTGCCTTCCTAAACATATGATTCAACTCCTCCACGACTATTAAAAATAGGAAAGAGGACTTGGGGTATCTAATGAGTCCTCAAATTGGACTCATATAGGGCATTATTTTAATGCAAATAGTGTCCAAGATTGTGTATTTTATTTCGATATCTGATAAAAACTTCTAAGTTTAAGGTATTTGAGGATTTGATAGGAGCATGGACACTTAGGCGCAAAATGGAAGAAAAGAGTTGAAGATACAAAGCGCGCATAGCCAAGAACACTTGGTGATACATCGTATAACAAAGTTCCGCCTTCTGTTACAACAAGTGAGCCCTGAAGGAATTGGATCAAAGGGCAACGAAAAGAAGTAGTCGGCGCTTCATCGAATAGTTCCACGAAGTAGATTTATTCCGCCCAACATTAGCACATGCATGGATATAAAGTCAACGCACAAACGACGACGAACCAGAGAAAGGGTGAATCGCCGAATCATTCGGCGATTCACGACTAAAGACGCCGAATGGATCCACCAACACTAAATTTGAAGGCTATAAATACTGAACTTTATTATTATTTAGAAATAGAAATTTAGAGACTGAAAAATTCTACACTTGATATTTATTTTAGAAACTTTGTTCGTAAGTTTTCTCTCAAGTTTGGAGAGGGTTTTGAGGAAGCTTGAAGAAAGAAGTTCTTCTTCCAATTTGGGAAGTGGGTCTTCTCCATTTACCTTCCTTTGCTACTTTTACTGTTTAATCTCTTATACATACTTATTTCCTTTATCATTTTAAGTATATGTGATTATTGCTTGATGTGTGGCTAAAACCTCCAATTCTTGGGGTGTGATTTAGCAAATATGTGTTGATATTATTGTTGGGTCTTGCTTGGTGATAGAATCAAATGCATTTTAATGGTGAGTTTACCTAGTTGTTGTGGTTTAATTTAATGGATTTGTAATTGGAAAATACAAAACCACCCATGTGTTTTCGGTTTGCCCGATAGGGAGGTCACAAAATCAAGATCACTAGACTAATGGCCTAAGGAGTGGGTCGACATGAGGTTCAGCCCGAGTCCCATGTCCAAGCACCCTCTATCAAATGGTTAGGTTGTGGGTAAGGCGTATGCTGGTTATTTTAGACAAGTGGGTGTCCGAGAGGAATCCATTTGATATGGGGTAAGTTGCCTGAGAGGGAATTTACTTTCACCTAAAGCTTAGTCCAGTCACCAATGTCTAGCGAATTTCCTATCAAAAACATGTACCTATTAGTTACTGTTAACATATATTGCAGTCACCCCCCAATAACTTTCCCCCATACTTGTTTTCTCCTTTGTTTTTGCTATTCTACTACTTGTGACAAAACCTTTTTTTCATATTTGACATTTTGGTGTCATAAATTGAATTCAATTGTGTTTAACTCGAAAATGTCTTGAGCTATCACTTTTTAGAACGGAATTCTAAGTAGCTACAACTTCCAGTACCACTCCTTTGGGACACGACTCAAAAACTTGGTTAGTGTCGTTGATCATGAAATATAAAAAAAATACACATATTAAAGTAATTAAAATGGTGCCGCTGTCGAGGAGTGGTGTCACATGAAGTTGTAGTTATTTAGAGTTTTTAGTTCTTTGTAGTGTAGGTTTACTAACGTTAATTTTAGTTTTGCTTTGGTTATTTGCTTTCTACAACACGGAAGCAATAATAGATGACCACTATGTATATCACACAGGTCATCATCTGTTGAAGTTATTAAACTTTAGAGATAATCTATTGACGTTTAAACAAAAGAGGGAAGAGACAATTATAGAATTGTGGTTGAGTTTCAAAAAAATCTTGCAATCATGCCAATCCCATGGAATGCCAGATAAAACACTGTTGGATTGCTTTTACAGAGGTCTAGAACCCTAGAATAGAAGAATAGTTGAACACCCTACAAAGTTGTTGCAACCCTACTTGACAACATGGTTGAAACAACCAAAAAGGCTCAAAAGAAATACAAGTGGGATAAACTAGTGACACAGGTAGAAGTGTTGTCCAAACGAGTAGAGGGGTTGGAAGAACAAGCAAGAGAAAAGGACAGAAATTTCTCCCTTCGTGAATGCACCCAAGGAGAAGGAAAAGGGGTTGGATCGAGTACTGATCCCTTTTCAGTCATTAAAAAGAAACTTGAAGAGATAGATAAGAAGTTGAAAGACACCATCGAGATACTTAATGAGACAACCACTCCAACTTCCATGACAATTCATCTACAAGATGCATAGATAAACCACTTAATGACAGGTCAATACCTACCATTCGCCGAGGATTCACCCAACTACACCATGGGTGACTCTGAGGATGAAGGGTAAACACTGACTTGCGTCGTGCCGCGACGTTAACTAAGGTGTTGTTTGGGAGGCAACCCAAAACCATTTACTTGATATCTTTTTGGTATCTTGATAAAATAAGTGTGTGTTGGTTGTACAAGTTCAGGAAGGAAAACTGCTTGAAAAGATGCAAAGTGTCTGCGAACAAGTCCTTTTGGCGGAACGCCTGCGTAACTAATCAATTTCCACCGTTTGATTCTATGCACATAAAAGGTTGAGTCTGTAAAACTCGGTGGAATGATAATTTTTATCAGAAATTTGCCAACCCAGTGGGCGATCTCGACAAAGACCGCCGATGCAACTTTCGCAAGAGACTGGAATCTTGTTATATTTGGCGACAAAATAAATACTTGACGCTTCGTCGAGTCATTAAGCGAGATAAGATAATATCGTTGAATGAGCAGAAGACAGACGGTCACATGCACAAAGTTTAAAAATCCTACTTCAAACCTATCCTTTCACTTTATCCCTTTCACAAACTCACACTTGCACTCTAGTTCCTATTTTTCTTGCATTCTATAGTATTTTAAGTGTGGATTGTGCTCGGATTTGGATTGGATCTGCCTAGCACACCATTATAGTCTAATTCAGCACCAAGGGTTGGTAATCAAACCCTGTAGTTATCCTATCGAAAGTTGTACTCATTTAGATAATGATTAATAGTGTCAAATTGTTGCTAAATCTCTGAGTTGATGGGATAACATTTATTATCGATTATTACTCAATTTTTCATGCGTAGTTGGTAAATTACCATTCGACTATACTTTGAGCTGAATTTTTATGTGTTGAGATGGCAGAAATGCTATGGGTCTTCATTAAAAATTGATGTTGAAAAGGCTTGAGTCGCTTTATCAGGGGTAGCAGGGTCGAATTTCAACAAATGGAATGAAAATAGGCATATTGAGATGTTTGGCGAGTTCAGTATAGCTCGCTGAACCGCTCGGCGGTTCTCCTATCATCACTATTTCTCCTTTAATTGAATGCTTTATGTACTGGCTGATTTATAACATTCAACGGTCAGGTTGAGTTACAAAATGAACTCAGCCACTGGCCGAAAGATTCTTTGTCCGCCATTTTGTCTGCACCCTTATATCATTTGTACATCTTTTTAATGAAGACACTAATAGAATCATGAAGTTACAAATTAGCTTGGCAAAGTGACTCTACAGTCAGAACCTTCCAAACCCCCTTTCTAAATTACTGCCTAACTTGTCATCAAAGTTTTTGTAGAGATGGATAGACCAAAAATCGCAAAAAAAAAAATGATCCACCCAGCCACATTAGAGCACGAGAGTTTAGAGACGACGAAAAGAGAGCAGAGCTAGCCAGACAGAAGAATTACACCAAGGAAGCGAGGGCCAAAACAGGAATTCCCATCGACCCTAATGTGCCCTCATGGACACGAGTATTCATTAATGTTATACATGTCTTCATGGCAGGTCATGAGATAGACAAGATAATTGCAACTAATATCGTTGTTGAGGCCAGGGAAGCTGAAAACAGTGGCAGAACTCAGAATAGTAGCACTTTAGGAGCAGTTGTCTTATTTCGGGAAGACACTTCGGGTGCTCATACCCCGACGGATGAAAAAGCTGCATAAACATGATCTTCTTTTCACTTGTCCCTTTTTGTTTATCTTGCTTAAAATTTTGAATATTGTCATTATTTTCATTTGAGGACAAATGTTGTTATTTTTGGTGGGGTGAGGCCCACCTTGTTGTTTGTTGTGCTGAATGTTTGTGAGTTTTGGTACATACGTGGGTTGTCTGTTTTAAATTGCATTTCAAAATTTCTATTGCGAATGTTTGAGCTTATGGCTCTGTTTTGGGGTTTAATTTCATAATAATTTTGACCCTTCTGAAAAAATTTCACTTTTGAAAATTTCACCACTTGTTGTGTTGAAAGTGGTTGTTCTTGTACAAATTTAAGTCTCGGTTTCCATCAATACCGATGACTTGAAAAGTTCTATCAATCGAACAAACATAAATGTACGGCTACAACGAGAACAAATAAATTTACATAGGCAATATGTGAGCTCCTTGCATCTCGTAGCCAATTATCGAATTAATTCTTTTACAATGACCATTACACACCAGCGAAAGTGTGTTGTGTTGTTTGACATAAGTGTCATTACCTTCTGTGATGATCTTAACTTGAACCTTGCATGAATAAACCTAGGATTTGCCCGGTTAGTCTAATTGATTTAGAAAGGTATCCTCTTGACATGATCTTAGGCAATTCTTAAGAGTATGAGCCAACTTTGATATATACCTCTTTTGTAGCCTACCCGTGAGTGTGTGAAACTCTTTTGAAAATCCTTTGAACCTTACCTCTTTATTGGAAAAACCTTTATAAAACCTAGACCTTAAGTTATCCATCACTTATAATCCTTTTTGAGATGTCATATTAGTGAATAGCCAACATAGGCCAAAATCCAAAGTTGGGGGTATGGTAAGAAGGGAAAGAAGAACTCAAGGAGTGCAAGAAAAGTCTCGCAAACCCATGGTATTATAGATATATGGAAGCCCTCCTTTCAAAAAAAAATAAAGAGAAAAGAAAAGAAGAAGAAAAAAAAAAGAAAAAGAAAAGAAAAGTCGTGTAAAACCACAAAATGAAACGAAATCGGGTTTCAAAGCAATCCATGAAGGGAAATAAAAGATGACCTAGAAGCACTTGACTAAGGATTAAGGAAGGAATATAGGGGATAGCTTAAGGAAATCACATCTCATTGAAAAAAAGTCACTAATTCCAAATGACCATACCTTTGCACTCAGCCCTGTTACAAGCCTAAGAAAGACCTTTTTGATCTTGAGTGAACTGAACCGAAGGTCAATTAGAAAATAAGGGCAAACCTATGGGTGAAAACATGCATTATGTTCCTATTTGTGAGTGTGAGCATTGCATCAAATTACTAGTCCTAAGTTGATAAATCTACGTGTGTGAAAATGAAATCATTCTTTGAGTGAGGGTATGTAGATACTTTTGTTGAGCTTGAACTTGCATTAGTATCAAGTATTATGAGCTCAAGAATCTGTGGTGATGGTGTGTCACAACTTGAATCTTCGAGTATAGAATTGAGCTATGCATGAGTAGTTTGAGTCTTGTTGTATACATTCATGATGTAGTATTGTGTAGCACTATTTGAGACATCCTATTTGAACTGCTGAACTTGAGTTTTACTTGAGAAAAAACAAAAGTTTAAGTTGGGGGTGTTGATGAGTCCTTAAATTGGACTCGTCTATGGCCTTATTTTAATGTAAATGGTGTCCTGATTGTTCGATATCTGATAAAAACTTCTAAGTTTCATGTATTTGAGTATTTGGTAGGAGCATGAATATTTAGGCACAAAATAGAAGCAAACGGAAGAAAGGAGTTAAAGATGCAAAGTGCACATAGCCAACACACTTGGCGATACGCCGTATAGAAAAGTTCCGTCTTCTGTTATGGCAAGTGAGCCCTGAAGGAAGTGGATCAAATGGCGACAAAAAGAAGCAGTTGGCGCTTTACCGAATAGTTCCACAAAACAGAGTTATTCCGCCCAACGTTACCATGGATATAAGGCAAGGCACAAACGGCGACGAACCAGAGAAAGGGAGAATCGCGGAATCACTCGGCGATTCACAACTAAAGACGCTGAATGGATCTACCAGAACTAAATTTGAATTCTATAAATACTGAACTCTAATATTATTTAGAAATAGAAATTTAGAGAGAAAGATTCTACACTTGATATTTTATTTTAGAAACTTTGTTCTTAAGTTTTCTCTAATGTTTGGAGAGGGAGGTCGCGAAACCAAGACCACTATACTGATGGCCTAATGAGTGGGTCAACATGAGGTTCAGCCCGAGAGGGTGAGGCCTAGTCCCATATCCAAGAACTCTATCGAATGGTCAGTGTGTGGGTAAGGCGTAGGCTGGTTAGTTTAAATAAGTGGGTGTCCGAGAGGAACCCTTTTTATATGAGGTAAGTTGTCCGAGATGGAATTTACTTCACCTAAATCTTAGTCTAGTCACCATTGTCTTGCGAATTTTCCTATCATAAGCATGTACCCATTAGTTTGTGTCAACATATATTGCGGTCACACCCCAAGAACATTCACCCATACTTGTTTTCTCAATTGTTTTTTCTATTCTACTACTTGTGACAAAACCCTTTTTTTTATATGACACTTTCGTGTCACAAATTGAATTTAATTGTGTTCAACTCAAAAATGTCTTAAGCTATCACTATTTAGAACGGAATTCTAAGTAGCTACAACTTTCACTACCACTCCCTTGGAATATGACCCCAACCCTTGGTTGGATTACTTTACTAGCTTTGATTCGTAGACACTATAAATGTAGGTTAGTTTCATTGATCACGAAATATAAAAAATACACATATTGAAGCATCAGTATCCCTGTCTAAGATCCAACCAATCCACTTGCTTTCGAATTTTAGATTTTTAGGAGGAAATTCCAGTTTACATGGTCATAGGCTTTCTCAATGTCTAGCTTACATAAAATTCCCTGTTTCTTCTACTTTATCCTTGAGTCTACCAATTCATTAGTCAACAATGTTGAATCCATTATTTGCCTACCTCTCAGAAAAGCCATTTGGTGTTCATAAACCAATTTCTCTATCACTATCTTCATTCTCTCATTCAGCAACTTAGAGATGATTTTATAGACTGCACTAACAAAGAAATGTTTATCACACTCTATTCATAAGAGTAAGACATCAAAAGGATGAAATTAATCTTCTCTGGAGGAGGTAAACAAGTTCATTCCAGCTCAAATTTTCCTACCTCTTCTGGCTGCAATTCTCCTCTCTGAAAACCCCACAAATTCGTCCATGCTAATAGGCAAATGAGTTTTTCTTGTTCTCCTTACTAGTACTGATTCTCAAGAAGTACCTTGGAGTTTCTCTACTCTCTACAGTTGGTGTAGAAGTAACTAAGTTCCTAGCACTTTGGAACTTCTTAGGCTCTCTTTTTTCCTAGAAGATTCAACTCTAACTCCCAAATCTTACATGATACACCAGTTTTTCTCATCCCAGTGTCCCCACCCTTGTTCCTCTTCAATCTCTCATTCCTTCTAGCAAAGTACTCCTCGTAAGATCTGCCTTTTTTGAATAAAGGACTTTAATGGTACAATACTCTGGACGAGGTTCCCAATCTTCTACGTTGTTTTTAGCCCTCTTATAAAAGAATGGTATTGTATAAGAGTTTTTTGATATATACAATATGGAAGATAATCATTATTTATACCTAACATCATATCCTATAGAATATTTCCTTACTCGAGTTTAGTTTTCTCCATTTTTGGATCTATATACATATTCTCTGAAAATCCAACATGCCCCTCAAAATTGAAGTGAGAAAAACAACTTGATCTTATTTTGGAAAATAGAAAGTTGCCGCCAAAATCTCACTAGAATATTCACAATCATAACCACAAAAAAGGCAACATTGTGACTTTTTCCTCTAGAAAGTAGTTGGTAACTGCACAGTTAAAGATAATGCTTTTACAAGTGCACATAAAAAGGAATCTATTATTAGCCGCCAAATAGAAGTGTGGTGCTGCAAATCTCCAAAACATCATCAGAGTGTCTTAAAATTTGCAAATAATAACTAAAAACTCAATGTTTGGAGGACAGTGTTGATCGAGTATGGAGGAGGGCTTCAATTACTCTAGAGAGGGGCAGAGCTAGAATGGTTGTCGAAGAGAAAAAAAAGTTAAGTATCATAGAGAACGACGACACCAATCCCCAGAAAAACTAAGAGAAAATAAGACAAAATTGGCAGGCAAACTGTGAAGGCTGAAGCTAGTTGAGATATTATACCAAGATCATAAAGGCTCTCACACCAGGAAAAAAGAAGAGAACTTCTTAGTGACTTGATTGTTAATTAACAATGTGCAGATTCAAACATTGTTAAATTCATCGAAATTGAGCAAGGAAAAATTCATAGATAATTCTATGGGATATGTTAAGATATTATTATGTATTTAATATGAGAAAAAAAAAGAATATGCATGGGGAAAGGAGGACATGACAATTTATTATAGGAAAAAGATGGGGGTGTTTTGTACTTTGGTAAAAGAAGGGAGATTGAGTTTATGGAGGGGTTTGGAATAACTTGTTTCCCTTTCTCTTAAGCTTTTTAGTTTGTTGGTGAACTTACATGTTTCTGCTTGATATTTATCAATTTTCCATTTCCCAATATGTCCATCCCACGTTGTAACCTTCTCAAAAATAATATGGGCATCCAACGATGAACTCATGTTTCTAATTTTTCTAGAAAGATACCTCAATTTAGCTAGATTAGGAAAACAAATGTTGAATGTTAAGATAACATGTGTTTGAATCAACATCTGCCTATCTTCTTTACAAGTTCAAAGAGCCTATATGAGTAGGTGTATATGGAGAGTTTATAAGGCCAATAAGAACATCTAGACAATGATACATGCTTACATTTTTTGGTGTATATCGACATAAAGGAACAAGAGATGTTCTGAAGGGGAGGCTTCGCTATCTTTCTAGTTGGTGTAGTTTATATCCAACTAGCAGTTTAGTAACTTCATATCAACTTCTGGACTTTATTAGCTGTTTAGTTTTGGCATAGTCTATTTTTGTAAGGTTCCAGATTTTTTGTAAGTTTCAACAAGATATCTGTAAATGCTGCTATCTTCTTGATGGTTTCCTTAATGAAATCACTTCGTAAGAAAGGAAATATTATAGCATCCTCGTATTCTATTTTTGTAAATGCTTACCTCATTAAACAACTTTCTTTTTTTGTTTAACTGCTTTTCAATATCAATATGGTCATCCCATGATAATCCTGTGTTTCTAGTTCTACTATAAAG
Organism: Solanum sitiens; assembly: GCA_016801875.1. Classification (NCBI taxonomy): domain Eukaryota; kingdom Viridiplantae; phylum Streptophyta; class Magnoliopsida; order Solanales; family Solanaceae; genus Solanum; species Solanum sitiens. The sequence continues at coordinate 1,741,357 of JABWTJ010000061.1, forward strand.
ATACCTTGGTTAAGCTACATTAGAAACTTGCATTCAACATCTCATAAAAATATGGTTAATACGACATCTCCTTTTAACATAGATTAGTTAATAAGGCAATCAATATGGAATGATTACCTACAACTGTAGTTAATCTAGAACTCTTATATAAGGAGTTATTTCTTGTATATTGTTAATCAAGAAAATAAGAATATTTCTCTTCTACTTCACGAAGCCTCTATGATAGGTAGAGTCACAAGTACCTCTCACCTTACGGTGGGTTATTCTACACCGCTTGGCCCGCAAATGATTTTCTTCTTTTCTTTTTATTTCCGGTGACCAAATCTCTTACTCCATCCAAGGCCAGACTGCTCCTTTCTCCGACAACCAACGCCTAAGATGTTCATAATTCAGTTTACCAAATTGAACTAGAAATTCTAAGATTGTTAGTCCATTGAACCGAAACCCCTCTGACACAAAAAAATTCATATTTTCTCATCTAAGCATCTAAATTGCACTTTCCACAAGAAGTCGTTTTTAATCAACTTGAGTAACATTGCATCACTATATACATGAAATTGTAAGCACATGTTGCACAGACAAAACAACAACAATTGGAAAATTATTGCAGTTACGGGGTAACAATGAGGGCACGGATCGGGGAAAAGCTGAATAAAAAATTACATCAAACAAAATAGATTACTTAGAGTATCTAAAGAGACGATGATTACCTTTCAGAGATTCTGACCTAGATGGAAAAATTGAAGAGACAGAGAAAGGAAGAGAGGGAAAATTATATTCCTATTTATTTCAGTAATAAAGTATTAGCAGCGCCCTTGAACCCTTAAACATAACGCCACCTACCAATGGACTAGTGCGCGATCCGGATTTAATCGAAGCTCCACAACCCGTGCGAAACAAAAAAAACTTGTTTGCTCTTTCTTTTTATCCTCTTAAATGTTAGTTTCTCCGTCCATTCCTTTTATACCGTCAAACTATTAAAATTTTGACTAATATTGTAGGATATATTTTTTTATTATATTATTATGCAAAAGTTTGCACCTTATAATACTTTTCATAGAGTTTTTGGATATCTAAATTTTGTTCAATATATCAAATTAATATTTTTTAGTTTAACTTTGAAAATTAGTCAAACTAACTTTTTGAAAAGTACAACATAACAATTAAAAGTGGACGGAGGAAGTATAATGGTGTAATACAACTAATGAAAATAGTTCTCTACTTTAAAATGCGGAAAAGGGTCAAAATTGCCCCTGAACTGTATGAAATAGATCACTTATACCCTTCATTATATTTTGGGATAAAAAATACAAACATTGCCAACTAGGATTTACTACAAAAGAACTAGACCTTTAGCGGCGACAATAGTAGCCACAAAAGCCCAAAAAATCATCACTAAAAGTTTTTAACATTAAATTCCAATTTTGTGTTTTTTTCTTCATTATTTTAAAAAAACAAAAATGATATTAATTAAGTAGGAGTTTGAAGACACTGTTTTATTTTTATGTCATATGTAAATGTATAAAATGTACAAGCCAAAAATGAAAGCAATCGAAGGAAGGGGTAGAGCATGTTTTATTTTTCCGAGATGCATTATATATAATAGGAGATGTGAATCGAGAAGTAATTTTCATGATTTTTCGTAATAATATTGGATGTTTTTAATATTGATATTGATATTGCAAGTTATTTATTTTTAAAAAATTAGGTTGCAATCGAAAATTAATTGTCCTATTTTTTTGTTGAAAAAATAGGTTTTACTAGCGAATGATTGTTGGAGCCTTAGTCGCCACTAAAAATCACTCATAACCTTTAGTGGAAATATTTTGGGATTTTGTGGAGAGTTTGTCGCCACTAAAGGTCAAGTTCTTTTGTAGTAAATCTTAGTTGGCAACGCTTATGTAACAACCCTAAAAATGGATATGATAAGTAATGCTTAATGTGTCTAGAATGCCTAGGATTAGACCGGGTTCACACGGATTGATGCGCGTAGAACCAGACCTTTGAACCGTTGCGACAGCCAAGCCAACTAACTTGGGGAGTTAGTTGAGCTAGGAAAGGTTGGGTCCAGCCATGTAGGGCTCCCAAATATGAAGATTTACTCGTATGAGTCTTTACCGGACTTAAAAAGGGGAAATCTTAAGTTTGGAGGGTCTAGGGATAAAATGGTCTTTTCCAGGCTAATGGTAGTATTGTAATTACCCTAAATATTTATTTAATTAATTAATTAATATGGTGGAGGGGCAATTCGGGTAGAGGTTGCCGAATTTGACCCTTTAAGCAAAATCTAGCTTCACCCGGGTTCGAGCCTTGGTGGAAGCAAGGATTAAATTGATTTAATTTTATTTAGTGAATTAGTTAAATTAATTAATATTTAATTTGCTGATTTAATTAAAGGAAAATCAAATTTTTAATAAAAAAATAATAATAATAAAATTAATAAATAATGAGGAGTCCTAGTTTGACTTAGTCTCCACCTAACTCTCCTAATCCTAATCATAATCCTAATCCTCTCATTCTCACGTCTCTCACTCTCATTCTCACGTTTTTTATCATTAAAATAACTGAATGAAGAACTTACACACAAAAACTCAAACGAAAAACTAAGCTAAAAATGAAAATCAACAACAAATTCTTGACGGGATTGTGCTTGAAGTTTTGGTGGTGAGGCTTGGTTTCATGGCAAATTGGCAGCATTTAAACAAGTTTTGAACGACATTAAGGTATGGGTTTTCTTACTCTTGGTCCCTTTTCCAAGAGACCCTTAAGACTCAGATAATTCTATTCCGAAACTAGGATTGTTCCCCATTACATGTTCCCTGTCACAAGCTCCTATCACTGATCTTAGGTTGGTATGTTTTCTGGTAGATTAGGTATGAAGTGTGATTTTCGTGATAATGTGTTCATGATTATGTGTTCGGAATTGTATGAACGATGAAGTATATCTGCCGAAATTTCGTGAAAAATGTATGTGTATGCCTTGACATAATTTTCGGTTTTAAGCCTTAAAAATAATATGTTTTTATGGTTGAATTTTATGTGCGAATGTTTGTGTAAATCATGAGGTGTAAAAGTGGTGTAATATTGCTGGATTTAATGGTAATTCTTGGCTGAATATAATCATAAAAAGATTACACTTAAAGATGCACCAAATGATCCACGAAATGCCTTAAGAATTAACGTATGAATGACGATAAAAAGAAGCTGAAAATAGTGAACAAATTTCCAGCATTTGGTAGGTTGGGTTCGGCCAAACAAAGTGGTACAAAATGCAATGAAAAATGAATGTAAAATAAGTGAGATCACTAAGGATTGAACCCCCAACCTCTTGAATGGATGAGAGATTTAGGAGAAAAATAAAGGAGAAAAATAAATGTGGAGAGTCGGGATTGAACCTCCAACCTCTTTAATGGATGAGAGAGTTAGGAGAAAAATAAAGGAGAAAAATAAATGTGGAGAGTGGGGATTGAACCCACAACCTCTTGAATAGATGAGAGAGTTAGGAGAAAAATAAAGGAGAAATATAAAATGAGGTGAATGGGGATTGAACCCACAACCTCTTGGATAGGTGAGAAAGTTAAAAGATAAATTGAGAGAAAGAGAATGAGCTTGTGGGGGATTGATCTCACAACCTCCTTGCCTTGGACAAAAAAGAGAGGGGAAAAAGAAAGGAAATATTATGGGGCTGATGGGATCGAACTAGGGTCCCCCCAAATCTGAAAAATGCAATCACCAAGTTTAATATAAGATTAAGTGTGGCCCAAGGGATTCGAAATCGAGTTCCCTTGACCAATTCCGTATTGACACATAAGTCATACGTAAACAAATATTTAATGAATGCTGCCTCTAAAAATCGAAATCAATATTTTGGCATACCTACAAGATGCATAAGTCTTGTACCACATAATCTTGGGTAAACATGAATCACTTAGACAAACTATGAATGAAGCCTCATGGCTTGTATGTGTGGACTCATAAGTCTAGCATACGTTTAAAAGTAGGTGAACCTAAGATGTATGTGATAAAATGATGTAACCCTAGAAGGGTTAAGTAAGAGTGTGAAACACACTAAATGGCCAAGTGCATTGGCATATGATGAAATGAACATTCATGTGAAGGGGTGAGTAATTATGAAAAGCAAATGTGTTAAAGTTAATGAATGAGGTGACAATATGATAAGAGGCTAATGTGAAAGATGAGAGCAATCTCAAATGAGCCTAAGTAAATGTTACCAAAACGTACTCACCTATGAGAGTGTAAAGCTAATGAAGAGACCAGTCTCTATGAATACTCTAATGAAAGTATTGAAGTTAATGCATACTTAATACTAATGATGAGATGAGAAATCATCTAATGAGCTATGATGTCCTCATGCTAGAAGCCAGCTTCCATGATGTATGAGTTGAATGTAATGGAACTTTATACTGAGCACCGATAGGCCAGCTATGAGCGGTCATGCCTTCCTTCGGGAAGGGCGGAGGTTCACGTAACTCTCATGAGATGAGACTGTCCAGCATGCCGGGTATGGGTCTCCTTATATCTTCTAGTCTTTGAACCTATACTGCCAATATAGGGATCTAGCAGGGTTCGACTCCCTATATACGCTAGCATGTTTTGGTTCACTTTGGCCGGTGATTCCACCTCTTTTCGATGTGGGGATTACACACTGGATTTCATGATGCTCACATGATCTATGTCGATTAAGGTTAAAGTTCCCAAAGAAAGAATGAGGTCAGCCTCAAATGATGCACATAATGAAATGAACGATACCAAATGTGTTAGGATAGGATAATCAAGAGGTGAGCTAGACTTAAGTAATGACACTAGGCTATTCTTGGTCATTGCACAGCAAACCCTATGAGAGTCTTAAACTACATTCTAGGTATGACTAGTGATTGCACTAGTATATGAATGAATAAAAATAAAGTACGTATGAATGAATGAAGCAGACTCTGTGTTTGCTAAAGAAGGCTCCCTAGTTGAGGTCCCATATGTTGAGCCCTCATTTTGGGAAGTCCTAATGTCAAGTCCATGATTCCAAGGTTTCATGGCATATGAAAGCATGATGTGAACTACGTGATATGATATGTGCAATACGTTATGTGCTGCTTGAAAAATAATAAGTATGATGATGCATGTTACTCTCATGGCATGACTTCCCTAATCCAAATTTTGCAAGTCCACTGACTTTCCTAATCCAAATTTGGCAAGTCCACTGACTTTCCTAATCCAAATTTGCCAAGTCCACTGGCTTGACTTTTCATAAATCATGTTGTTAGGAAAGAGCTATTCTTACTCATGCATGTCCTTGGTGTGTACTTGCATATACTCATACTAAGTACAAGTATGTACTAATCCCATACAATATCTATTTTTAGGTGCAGGCAAAGGTGGACGTTAGAGCTTACAGTACGACGTTGCAGCTATCCGGACGTGGAGCATTCATCCGGATTTGATAGGCCCTCATGCTTTCGAGGACGCTTGCCCATTATATTCTAGCTTAGATATATATTTGAGTTAGTGGAGTATGTTCCACTAGCGTTTCTTTCTCATCTTATTTCAGACATTGTATTGGTGCCATTTTGGCAAGTATACACTTAATGCAGTGTGGAACTATTTCTTTCATTTGATGATCTTAATATTAGATGGTTGATTGTGAACGTTTATGAGTTTAAGTAGAATCTCTTGCATGAATGTTAAGTAACAAAAAGTTCAAATTTTTCGCTAAAATTAACCTAGATGAAGTAATGATGACGTATGTAGGCTTGCCTGCGACCTCTGAGAGGTCAATGACACCGGTCTCGTCCTGGGTCTAGATTCCGGTCGTGACAGCTTAGGTGGAGGGATTAGTCCCATGTGGCTTGCCACGTCACTAAAAATTTGGGGTGTTAACTCTTGAGGGTATTTGTGGTCTCCTAGGATAACGACGGGGGTATTTTTGATCCCAAAATGTAATGGAGTGTATAAGTGGTCTATTTCGCATAGTTCAGGGGCAATTTTGACCCTTTTCTGCTTTAAAATGGTGTAATTGTGTTTGGAGTTTGCTAATGGTATAATGATTATAATACATAAATGTAGTTTTTAATTTGGTTTTAACTAACATCTATGTCGTCTAATTTTAGATGTGCACAAGTAAACATTTAAATTTGTATATAAAAGTCCCTTTGAGATATTCAATAAAATTAAAATGACGTAAAGAAAATTAGTATGGACCTTGCGCAAGGATGGCACACACAAATTGAGAAATGATTCAAATTTATTATTTTTTAAAAAATTGAACAAGTAGATACACATGTCCTACGTGACATGATACACGTAAGATGTCATGCAGAACGTAAAACACATGTTTATGTATTATGACTTTGCTAATTATTATAATCCCTTGAGTTTGGGTTTGACGAAGTGTTCTAAGTTTAGAAAAATGGGAACATTTAATTTTGTGTCCATCCTAAGAACATCCAAATTTTGTTTTCATAAATTAACACAAAATTTTCGAGGAAAGGATCAAAATAGTCCCTTTTCATTGGGTTAAGGCTCAAAGTGGTCTTTGAGTTTTCACATGGAGCACTAATAGTCCCTCATGTTTGCAATATTGGTGCACTTTTGGTTCTCCTTCAAATTTTTACCTATTTTTTGCATTGATTTACCCATAACCTATGTATGGGATGTTCAATCGTCATTTTATATATTTAGTAGAAATAACAACTCCATATCAAAGAATGTGAGAAGAAAAACACTTTGTTTTGTTTAGTAGAAATCGTACTGCAGGTAAAGTCGAGAGGTTCATCACGATAATTTCACGTGCAATAGTATAATTTTTTCTTTTCCTGCAAAGTCATATGTTAAGATGTTCTTAGTTTAGCTGCAGTAATATTTCTAGTGAACAGAACAAGGTGTTTTTCTTATCACCTTCTCTCAGATAGAGTTATTATTTCTGTTAAATATATAAAAAGACGATTGAACATTCCTTATATAAAATTTTGGACAAAATTAATGTTAAAAAATAGGCAAAATTTTAGGATAGGACCAAAAGTGCACCAATATTGCAAATATGAGGGACTATTAGTGCTCCATGTGAAAACTCAAGAATTACTTTGAGCCTAAACCTAAAGATGAGGGATTATTTTGAGCCTTTCCTCCAAAATTTTCAATATTTTTTAATTCATATGGTTCTTATGTTTGAATGTGTGTGTTTCCATTACTCTCATAAAATACTGAATAGACAAATCCTATAAGTTAGCCAAATGCACATTTGGTCTGGTTTAACAATGAACTAAAAATTCGAGTAAAAACTCCTCTAATCTATTAATTTTCAATATTCTAACAATTTTACAATCATTATTGCATATTTTAAAGTTACAAGTCAATTTGTTAGTCCATGGGCTAGCGATTTTTTGGTCATACGTCAATCTTTTGACTTTTCTCATTATGCTTCTTTGGTGTACCTAATGGCTTTAACCTAATTTTTAGTACTAGTCTAAATAATTTTAGTATGACTCTTCTAGATTTTGAAGATATTTGATCTCACGAGGGTTAGGTTTGCCTCTTGCATGCTACTTTGTAAGATCAATTAATAATGTACGCTTCAAGAAAGTCATTTAACTCGTTGATTGTAAGTTTAAATTTTGTGTCTAGACTGATTAACTTTCTTCAATTGGTTCGCCACTATCGAAGTTTAAGATCTTTACACCTCTTGGATAACATATATCTTCTAGTTTCTAGTTTCGTTGTTGCTTTTATTGTGTCATCGGTCTTCTCAGGCTTCATTATCGCCTAACAAAAATGGTTGTGTTGTGCATAATCCTTAAAGAGTCGCTTAGTTGCATGGGATGTTATCTCATCAAACTGATCTTCCACTACAAGAATTATTGGAAGCGTTTCATTATATTCGCTAGTATACGTACCCGCACGTTGTGCAATTATTTTAAAATATAATAATTTTTTAGTTTATGAATAACTAAATATGAATTATTATTGAGTAACAAAAGTGTTGTATAATCATATATAATGTATTAATTATAGATATAGAAATAATACTAACAAAATTTTACCCTAATTTATTATGTGTAATAAGGGAATGTTCATCGAAGAGTCTAAACATCATTCTAATAACTTCTCATTTTTCTAGTAAGATGAAGATTAATAGCATGTGTGTAGTGTGTTGAATTGATATTGTACTAATTAATTAAATAAATAAATTTAAAACCCAAAAGTTGAGCTTCTTTTGGTTATAATATGTGATAAGTTTTACTTCTACTATTATATATTACTATGTTGCACGGATATTATAAAATGATAAAGTTATAATTTAATTTTTTTAATTTATTATTAAAATTGTAATTACATATGTGAGATGAGGAACATTTATTATTTAAAATAAATATAAATAAATAATTTTTTTTTGGAAATATTTGAAAAATATATAAACTTTGATTGAATATTTAAAATTTATTATGCGTCAAGTTATTTAGAATAGTCGAATGGAAGCAAGCCATGCTATGGTAAAAGTTCTGTAAAAGATACTCAAATAAATTTTAAAAACTATAATATTTTTTTATTTACTATAAATATCTACAATAAATTTTGAAGAAATGAGTAACACATATTAAATAAAAATTAATAAAAATAATAATAATTACTTAAAACTTAATATAACTGGAGATTAAATTTAAAAATGTGTTATAAATTACATTTATTATACTCCCAACAGTTAAATTAAGTTGAAATGGAATGAGTAATAAATATAAATAATTTATAAATTTAATAATGTGTTAAAGTAAGATGTGGCAAAAGAACGAAACTTAAATAAGCCACAAAAAAATAAGAATGATCAAAATAAGTCGCTATTTTAGAAAAGTAACTAAAATAGGGTTAATGAAAGAAAAAAATTCACTTTATTCAATATTTCAAACGTTTTCCCTTAGTCTCATAACGTTTTTATTTTAATATATAATGGAACTATTTCTTATACTTTATAAAGTGGAAGTTTTTCTTACACTTTATAAAGTGAATGTTTTTCTTACACTCTGTAAAGTATAACTTTTTCTTACACTTTATAAACTGGAAGAAAAACTTACACTTTACAAAAAAAAATATTTTTCACGTTTTGCTCTCTTTATTGTTTTTGCCATGTTGTCATACAATTGAGATATTTTCCCTATATATGTAAAAAATATAATTATTTATCACATGCAGTTAACTTACTTAAATAAAAAATCAAGTGTTGGACATACTAATAATCATTTGCATAAAAAATAGGCGGGGCATGAAAATTTAAAAATGTCCCAATATTTTCCGTCATTTCAACTGTAAGGACTAACCAAAATAATTATCTAGTCCATAACTTGAAGCAATATTCATATCTTGCTTAAGTAAACTGCTACAAAATATATAATAATAATAATTTGAATAATAATAAATTATATAAATGAATAAATAATTGACAATGAACAAATAATAATCGACATATAATTATTGAGAATTATCAGTCACTTTCATTGATAGTTTCGCTCAAATCAAAATCATATAGATCGGTATTTTAATAATGAGTCATGTTAGAAAAATCAGTAGATTGTGTTATCGGAAATTCGTCAACGCTATTATAATTTTCTAATTGGGGATGAACATCGACCGATAAAGGAGAACATTGTTGGCTAGTCTTAGGCTCCTTTCTAACATAGATTGCAAGTATTCTTAACTTGATTTGATCTATGTAATCATTTGGAACCCTCAAAAAGTCGGTCAACGATTCGTCATTATAGATAATTCACTCTTCAGAATTTACTTGTCCTTGTGATAAAAAGGAAGTAGGTATTTTCCGACTATAATCATAATAATACTATTTATACCCCATTCTTTTATAAATTGATGAAAGAAATATATGATATCAGATATTATTTGAATATTTAACATTGTGTTTGGAAGGACAATTATAATAAACGGTATTTCCATCATGTATAATTTCGCCATCCCAATAAATCAAAACTCTAACTTTTGATTTAGAAGACACTATTTTGTGATTGAAATGAAGAATAATAGAAGACTAAAGTTGTTGAATGTGGAATGTTTGAATGTCCTTAAATAGAGTTTGAATGAGCTTTCATAATAAAATAAAAATAAAAATAAATAGTGTAATAATTATTTAATGTTTATGATATGTCAAATCAATATAATTGTATGACAAACACTACAAAAGTATCATAAGGAGAGCAAAACTATTTATAAAATGTAAGTTTTTCTTCAACTTTATAAAGTGTAAGAAAAAGTTCCACTTTACAAAGTGTAAGAAAAACTTACATTTTATAAAGTGTAATAAATAGTTCCGTTATATATTAAAATATACCCGTTATAGACTAACGAAAAACGTTTGGATATTGAATAAAGTGAAATTTTTTCTTTCACTAAGCCTTTAGTTACTCCCTAAAATAGTGGCTTATTTTGACTATTTTTATTTTTTTGTGGCTTATTTAGGTTCCGAACTCCTTTTTTTTAGGAATATTGATGTGTGCCTGCAATATTTATTTATTGCAAAGTCATTAATGTGTATACTTGTATATACTCCCTCCGTTTCAAAAAGAGTGACCTGGTTTGACTTGGTACAATATTTTAGAAAATAAAGAAAACTTTTGAATCTTGTGGTCCTAATTACAGTTATGTCAAACGTACTAAATTGCCCTTCAATCTTGTGGTTTTAAACATGCCACGTGGCAAGCTCAAAGTAAATATTACCAGAAAAGGAAAGAAATCATTTTTTTTTAAATAAACTAAAAAGGAAAGGAGATTATTCTTTTTAAAATGGAGGAGCATATAATTTGATTAGTTTAGTGATATTAAAATATGATCAATACAAGTAAATTGGAAAAAAGTAAAATAAAATAAAAGACTTCTCGACAACCCACCATGTAACAAACGTGTATGGGCAAAAAGTAATTGGAAAGTAAAATGGAAAAAGCGTAAAAACAAACAAAATGGATATCTCTAGAGGAAATTTTTATCACGAGTCACAGGTATAATGTGACAGACAAAAATTATATGAGGCATATTTATATTTTGACAAGTGAATTTATTTTAGAAAATTGACCAAATTCTTCTCTCTCTTCCTTTTCATGTTTTTTTTTTCTCTTTCTTACTTTTACTTTTTTTACGTTTTTTAATTTATTTTCTTTTCTAATAATCGTTCCAAATTTCATACTTAAATAATTTTATTCATGAAAAATATGAAATTCAAAAAATCTTGATTGATTCATTTTCTTTTTAACAATTTGATATTATTTTTTCTTTCGATATTAGTTATTTATATTTTTAAAAATAGTTATATAGAATTATTTGTTAATTTTCAAAGATATAATTAATTACAATTTTCTATTTTATTATAACAATTAATTATTTTTAAAAGTATAAATAAAAATTATAAAGTTACCCCAAAAATAATTAAGGTGTAAATTAGTAAAACTATTATTCTATTTATGATTTCTTAAAAAAATTGTAAAAGAAAAAATAGATTATTAATATGAAAACAAAGAGGGTAAAATTTAACAGAGTATGTTCTTTTATTTTTCTCTTATCAATTTCATAATCCAAAAGCACTTCAATCCACAAATTGTCATGACCCGAAAGCACCCCCTAGAAGCTAAAGATAACTCTTGGACCGTGGCAAGGCGTACTTGACCCTTTGGGGTCTCGTACAAGCCCTTCAACTATCGTTCATTACATAAGACATGAAAAGTAGTGCGGAATTTATAACTTTTCACGATAATTAAATAAAAGAAGTCTTTCATAGATACTAGAAAATCTCATCGTCACAAGCCAACTTAAAGACACAACTTAGAATCTTAGGGACACGACCCTTTACAATAAAAAGGAAAAATACAAAATAAGTCTTAATAATAAAACTAAAAAATATAAACTATCTCCTCGAATATATGAGGACATACCAAATCTTGAGAGATAGAATTTCCGAGCTTCAACTTCAACCTTCCAAAAGCTTCCAACCTATACTTATAAGGTATAGAAAAGTATGGGCTTAGTACAAATAATGTACTAAGTATGAAATATGCAAAAACATGTAAAAGGGGATATTTTATCAAAAATAAGCTTTCATGCCAATTTAATAAAACATTCATGAACTTAGAAACAAAACATCATGAGAAGCATCATTTAACATTTAAAGAATGATTTCCATAACTTTAACTTAAAGACACACTTTACAGTAAGCATACCAAACTTTACAGTAACCTAACTCGACTTTACATTAAACTACTCAAGTATATGAATTTCAAAAAAGTACTCTCCTCTAATAGGACTCTTAGGTCACACTAAGTGCAATGTGAGAGTAGCATCCCATACTACCACTCCCACTAGCGCTCCTAATGGATTCCCAAGGATTTGAGCATGTTACAACAATTTAACCAAAAAGATGCACTTACAGTGAGCTATTCTTTAACATTACAGTGAACCATTTTTAAGACGTTATAGTAAGTTTAAAAGCTTTACATTAAACAAAAGACTCCAACAATGGTGAACTTCCAAAGTATTGCAAATGAGGAAGTGAACCCATTTCTGTAGGAGTTTCCCTACCTAAGGATAATCCTAAGATTCTCTAAAGTAAGACATTAAGAAAACGTCTAAACACTTCCTTAAATGCACACCTAAGCGATCCTCAAGACTACCCCGTTTGCTTACTCACCTCGGGAGAACAAGTCACCACTCAAAGACAAGACATTAGAAGAACACCCAACAAAACACCAAAGACTTCCCTTTCAGAGTGCCTACTTAGTGCAATGAGTAGGATAGCGTCCCATACCACCACCTACCCTAAGTAGTACACTCTTCTTGACCTCTAGCTTCAATGGAGACTTAAAAGAGTTTGTCTTTAAAGAGAGAGAGTCTGAATTTGAAGTGAGGGTCTTGTCTAGGTCTAGGGCTTAAAACTTAACCTAATATAACTTAAAAACCCTAAAAATATCATCCTAGGGTCCCAAAAGACTTGGGGTGAATTTCCGAAAATACCCCAAGACTTGACCTTCACGTTGCAGCTTTTGGGACTGCCCCCATCGACGGACCAACTGACGGTCCGTTTGTCAAAGGACGGACCGTAGGTGAGGTCTCGTCGTTTGGGACTGCAGCCTCCCAAACTGCAGTCTTTCAAGCCTCCATCAACGGACGGAACCGACAGACCGTTTGTCAATCGACGGTCCGTAGGTTAGGTCTCGTTGGTTGAGACTTAGCCACTTTTGTGGCCTGGACATTCTGCCCTTGCAGGTGCCATCGACGGTCCATGGTCAATGGACCGTAGGTGGACCTACGGACCGTCCCTTGGTCCGTCGTTTGGCCACTGCCTTGGCAGTTTGGTCCAAGGCATAGGCCCTTCTGTGGGGCCCCCTTGCGGGTCCTAGGTGGGGTCGTGCCCTAACGTTAAACCCCTAAACATGGTCATCTAGGTCTTAGGAACATCTCACACAAGTTTCAAGCAAAACGAACACGTAAAACTCACTCAAACACATCAAGACACACGAGTACATTCTAGGACACACCTTCCGAACGTCACAGACGTTTTTGGTCGATTGACCTCCAAACTCAACCAAACATCACACACAGCTTAAGGACACTAAATTAACTTACGTTAACACAAAATTCACTCACAAAACACTTACGAAGCTCTAGTTCACCTTAGTTCGTTTAGGGCGTTACATTCTCCTCCACTTGGGATAACATTCGTCCTCGAATGACACTTAAACTTGCAGAACAACCAGTACTCACTTAGACTCACACAACACAACACAATCATGATGAAAACATCAAACCAAGGCATCAACTAACAAAGAGCATCATTTCACATTTTCAAACACTTAGCAACTTAGGCAACTTTTACCAAACTTCACAAATTTCAACACTCATTCTTAACCTTCTTTTATTGAGGAACTACCTTCTCCAACATTAAACATGCTCATATACAACACTTTTGCACACATTGAAACTTCAATGTTTCTCAAATTCACAAATTTCACAGTGAGCATCACTGTAACACTGCCCAACATGCAATTTTTTTAAAAATAATATATTCATTGAGCAATTCATCAAGATGACATGATCATATGAACTATAAAACCACATAAACTCATTTAATAACATAAAAACAACAATCATAAAGGGTTACTTACCAAGATCATCAAATCCGGATTAGTTATCCTTCCTAGCTCCCATCCCATAGGAAGGGTTCTTCTTGGGAGCATTAGGATCTAGGAAAGCTTGATTGACATCTTTCCCTCTTGCTTTGAGGTTAGGGCAGTCCCTCATCTTGTGGCCTTTATTACCACAGGCAAAACAACCATCCGGCCCGACAAGACACCTACCCGAATGTTGCTTTCAACAAGTAGGACACCTAGCCCTTTCAAAAGTGTGGCCACCACCTTGAGAATGTTGGTTTGGAGCCCTATCCTTGTCTCCCATGGAATAATCTTGGTGATAGAACCTCTTCCTAGGCTTTTGGTGACTAGAATCATCCGACCTAGGCCTTTTTCCCTCTTGCCTTATCTCCCTAATTTTGGACTCCTCAATTTGTTGGGCATAAACCATGAGTCTAGAGATATTCATATAATTAAGAAGCATTGTCGTACGACACTCTTTTTCCACCAAGCTAGACACTCCCATCACAAATTTGTTCATCTTAGCCCTAGGGTTGTCTACCATGGTCGGGACATACTTAGAGAGTTGGGTAAATTTGAGAGAGTACTCTTGCACACTCATTCCCCCTTGACGAAGGTTCATGAATTCAACCATCTTCTTTTCCCTCCACTCTAAAGGAAAGAACCTATCTAGGAAAGCCTCTTTGAATTCCTCCCAATCAACCGGACCTCTTTCTAAGGGTCTCTCACCTCTCCATTGGTCATACCACACTTGAGCAATATCCTTAAGTTGGTAAGCGGCTAACTCCGCTTTCTCCCAAGGGGTCACACCCTTAACATCCACCACTTTGAAAACCTCATCTATGAAACCTTGTGGATCTTCATCCACCTTAGTGCCATGAAAAGTTGGAGGGTTCATCCTCATGAAATCACGAATCCTAGAAGCGGGTGTACTAGCATTTGGTTGGGGTCTATCTCCTTGATTAGCTTGGCCCACATAGTGATTGTTGACGACATGAGCTTGAGCCGTCATGAGTAGGGTCAAGTTCATTAGGGCAGCCCTCAACTCCGCATTAGTCATATCACCCTCAACAAAAGGAGCTTGAGGCATAGGAGGCACTTGAGGCCCTTGGGGTTCTGGAGGCACTTGAGGTTCTTGAAGGGGAACCTCCACATTCTCTTCCTCTAGGCCCTTAAAAGGAACTTGGTCAACACGGGGAGGGATTCTATCATTAGCTACACCTCCCTCCTCCCTTCTCGCGGTCGATCTCCTCGTATTCATGTCCAATAAACACAAAGAGAAGAGGTTGAGAAAAGACACCTTATATAACTCAACTCTAAGGCACGACATTAGAATAAATAAGGAAGTGAAACTTCTAGCATCCTATAGCCTCTTGTCCATGGATGTGTCGCGACTCACATCAATGACCAAGATACTACTAGATGTGGCTTGTGAGACTTCTAGACCTTAAACTATTTCGCATAACCTTATGCTCTGTCACCAAGTCTGTCATGACCGGAAAGCACCCCCTAGAAGCTAAAGATAACTCTCGGACGACCGTGGCAAGGCGTACTTGACCCTTTGGGGTCTCGTACAAGCCATTCAACTATCGTTCATTACATAAGACATGAAAAGTAGTGCGGAATTTATAACTTTTCACGATAATTAAATAAAAGAAGTCTTTCATAGATACTAGGAAATCTCATCGTCACAAGCCAACTTAAAGACACAACTTAGAATCTTAGGGACACGACCCTTTACAATAAAAAGGAAAAATACAAAATAAGTCTTAATAATAAAACAAAGAAACATAAACTATCTCCTCGAATATATGAGGACATACCAAATCTTGAAAGATAGAATTCCCAAGCTTCAACTTCAACCTTCCAAAAGCTTCCAACCTATACTTATAAGGTATAGAAAAGTATGGGGTTAGTACAAACACTGTACTAAGTATGGAATATGCAAAAACATGTAAAAGGGGACATTTTAACAAAAATAAGCTTTCATGTCAATTTAATAAAACATTCATGAACTTAGGAATAAAACATCATAAGAAGCATCATTTAACATTTAAAGAAGGATCTCCATAACTTTAACTTAAAAACACACTTTACAGTAAGCATACCAAACTTTACAGTAACCTAACACGACTTTACAGTAAACTACTCAAGTATACGAATTTCAAAAAAGTACTCTCCTCCAATAGGACTCTTAGGTCACACTAAGTGCAATGTGAGAGTAGCATCCCATACTACCACTACCACTAGCTCCTAATGGATTCCCAAGGATTTGAGCACGTTATAACAATTTAACCAAAATGATGCACTTACAGTGAGCTATTCTTTAACATTACAGTGAACCATTTTTAAGACGTTATAGAAGGTTTAAAAGCTTTACATTAAACTAAAGACTCCAACAATGGTAAACTTCCAAAGTATTGCAAATGAGGAAGTGAACCCATTTCCGTAGGAGTTTCCCTACCTAAGGATAATCCTAAGATTCTCTAAGGTAAGACATTAAGAAAACGTCTAAACACTTCCTTAAATGCACACCCAAGCGATCCTCAAGACTACCCCGTTCGGCTTACTCACCTCGGGAGAACAAGTCACCACTCAAAGACAAGACATTAGAAGAACACCCAACAAAACACCAAAGACTTCCCTTTCAGAGTGCCTACTTAGTGCAATGAGTAGGATAGCGTCCCATACCACCACCTAGCCTAAGTAGTACACTCTTTTAGAAGGTTTGGCACCAAGTCTTCCCTTTCGGAAGGCCCTACTTAGTGCAATGGATAGGTAGCGTACCATACCACCACCTACCCTAAGTAGCACGTTCCTTTATAAGACTTAGTTCAATCAATTCACATAGGTATCACATTAATTAGACGACTTATCATTTTTATTACTTTTGTGGGGGGTTAACTTAACCGACAAAGATCATGAGATCTAGGCATGAATCCCGATATTAACCCCTATCGGATGAGGGATCCTCACTTGCCTAGAGTAAGGTCATACTTCTTAGCTTTTACATGGCTTTCCCAATAGCTACACCTATGCGGGCACATAGTTAAGGGATAGGGAGATTGCTACTAAGTAACTCATTCTCTACTAACGAGGCGTACTCATCTCAAGAGGTACAATGAGATACAACATCTCAACTCACGAAGTGTATTCCACCTCTTCTTTCTATCCTCTCGGTGCTAGGCATAACTCCCCACGGATTCTCACATTATAGACTATAGGTTAAGGATAGCTAGCGAATACCACATCTCAACTCACGAAGTGTATTCATCCTCCGACCTATCTTGGAAAGCTCATTAGGAATAGTGAGGTTGTTACTAGACACTTCATCTCAACTCACGAAGAGTGTCCATCCCAAGACTCCCCTTCTTACTAAACTTAGCTTCATTCATTCACTTAAAGTGTGTGTGTACATGTGAGCACACCTTTCATATAAGCATCATTTCATATACATTACTTCTAAACATTCTTTAGACCTTCATCCATCAATTCACACACCTTACATACTTCACATAGTCATATTCTTCAATTAGACCAAAACCTAGGGCAAACATACAATTCAAGCTTAACAACCACAATACAAGACGCATTTCCAATTTCTATTCATTCTACATATTAGACCTTCAAGATCATATTCTCAATACATACTAAACATAACCATTTCATCAAATAAACACCACCACCAAGAAGATGGACCATACCACTCAAGAATCAATTTATAATAAGAAACAATACAATATAAGCAACTCTTCAATTTAACAAGCCATAACAACCTATAATAATTTTATCATTAATTCATCATAATAAGGCCCTTAGGGCAGTAGCTAAACCAACATTACAATACTAGAAAACCAAAGTTCATCCTAGACATAAACATGCTCATTTGACCCATTTCTTAAACCACCATTTGAAAGGAAACTTTAACATGATTTCATTAAGGATTTTAGCATTAAAATCACTAACTAACATTAGAAAAATCATTAATTAACCATTAGAAACATTTTCATGCAAGACCCATGTTTGGGTTGAAGATAAAAGAAACTAGGGTTGAAAACCGTTTTTGGAAATCATTGGAAATGGCTCCTTGAATGAAAGAGTATTCAAGAATGGATCCCATACCTCAAATTCAAGCGAACCCAAAGATTTTGGTGAAAAACCACGTCCAAACCAGCCCCTCCTATCCTTCTTGACCTCTAGCTTCAATGGAGACTTGAGAGAGTTTGTTTTTAGAGAGAGAGAGTTTGAATTTGAAGTGAGGGTCTTGTCTAGGTATAGGGCTTAAAACTTAACCTAATATAACTTAAAAACCCTAAAAATATCATCCTAGGGTCCCAAAAGACTTGGGGTGAATTTTCCAAAATACCCCAAGACTTGACCATCACGTTGCAGCTTTTTGGACTGCCCCCATCGACGGACCAACCGACGGTCCGTTTGTCAAAGGACGGACCGTAGGTGAGGTCTCGTCATTTGGGACTATAGCCTCCCAAACTGTAGTCTTTCAAGCCTTCATCGACGAACGGAACCGACGGACCGTTTGTCAATCGACGGTCCGTAGGTTAGGTCTCGTTGGTTGAGACTTAGTCAGTTTGAGGCCTAGACATTCTGCCCTTGCAGGTGCCATCGACGGTCCATGGTCAATGGACCGTAGGTGGACCTACGGACCGTCCCTTGGTCCGTCGTTTGGCCAATGCCTTGGCAGTTTGGTCCAAGGCATAGGCCCTTCTGTGGGGGGCCCTTGTGGGTCCTAGGTGGGGTCGTGCCCGAACGTAAACCCCTAAACATGGTCATCTAGGTCTTAGGAACATCTCATACAAGTTTCAAGCAAAACGAACACGTAAAACTCACTCAAACACATCAAGACACACGAGTACATTCTAGGGCACACCTTCCGAACATCATGGACGTTTTTGGTCGATTGACCTCCAAACTCAACCAAACTTCACACACAGCTTAAGGACATTAAATTAACTTACTTTAACACAAAATTCACTCAAGAAACACTTACGAAGCTCTAGTTCACCTTAGTTCGTTTTAGGGCGTTACACAAATACTCTTCAATAAGTAAATATAACGGAAAGAACATCATTGATCTTGACAAATAATTATATGGGTTTTGTTGTCATGAAATTCAAAAACGAAATACATCCATAAACACCAACATAAATACATATTATTTCCGTCAATTTATACGATATTTTTTTCCTCAAAATTCAAGGTAGGTGAAAATTGATTAATATTTTGTTTATTAACTTTTCTTACACATTTCATAAGAAATTATAAATATAAATAATAATTTTAATAATTTATTCCTTAAAAGAATTTTTGCAATTTTACAAAATTTATTTATAATTTTTTTTAAAAATAATTGTTAGGATTAGAAAATCAATCATATCTTGATTTTATAAACTATAAAATAAATTTCAAACAAATATTTATTATAATATAATAAAGAACATAAATAATAAACTAAAAACTTATATAATGATCGTAAACTTTAAATGAAAATCAGTACGTAAAAAAAAGGAAAGCATAAACTAATTAGATCAACAAATAAATTCTTAAAAGATGTAATTAAAATAATCATAAGAAAGAAAAACATATTTAAAGAAAAATTAAAACACAATATATTGAGCAAGGGTAATAAAAAAAAAAAGAATGACAAAGGAGACTTAAAGATGTACCTTTATTAGCTTGATAAATGGGTCCCATTGATGTGAATCAAACAATGTCTCATACGAGACGTGGTAGTATGACATGGTGTGCCTAATACATAATAATAATTTCCTTTAGAAGAGACCAAAATATGATCGAACAAAATTTTTCAGATTTGGAAGGCCAGGTACCTCTTCCGATTGTGGATCTTCGCTAATTTTCTGAGTGATTTGTCAATGGTTGTGAGTATTATTTCTTTCATCTCTTCAGTAAAAATTCAGTTGTCCTTTCTACTATGAATGTCTTATGCAAAACTATGGTAAAGTATATTTTACACTCTCAACATTTGAACATGCATGCAAATGATAACATAGCAAAAAAATGACTTTCTTCAAGCAGATTAAAATTAATAGATATGGCATAAAAGATTTGGCCGTCAAAAATTCAATGTATTGTGAATGGTGAGTTAAATTTTTGATTTTTTTTTATATTGATCCTTCATAATGAGAACTTAAATTGAGGAATATATTAGCATGAAGTAGTTCTTGTTTTGGATTATTTTTAATGAGATTTATCATGTTATGTCTCCTTCAAATCCAGTTGGGATGGTCAGATACGGCTAATAGTTTAAATTTAATTTAAATTATAAATTAGTAAATGCATGTTATTGCAAAGCTATAATAAGCTTATGTTGATAAAAATTTTGATATTTTGTTTGGTGATTCAGAGATTTTGTATATGTTCATCTGTGTTATAGTTTTCCTAGCAAATCGGAGTAAATTGTAGTTTACAATTTTTATCTATTGACAACTTTGGCAACCAAATTGTTGGCAGATGAAAGAAGCATCTAACCTATTTTTTTGTGATGAGATGATAATCATGCCGACTCATTATTAAAATGACCTTAATAATATTGATAATTGTAACTTTTAATTTTTTGAGAAATGAGTAAAGTTAAAAAGTACTCTCTCCGTTTCACAAAGAATGACCTAGTTTGACTTGGCACGAAGTTTAATAGTATAAAGAAGACTTTTGAATCTTGTGGTCCTAAATTAAAGTTAGGTCGAATGTACAAAATTGTCCTTTGATCTTGTGGTCTTAAACATGCCACGTGAAAAGTTGTTACCAAAAAAAGAAAGAGGTCATTCTTTTTGAAACATACTAAAAAGAAAAGGATGTCATTCTTTTTGAAACGGAGGGATTAATAAAGATTGTAAATGTGTTAAGTCTTATAATCTATCTGTATTTTAAATATAGATAAAACTATATGATAAATATGAAGTTGTATTTATTATTAATGTTTAATAGTACTATCAATATATAGATTTGTGTAGTTTATGCTAATTTATATATATACAACTATTTTGAACAATGTTCATAATTCAATTTCTGTATTAATGCATTTTAAGTGTAAAAAAAAATTCTAATATATTTTCATATTTACTTTTTAATATGTGTATTGTAGATGGTGGAGAAGTTGGTTATGGAAAGAAATTTTATCTGCTAGAGTATCCATGGCAAATAACAGTGATTACAGTTAACTACTTTAAGGTTAGTACATATCTACTATTGCATATTTCAAATTAATTTGAAATTTCTTTGTTTCTTTTTTATTTATTAATTCGTACCTACTTAATGTTAACTTACTAAGTTAAAATACATAAGTAATGAAATCTAAAACATATATATAACAGTTGATATAAAAGTTATTGTTAAAAACAACACAAAAATTGTAGTACATATATATAAAAAACATAAAAAATACAATGTATGTCAAATAAGATTTTGAAATAATTCTTTCTATACTACATTTGTGGCATCATTAGTTATATGCCCATCTCTTAGATTGTTGTGAAATTGAATGAAAGGTGTCAAATAAGTCTTTGTTTTGTTTTTGGTGACAGATTGATCAAGAGTTGGTCAAATCCTATTTGAAATGTAATTAAGTAAATTTGAGAGCAAATTAACATTTCAAAAATTTTCTTAATCTTTTATAAAATAAAAATAAAACACTTCATTTTTTAAACTTCTATAATTCAATCCAAATCATTTAAAAAAAATATCTTTTCATCTCTCCCAGCGTTCTCTCTCTTTTGGTCTTCTTCTTTTTCCTTTTTCAATCCGAAAATCCTATCTCCATTATCTTCCTCTCCGACTATCTCCATTATTTTCCTCCTCAACTCCGGTCGTGATTCTCTCTTCTTTCTGAACTGAAATCGCGATCGACTTAAAATGGATAAGTTATTTTCGAATTTTTTTTCTTGAATTAATGAACAATAAAACGTTCTGTAGATGTAAAAATTGAATAATGATGTAATAGTGCCTATAATTTATTATTTTTGAAAGACAATTAATCAACCCAGAAAACCCTAATTTTGAGGAAATGTATATGTATTGTTAACATTAAGTGAAAAGTCTTTTTTTGTTGCTTTTGTTGTTCGTTTTGTGGTCAGTTTGTGGATATAATTTTAGAAATATAGTCTTGTTCAGTTGTCCAACATATATTTCATTTGTTGAAAGATGTATCGTATGTTGCCACATTTTAGTGATATGTTGGTGCATATTCCAACATTCATCATATGTTGTAACATCTCACTTATGTGTTAGGGAAACAAAATGGTCATCTGTGGCAACATAAGATTCATCTATGACAACTTAGGATTCATCTGGGGCAACACAAAAATTCATTTGTGGCAAAAATAGGTATATTTGTGTCAACATATGATTCATCTGTGGCAATATAAGATTTATATGTGGCATAGAAATTTCATGTGTGGCAACAGTAGATACATATGTGAAAACATAATGTTAATTTATGGCAACATACTATCCATCTGTGGCAACATAATGTTAATATTATTTTATAATGAATTGTAAACCCTCAATCTTTTTTAATTTACCTTGTAGATAAAATGATATAAGAAGCTTCATCCATGACAACATCTCAATCTTTTATTGGTCTTGCATCCTCTTCTAACACCAAATGTTCTTTTTGTCTATACGAAGAATGTGAGCAGCAACATGATATTTTATTAGTCGTGCTAAAAAATTCACTAATATTTTTTAAGGAAATGTCTCATAATATTAATGTCCAAAGATCCAAGAAGAAATTTACAGCCTCTGAAGTATAGGAGGTTGAAAAAATCTATTTCCCAAACATTTTCTATAATTAGTGAGAAGAAGGAGAAGGAGAAGAAGGAAAAGGAGTCAAAGGAGAAGGAGAAGCATAAGGAGAAGGATAAGAAGAAGGAGAAGGAGAACGAGAAGGAGAAGGATTAGTAGAAGGAGAAGCAGAAAGAGAAGGAGGAGAAGGAGAAGGAGAAGTAGAAAGAAAAAGCGAAAGCGAAAAAGAAAGAGAAAGAAAGTCGAAGTTGTCATTTGTGATGTGAAGCGACAATATCCATTTGCAGATTTTAACATTGATGACGGGGGTCCAACTGAATTAATGTCATCCTTCTCGCAATGGATAAACGAGGGTCTTTACAAGCATCATGCAAAAAAGTAAGGTCGTTCAACTATTATTAGTATTTCTTCTTGTTGTCCACTAAATAATTATTTATAATGATTACACAGTTGCAGAAGAGACGAGGACGATCACTACTTAGACAATTGCTCGAAACTTGATTTTGACCTAATTGATTTTGTAGTTACATTTCCAAAGAGTAAGAACTGGTTCTACGTAATGTCTCAACCCAATAAGTGCTGGACTGATAAGGTAAATCCATGCCCACTTTTATGTTTTGATTAAATATATACAAATAGATTGATACAGAAATACACTTGTTTGATGTATCTGTGCAATATGTGGATGTCATTTTTTACTATTTGCATATGAAGTCGAAGCAACAGAGTCATTCTAAATATCGATATACCAATACTAGTTGTTTTTTTAAAAATATACATTGCAATGCTAGTGTTGTTCCTGAATATGAGGATAAAATCGTTGGGCTATGAAATGGTTTGGTATAGCTTATAGACTGCCTTGGCACTTGACACATGATATTTATGTCCCTATAAATAGTAATGGGGACTTCCATTGGGTCTTGGCAGTCGTTGCATTGAAGGAACGGTGCATAAAAGTATATGATTCGATGTCCTCATCTAGGTCTAACAGAAAATTATCCTCCGAGATTTAAAATTTATCTACAATGTTGCCAAAGTACCTTGAGTTAAGCGGTTTTTTGAGTACCTTGAGTTAAGCTAATTTTTTTGAGCAAAAAGAGTGAACCAACTGGTTAGTTCTTGAATATTACCAATGAAAGAACAAATCTCACCCATTCGAAGTCAGACATGTTACTGGTATTGCCCAACAAGAAAGCAGTAGTCTGTAAGTATCACATTATATTTTTGTCTTACTACTATCGAAATGTGATGTTATTATATTTTCTAATTTTGATGATATACCATGCAGAGATTGTGGACTTTTTGTTGCTGCATCACTGAGTTTTCGAGTGATCGACTAGAAGTACCCTCTTGTGGACTTAATGCTGAAACCCTTTGCATGAGATATGTTTCACTCCTATGGAATTATGGGATTTTAAAGGCTCGGAATGACTATGTTAGTAACAATGAAGACCCACAGAGGTCTAGACCTAAACAGACAAATATCGATGAAAATGTTGCGGTTATCACCACTGATTAGATATGTGGTTATGTATATCATTGTGAATTACCTTTTTATTGATGAGTTGTATAAAAAAATTGGTGAAGTATTAATTTTTGCTGATAATATTAATATAAATGGGTTTTATGATTATTTTGATTTTTTTTGGGAACAAATGTCAATTATGATAGAAATGATCAAATGTGGTGTCTGGGGAAATATATATAACTTCTGTTGTAAAAAATACCACATAATTATCTGCATGTGTACCAACAGAAATGATACATATCGCAATATATTACACAGAAAGGAGATATATGGTAAGATATGTCATAGAAAGAAGATATGTGACAACATTATACTATATATAACATATGTCACACAGAAAGGTGATATGTGCCTAACAGAACGTATATATGTGACAACATATGTCACACTTTGAATTGTCAAAATTCAAAAAAAAAAAAAATTAAAATAACTTTAGTACAATCGTCCCTTTAATTCCATCTCTCCTCTCTCTTTCCTCTCTTCTATATAAGTCGTTTCATATTCCAAATTTAATTTTTTTTACTAATTTCAGTTTTCTTTTCTCTTGTTTTCTTTTTTTCTCCTCCTCTCGTTCTATTATTCCTTCCTTTACAGATCATTGTTCTTGCGATATTTTCTAAAATATCAGTGGTAATCTGTTGCGATCCTCTTCTACAGCAAGACGTCGTTGTCCTCATCATTTCTAGTTTATCGTTGATATCCTCTCAGGTAATACTTAATTAGGATTTGAAATGCATGCTTACTTTTTTGCCCCGTTTTTAGTGGTTTTATTACTTTTTTAATTGTGTAGTTATTCTTTTTTGAAATATTTTTTTATTTCAAAAAAACGTTATTGTAGTCCGTTTGATAGGGTTTAGGGAGGGTTTTGTGATTTGTTAGTTGGTTCATGTGTGGCATTGAATCATATTTATTGTTTGTGTTGTTGTGCATTGTGTTGTGTATTTCAAAAAGATTTATTTGTAGCTCATGTGTGACATTCAAATATTTTATTTTTGTGTTGCAGATACAAGGGGTACAAATATAATGGCTCCTGTCAAAAATAAAACTTGATACATCTGACACAACAAAGATCCAGAAGAAGGCTAGGTCTAAAATTCCTAGGAAGAGGAATGAAAATACCACTCTTTTAGAAGAACTTTCAGTGAAGCAATTTCTTCTTCTCAAATAGAACTAGAATTTTCTCAAAAAGAATATGAAGAAAGAGAAAAAGAAATAAATGAGGTTGTTGATGATGGAGAAAGAGCAAAAGTAGTTGAGGAAGAAGAGGAAAAATAAAAAGAAGTTGAGGAAGAACAAGGAAAAAAAATAGAAGTAGTTGAGGAAGAAGAGGAAAAACAAAAAGAAGTTTAAGAAGAAGAAGGAAAAAATAGAGAAGTAGTTGAGAAAGAAGAAGAAATATTAAATGAAGTTGATGAAGAAGAACAAGAACTTCATGATGTTTGCAATGCTACAGATTATGTGATTAAAATCATTAATACAGACACTTTTTCTGTGCATCTACAGCCTAATGCTAATGGTGATAGCATTATTAGGCCAGTCTTGGGAAAACCTTTCAACAACTTCAGGGCTATTCTCAAGAGAAATCATTTGAAAGATTTTTTCAAAAATAGTTATTTCGGTCATTTTCTTGATTTACTCAATGATACAACTCCACATTTTCAAATGACCATTGTTTATGAACTTCTGAAAAGAAGGTTAATTTTTCAAAATCTCGATAAGAAGGATGAGATTGTAATTAATTATTGTGGCATGCCAGTCTTCTTTGGCAGAAGAGAGTTTGCCATAGTTACAGGGTTAAAATGTCATCCTCCTCTTGAGCCCGTCCCTGAATACATTGTCAAAAAAAACCCACGAAGAATAAAGAAAGGAGTAAAGGAAAAAGCAGAAGCAGGACAACAATCACTGTCAACTGAGGAGCAGGACTTGATGTCCCTTGTTGGCAAAAGATTAAAAAATTATGACTTAGTAAATTTGTTGGAACACGAGTATACACCAAGGAAGCACAAGGAGTCATCGTGCTTACTTTGGTTTACACATAATATACTCTTGGCGAGAGATCTCAACAACAAAATACATTTTAAATGGGTGAATTTCTATCAAGATATTGAGGCTTTCAACAACTACCCTTGGGGTCATTAGAGATATGAATTAACTCTCGACTACTTGTTGAAACCTTTAGGAGCAAAGACCAGTAACTTGTTTGGCGTTCCATGGGCTTTCATGGTACAACTAAATATTCTTAATATTTTTATATTATATTGAATAATTCAACATTTGATTTGTGACATGTTTTCCTTTTTTATAGACTTGGGCATTTGAAGCCATTCCTTATTTGACCTATCAAGTAATTACAGAAGAATAGATCTTATCTCCAAGATATTGAGATGATTGAGATCAAAAACAAAAACTACCAAATATGGGCATATTCCAGATCTTTTTAACCCTCCTCATGATGCAATAAGTTATTATTAGTATATTACACTCTTATGTTGCAACATGTGACACAAATATTGCTATAGATGATTCATCTGTTACAACACGTGGCATAAATATTGCTACAGATGCCCATATGTTTCAACCTATCACACATATGTAGCAACATATGACATATATGTAGCAACATATGACACATATGTGGCAACATATCACCCATCTGTAGCGACATATGGCACATCTGTGGTAATATATCACCCATCTGTAGCAATAAATGACATATCTGTGAAAACATATGACCCAAATATTCTTACAGATGACTTATTTTTATAATTTTAGGTTGTGGATCTATGGATTACCCCAATAGAACAGGAATTGCAAATTCCATATCTAATTACTCTAGGGTTGGTTGAAACCATTTTTAATCCTGTTGTGGATAGAGTTAAAATGGAGTTGGCTGAAGCAACAACCATCAAAAGAGATAGAGTTTTTGATGAAGTTGTTAATGAATTAGTTGTTTTTTATGGGGTTGGTGTTTGTGTTGGTGCTGATGTTGGTGTTGGTGCTGGACAAGACCAAGGGGCTACCTCTTGTAGAAGATGTTGTGGCTTTCTCCATGAGAAGTGCAAGAAACAAGATGAAGATTCTATCATGTACTTCAAACATTGAGTCAAGCTGTCAATGAATTTAAAAACAAGAGGGGGTTAAGGGAATTCTATCAAAGAATGTTCGTCATCCATATACTCCACAGGCCAAGAGGAGGAAAATATCATTTGCCAAGGTAATACAAAATCTGAAGAAGAAGATGTTTGGAGAATTGCCAAGGGATGTAATAGAGGAAGTGAAAGAGTACAAAAAGTTGAATATTTATAAATGTGCGGCTGTAGAGGAAAGAACCAAAGTGTTCAGTGTGACGAGTGCAAAGGATGTTCAAGAATACGACATGCATATTTTTACAGGACAAGATTTCAGGAACATGAAAAACATGAAAGTTTGGTGGGAAGACTGGGTAATCCTTCAATTTATAATGCGTGTTTCTCTTATCTTTTCAATGACTACTCTTCTTTACTCTTTAATATTATTTTTTATTTCAGTATATTGATGAAATACTTAACCTCATGTGTTAGAGGCATGAAACATACTCGGATTACTATGATCCCACAGATAGAATCTTGGATCTCAACTTCTATACGAACTTCCTAAAAAGATATAAAGAACTAAGCGATGAGGCAACGACTGTTGGTAGAAAAAGAATTAAACAGTTAGGAGATGAGTTTGAATGAGATGAAGATATGATTGACTATGTCAGGGGCATTAGGCCATATCCTGGAGGCATGGATTGGATTGGTGCAAAAAGGATTTTGACAATCATGAACATGAACAATACCCATTTTGTGACTTTCGAGATTCTCTTGCACGAGGGTCGCATCAATGTTTATGACTGCCGGCTGATGGGTATGGAACATGCCATGTTTTTGACATACATAAAACCTGTCTTCGAGTAACTGCCTAAATTGTTGAAGCAGAGTGGAATAATGAAGCATTTGCCAAAAAAGTTTCTCAATGAACCATGAGAATTTAAAGGTCGAATGGATCCCATGGTAAAAATGAAACTGGAGCGGCGTGCATGTCATATTCCCTTGCATTCATTGAGCATTTGGTTAGCGGGACATATATTCAACCTCCCAAAACCCTGTTGTGTGACAATCTAGTTGAACGAATGCAATGGGTTTGGGCTTATGGGATAATGTCTCGGAGCTTAAAGCCTTGACAATGTGTTTGTAATTAAAGACAATGTTTTATTTTATCATTTATGTTATTTTATTTTATCTATATTTAGAGCAAGTACATAGTATGTGATGTGGATAGTTCTCATATGTTGAATATTTTAGGCATTTGTAGCAACATTTGAGACATCTGTAGCAAAATATGTCTCATTTGTAGCAACATATGCCTCGAATGGTGAAACATTGCTATACAAGGGTCATGTGTAGCTTTATTTGAGGCATCTGTAGCAACATATGTCTCATATGTAGAAATATATGCCTCAAATTGTCAAATATTACTACATAAGGGTAATCCGTAGCAACATTTGAGGGATCTGTAGCAACATATGTCTCATATGTAGCAACATATACCTCAAATGGTCAAACATTGTTAGATAATGATCATTTGTAGCAATGTTTGAGGCATCTGTAGCAATATATGTCTCATATGTAACAACATATGCCTCAACGGGTCAAACATTGCTACATAATGGTCATATGTAGCAACATATTTCTCATATGTAGAAACATATGTCTCATATATAGCAGCATATGCCTCAAGTGGTCAAACATTGCTACATAAGGGTCATCTGTAGCAATATTTGAGGCATCTGTAGCAACATATGTCTCATATGTAGCAACATACGCCTCAAATGGTCAAACATTGCTACATAATAGTCATCTCTTGTAGCATATGCCTCAAATGGTCAAACATTGCTACATAATGGTCATTTATAGCAACATTTGAGGCATCTGTAGCAATATATGCCTCATATGTAGCAACATTGCCTCAAATGGTCAAATATCGCTACATAAGTATCATATGTAGCAACATATGCCTCAAATGGTCAAACATTGCTACATAATGGTCATCTGTAGCAATGTTTGAGCCATCTGTAGCAACATATGTCTCATATGTAGCAACATATTCCTCAAATGGTCAAACATTGCTACATAATGGTCATCTTTAGCAACATTTGAGGGATTTGTAGCAACACATGCCTCAAATGGTCAAACATTGCTACATAATGGTCATTTGTAGCAACATTTGAGGCATCTGTTGCAACATATGTCTCATATTTAGCAACATATGCCTTAAATGGTCAAAAATTGCTACATAATGGTAATCTCTAGCAATATTTGAGGCATCTGTAGCAACATATGCCTCAAAGTGTCAAACATTGGATCATGAATGTGAAAATACGTTTATTTATTTCCACTACTATGATAATTTTAATGGTTGTACACAACTACATAAGAATTTTCTACCCTCTACAGTATTCTTCTTGGTAATGCTTAATAATACAAGAAAAAAAAAACCAAGATTAGCTTCCACATGCTACAACATTTGGTCTTCTTCTTCTCATTTATCCCCCATTCGGTACTTCTTTTAATATGACTTTCATCAAGAGTTTCCAACTCCTTATTTTATTCGCTAATCTGAGAATAACGAACTTGGATCATATATCAACATCTTCACGATCCCTCAATCTAAAGAAGTTGCATGCATTCTCCTAAATACATACACACAACAAAGAAAGAAATTTAAATAAAAATAAATAAAAATATTAAAGAGATCAAAAGTCTCCAAAGACGAAGATGTAGAAATGAACATACATGATAGCGTGGAAAAGACCAAAATCTTCGACCTAGATTGTCCTTCGACAATGAAGTTTGCATTGAAAGTAAATCTCCATGTTTTTAATAGATTTTACACCCAACATGGTATCATTTTCATCATTACAAATTCGATTTAGTATTGCATTTGACATCATATCAAAAGTAAAAAAAAAAAAAAGAATACTCATTCATTAGATCTATATTTCAAAGAACCACATTCTTACCAAACCAATATATTGCAAATTAATGACTTCATTGATTTACACATACGGGAAAGTCCCGAAAACCAAAGGCAAATCAAATTAGTTGCGCATTAAAAAAAACAATAGAAAAGAACGATGAAAATGAAATAATATCATTACATCTGAGACCATGCGAAGTGAGCGAGAGGTCGTATCGGAGAGAGAAAAAAAGGGCCAAGACTAAAGTGGCAAGGATGAAGAAATTGAAAACTCTATTCTTTAAGTGAAAATGAAAACCCTAATTATATATATATATATATATATATATATATATATATATATATATATATATATATATATATATATACAAAATGGGCTTTCCTATGATTGGGCTAGTTTTATAAAGTACTTACACATTTTATAAGATGTTGCCACATATGTCATGTCTGTTGCAATTTTGCCAAAAGAAATTGCATATGTTGAATGAAACATCAAGGAGGGACTAATCGACGAATTGATCGATTTAGGAATAGAGAAATGAAAAGTTGGACCAAATTTTATTACTTTAGACCATAATTAAGCAATAAAACTGAGGTATAACACTTGAAACAACGATTTATAAGGATATTATATAACTATCATATGTATTTACTTGGTCATTATATGATGAGCTAGTGGGATGATAGTTTTTCTAAATATAATTGATAGAATCGAATGAAGGTAGTTTTATTGGACCATAAATTGTTACGTAGACATGTTGTAGGACTATATATTAGTGTTACATATCGAATTAGGTTACCATTTAATTGAATTAACCCTTAAAAGACCCATTTTATGATATGTATATGTTGCCACATATGTCAGGTCTATTGAAATTTTGCCAACAGAACTTGCATATTTTGGCACAGATGAAACATCAAGGAAGGACTAATCGACGAATTGATCAATTTAGGAATGAAAAAATGAAAAGTTGGACCAAATTTTATTACTTTAAAACATAATTAAGCAATAAAAATATGGTATAACACTTGGAACAACGATTTACAAGGGTGTTATATAACTATCATATAGATTTACTTGGTCATTATATGATGAACTAGTGGGATGATACTCTTTCTAAATATAATTGATAGAATCGAATGAAGGTAGTTGTATTGGACCATAAATTGTTTCTTAGACATGTTGTAGGACTATATATTAGTGTTACATATTGCATTAGGTTACCATTTAATTGAATTAACCCTTAAAAGACCCATTTTATGATATGTATATGTTGCCACATATGTCAGGTCTGTTGAAATTTTGCCAACAAAACCTGCATATGTTGGCATAGATGAAACATCAAGGAGGGACTAATAAATGAATTGATCGATTTAGCAATGGAAAATGGAAAGTGGACCAAATTTTATTACTTTAGACTATAATTAAGCAATAAAAATAAGGTATAACACTTGGAACAACTATTTACAAGAGTGTTATATAACTATCATATGGATTTACTTGGTCATTCTATGATGAACTAGTTTGATTATAGTCTTTCTAAATATAATATATAGAATCAAATAAAGGTAGTTGTATTGGACCATAATTGTTACTTAGACATGTTGTAAGACTATATATTAGTGTTACATATTGAATTAGGTTACCATTTAATTGAATTAACCCCCAAAAGACCCATTTGATGATATGTATATGTTGCCACATATGTCAGGTCTGTTGCAATTTTGCCAAAAGAACCTGCATATGTTGGCACAGATGAAACATCAAGGAGGGACTAATCGACGAATTGATCGATTTAGCAATGGAAAAATGAAAAGTTGGACCAACTTTTATTACTTTAGACCATAATTAAGCAATAAAAATAAGGTATAATACTTGGAACAACGATTTACAAGGGTGTTATATAACTATCGTATGGACTTACTTGGTCATTGTATGATGAACTATTGGGATGATAGTCTTTCTAAATATAATTGACAGAATCGAATAAAGGTAGTTGTATTGGACCATAAATTGTTACTTAGATATGTTGTAGGACTATATATTAGTGTTATATATCGAATTAGGTTACCATTTAATTGAATTAACCCCCAAAAGACCCATTTGATGATATGTATATGTTGCCACATATGTCAGGTCTGTTGCTATTTTGCCAATAGAACCTGCATATGTTGGCACTATTGAAATATCAAGGAGGGACTAATCGATGAATTGATCGATTTAGCAATAGAAAAATGAAAAGCTGGACCAAGTTCTATTACTTTAGACCATAATTAAGCAATAAAAATAAGGTATAACATTTAGAACAACGATTTATAAGGGTGTTATATAACTATCATATGAATTTACTTGGTCATTGATGATGAACTAATGGGATGATAGTCTTTCTAAATATAATTGATAGAATCGAATTGTAACAGTCTAAAACGTCAAGACCTAAACTAGAGCTTCACAAGTTGATATAAGGTAGATAATATTGTTTTATGACCTAAATTATTATTTATAAGTCATCTAGGAAGTTTTAGAGCCAAGATGACAAGAAACGTCTATGACGTTCGAAAACTACTTAAATTGAGCTAGTTGACGTCCCTATGTTTGGCGAAGGTTTGGGAGGTTCATACGAAGTCCAAAACTTGTAAAAAGACTTTAAATATATAGAATGTAGTACAAAGGGTCTAAACTTCCGGTAACGACTTCCCAAGGAGCACTCGAAGCGTCCTTGAGGAGGACCCAAACCTTGGCGAGCAAGCTGCCCAGGCAGCTTGCAGAAGCCTAGATTTGAAGCCCATTGCGCGACGTGCAGCTGTCACGTGGAGTGGCAAAAGTTGCCTCACGACGTATGAACGCCACGAGGTCCACTGACTCAAATCAGATTTCGAAAATAAATTCAGAAATCAGCCTCGCGACGTTGAGCCACTTCTGAGAGTCATTAAAATCGTATTTTAAGCATTTTGACTTCACAAAAAGACCCAATTAAGTGAGGGGTCTTTTGGGTAATTTAGGGGGTGATTATATATAGCCTAAGGTTCAGTTTTAAGTCATTTTCACTCACCTAAATCAAATTCCCAAAACAAAACCCAAAATATCTCATCTCTCTCTACTTTCTCTCTCCTAAAATCCTTCATTGAAGGAAGAACGAAGCTTGAAGAAAAAGACCAATTTCTATAGTATTTTACTTCAATATTGTAGATTAATCTTCAGTCAGGTGTGGGTTCGTCACTCTTGGGATTCCTTTCCCCAAGAGGTCCTTTCAAAGTTGATTTCTAAATCACCCAATTCCAAGGGTTTTTTCTATTCTAATGGTTTTTTTTCTAAATTTCAAATTGATGATTGATTATGATTTATTGTGATTACCATGGCTAATTAAGTGTATATTGTTAAGTAATTGATGCTAATTGATGGGAATTTCGTGTAGATAATGTCCTTTCTCCAATTTCCCCCAAAAATCTTGGATCTTGCTTATGAATTGATGAGAATTGAAGAATTTATTGATTGTTAGACTTGTTTTATCTATTCTAATTCATTCATGGACTCCCTAGGGCAATGTATTATTGGGATTAGATCTATTTCTTGAAGAATTCATGATGAACCCTATTCCCCTAACCCTAGGTTATGAATTGAAGTTAATTTGGATAGTGATGATGCAATTGACCTAGCTATTGTTTTAATTACTATTGTGTGATGATATGACATCCGTTGTTGGGTTGAATTGCTGGTTGATGGTAAAACTTTGGATGATGGCTTGTGAAGGAGATTGGGTAAGTCTTTATGATCCTAAACTTTACTTCAATTATGATTACTTGTGTTTAGTGATGAGTTATATTGAAGTATACCTTATGATAATATTGATTAGGGTTGGTATGATGTTGAATTGAAATGTCTTGATTTGTGGCTTGTGAGTTGTTGGCTAAGATGTAATGATATAAGGTTGGTGATGCGTTCCCTATGTGCCTTATTATCATATGGTGATGTAAATGTGCTAACCTCACATGTGTGAATTGTAATGAAAGGACAATACTCATGCAATTCCTATTGAGATATGATGATGACTATATAAGGGGTAGACTCTATGACCTAAACTAAGTTATGATTGTTAATGAAATACATTTCAAAAGGAACTCTAGCTTAGCACTGTGTGAACTAGAGTGAGGAGTGTCCCTTCCCATATAGGGAAGGTAGGTTCACTATGTACTCATGAGATTGGAGACTATAATGCATGTAGCATAAAGAGGGTCCCAAATACATCTCCTAGTTCTTGAACTATGTTGCCCCCATAGGAATACTAGCTAGTGGATCCACATAAATGCTATGTTCATGTTTTGGTACTACCATGGCAAGTAGTCCATCTTCTTTCGGTGTAGGGTTCCATGACACTGGATTTTACATTAGCTCATGTGGTCTATGTCGGTTATGGCAAGATGTTCCCAAAAGGTAAATGAAGTAATGAAGTGGACTCTAACAGGATGACCTAAAGGGTTTGACTTAGTCTAGGTAGGGTTATGGGACTCTACCTATACATCGCACTAGTTAGCCTTGAGAGAAGTCTTAGAAAGATGTTCTTATGTGTTTATGTGCTTATAATTGTATATGATATGTATATGATGATCTTACATGTTAATGACACTATGAGATATGGTTTTCACTTATGAACATGTGGTTGGTCTCTATTGATAAAGTATGATGATGTTATCTCTTGATGATATAGTACGTAAAGTTGGGCATTGCTTATAGTTCTTGTTGAGTTTACTTGGTTGGGTAAGTTTATGGGGCCTTACTTAGCCATTGCACTAGTGGACTTAATGGGGTTGTATGAGTGATTGTCTTGCTTAGGTTATGATGTTATGACCTCTAATGCATGCTTGTTGATGTTATAACTTGATGATAGAGTTGTCTCGATTATGAAGCTATTGATGTTGTTCTAGTTATAAGACTTCTAGTTCTTTCCTTTTCATTTCAAGACGATTGTTGTATAGCCTATATGAGGCTCTTTGTTGTATTGAAGTATGGGTTAAGCCCAATTGTTGAATTTGTTTTAGATGGTTTAATATGAGACATATTATAGACTTTTTATGAGATTATGTTCCTATACTATGTATGTGAAATAAAAGTAGAAGACTATTTAATCTTCTTATACGAAGGGTCTATGTGTACTCGATATGAATATATATTGTGTGTAAGCGAGAGGTCTAAATAAACCTCAATGTAGAAGTAAACAAAAAGTTTTAAATTTTCCGTATTTTAACCTATGAATGTAATGATGAATGCTAAGAAGCTAGTCTTATTCCTCTTCGAGGATGATGACGCCGGTTACGTCTAAGGGGTGCTCCTTGGATATGACAAACCTGGTAACAGAGCATGATGTTGAATACCTTTAGGATTGATGTCTCATTAAACCACGTCTCTGTAGATTCTTATTCATAATTGTGAAGCGCGCCACATTTATGAATGAGAGACTATGTGATGCTTAGGAAACTCTCATATTTTTGTAATCCTATGTCGTTCCTCTAGAGTCTACTTTATGTGTGCTTGCACCTAAACCTCGTATAGTGATTATAGGTATGAATAGTTGAAGAGAAGCCGCATTAAGGGCCGAAGAAGGAGTTACCAATGTGAGGGCACAAGACAACCAAGTGCCTCCACTTGAAAAAGTTGCTATGGGTGATCAAGTTATGGTTGCTCCTCCTCCTATGATGGATGGGGATATAAGGAAAGCCTTTCTCAAAATGTCCCAAGCCATTACGACCCAATAACAAGCCGTCACTACTCAAGCACAAGCTATAACGACCCAGGCTAATCGGGAGGTGGTACCCCAAGGAAACCAACAAGTTAGCACAATGGCCTCCCATTTGAGGGATTTCACTAGGATGAATCCCCATACTTTCTATGGGTCCAAAGTGGAGGAAGAACCCCAAGAGTTCATTGATGAAACCTATAAAATTCTCTATGCTATGGGGTTGACTATTAGTGAGAAGGCCGAGTTATCCCCTTACCAACTCAAAGACGTGGCCCAAACTTGGTAAATCTAATGGAGAGACAATAGGCATTTAAGGGGTGGACCGGTGACATGGGAGATCTTCAAGAAGGCTTTTCTTGATAGGTTCTTTCCTAGGTAAAAGAGGGAACCAAAGTGGAAGAATTCATCAACCTTCGTCAAGGAGGTATGAGTATACTTGACTACTCTTTGAAATTCACTAAATTGTCAAAGTATGCTCCTTCTTTGGTTTTCAACCCTAGGGATGAGATGAGTCATTTTGTGACGGGAGTGTCGGATGACCTGAAATAAGAATGTCATTCGGCCATGCTACATGATAATATGAAAATTTCTCATCTCATGGTTCATTCTCAACAAGTGGAAGAGACAAGGGTTAAGAGGAAGAGTGGAGATGCAAATAGGGCAAAGTCGTTTGATGGTGGTTCTTCAAAGGGTAGGCTTTATATCCAAGACAAGCCTAAGTTCAAGAAGAGGTTCTCCAATCAAGTTCCTTCCAAGTTCCCTAAGGCTCGTGATGATAGGATGTCTAACCCTAAGCCTAAAACGGGAAGGGGTACTAGTTCACCAAGTAGGAAGCCAACTTGTGGAAAGTGTAGCAAGATGCATTATGGTGATTGCCTCATAGGGACGGAAAATTGCTTTAGTTGTGGTAAGAGTGGCCATAAGCTGAAGGATTGCCCAAACTTGAAGGGTCAAGACAAGGGTAGCGGGCAAGCTCAAGCAAGTGGTTCTAATGTTGATGCTCCAAAATAGAATCGCTTCTATGCTCTCCGCTCTAGGGTTGAGCAAGAGACTTCTCCCGATGTGTTAACCGGTATGTTGAAAGTCTTTTCTATTGATGTATATGCTTTACTTGATCCCGGTGCTAATTTGTCATTTGTTACTCCTCTAGTAGCTAAAAAGTTTGACATTTTGCCCGATATCTTGAATGAACCTTTTATGGTGACTACCCCGGTGGGTGAGTTGGTTGTTGCTAAGAGAGTATATAGAAATTGTCCTATAATGTTGCCCAATAGAGTTACTCATGTGGAGTTAGTAGAACTTGATATAGTTGATTTTTATGTTATTTTGGGTATGGATTGGTTGCATGCTTGTTTCGCTTCCATAGATTGTAGAACAAGGGTAGTGAAGTTTAACTTTCCAACTGAACCCATTTTAGAATAGAAGGGGTGAAATCCTATTCCTAAAGGTCGTATCATTTTTTTGTTTGAAAGTTTGTAAGATGATCTCTAAAGGGTGTTTATACCATATTGTGAGAGTCAAAGGTTTAGACTCCCAAATTCCTCCTATTGAGTCGGTCTACGTAGTGAGGGAATTTCCGGAGGTCATTCCTAATGATCTTCCCGATATTCCTCTCGAACGGGAAATTGATTTTGGTATTGACTTGCTACCGGATACAAATCCCATTTCAATTCCTCCTTATCAGATGGCTCTAGCCGAATTGAAAGAGTTGAAGGCTCAACTCAATGATCTACTAGACAAGGGTTTCTTTCGGCGTAGTATTTCTCCATGGGGTACTCTAGTATTGTTTGTGAAAAAGAAGGATGGGTCTCTTAGAATGTGTATCGATTACCGTCAACTCAATAAAGTCACAATCGAGAACAAGTATCCTTTCCCTAGGATTGATGATTTATTTGATCAACTCCAAGGTACGAGTTACTTTTAAAAGATTTACTTGAGATCGGGATATCACCAACTTAGAGTGAGAGGTGAAGATATTCCCAAGATGGTATTTCGGACTAGATATGGTTACTATGAGTTCTTAGTAATGTCCTTTGGTCTCACTAATGCCCCGACAACGTTTATGGACCTAATGAATAGGGTGTTTTGAAGTTATCTAGATTCATTTGTCATTGTCTTCATTGACGATATCTTGGTATATTCGAAAAATGAGGGTGAAATCATGGACCATTTGAGAGTGATTTTACAAGTGCTTAAGGAACACCAATTGTTTGCCAAGTATAGCAAATGTGAGTTTTAGTTGAGGTCGGAAGCGTTTCTTGGTCATATCATTCTAGTGAGGTTGTAGAGGTTGAGCCAAGAAAGACCGAAGTGGTGAAAAATTGGCCTAGACCTTTGGCTCCTACGGATATTAGGAGTTTCTTAGGCCTAGCCGGTTATTATAGAAGGTTTATCGACGGGTTTGCATCCATTGCTTCCCCTTTGAAAACCTTGACCCAAAAGGATGTGAAATTTGAGTGGTCGGAAGCATGCGAAAGAAGCTTCCAAGTGTTGAAGGATAGGCTTACCTCAGTTCCAGTATTGACCCTACCGGGGGGTACTAAGGGTTTTGTGGTATATTATGATGCATACCGAGTCAGGTTGGGGTGTGTTCTTATGCAACATGGCAAAGTTATAGCCTACGATTCTAGGCAACTCAAAGTTCTTCAGAAGAATTATCTGACTCATGCCCTTGAGTTAGCGGCCATGGTATTTAACTTGAAAATATGGAGGCATTATCTCTATGGGGTTCATGTTGATGTGTATACGGACTATAAAAGTCATTAATATGTATTCAAACAAAAGGAGTTGAATCTCCGACAAAGAAGGTGGTTAAAGTTGTTGAAAGACTACAACATGAGTGTTCTGTATCACCCCAACAAGGCTAACGTGGTGGAGGACGCTCTAAGTCGTTTGTCCATGGGAAGTGTGTCCCATGTGGAAGAAGCCAAGAGAAACCTAGTGAACGATGTTCATAGCTTGGCTCGTTTAGGGGTTCGAATTGAAGGTTCTCCAAATGGTGGTGTTGTGGTACATCATAACTCCGAGTCGTCTTTGGTGGTTGAGGTGAAGTCTAAGCAACACCTTGATCCATTATTGATGGAGTTGAAAGAATCGATTCTTGGAAAGATGAATAAGTATTCTTGGAAAGATGAATGAGTCATTCTCCCAAGGGGGGATGGGGGGATGGTGTTCTTAGGTACCAAGGGAGATTGTGTGTGCCCAATGTGGATGATTTGAGGAATTGGATTCTTGAGGAAGCTCATGGAGCCCGTTACTCTATTCATCCGGGTTCTACAAAAATGTACCATGATCTTAGAGAGGTGTTTTAGTGGGATGGCCTAAAAAGGGACATTGTGGAGTTTGTTGCAAAGTGTCCCAATTGCCAACAAGTGAAGGCCGAGCACCAAAAGCCGAGTGATTTATTACAAGAAATCCAAATTATTTCTTGGAAGTGGGAAGATGTTAGCATGGATTTCGTAGTTGGATTGCCTCAAACTCAAAAGCAATATGACTCTATATGGGTGGTAGTGAATAGATTGCTATATTTCCGTTAAGTCTACTTATTCGGCGGAATATTATACAAGGATCTATCTTGACAAGATAGTGAGTCTTCATGGGGTTCCTTTGTCCATCATATCAGTTAGAGGTGCTCAATTTACATCTAGGTTTTGGAGGTCATTTCAAAGAGGTTTGGGTACTGAAGTGAAGTTAAGCACCACTATTCATTCTCAAACATAGCGTACTATTCAAACTCTTGAATATATGCTTAGATCTTGTATCATTGACTTCAAGGGAAATTAGTATGAGCACTTGCCTTTGGTGGAGTTCTCATATAACAATAGTCTTGATTCATCCATATCCATGACTTTTTTTGAAGCATTGTATGGTAGGAGGTGTAGATCTCCTATTGTGTAAGACCCCCAAAATGAGTTAGGGTGTCTAGAGACTAACATGCTTATCTTAAGGTTCTAAGGTCCTAAAGTGGATTATAATATGGTATTGAGGCAGTGTGTAAAGTTTGAGGTGATTTGGAAGTGGAGACACTGCCTTGGCAGTGTCAATCGCCTGAACCAAACGATGCCCCGTTTGTTGACAAACGGCCCGCTGGTGAGGTGTTGTTGATGGACACTTAGCCTGGTCAAGGCTCAACCAAAGAAAAGCCCAAGGTCCAATCGACAGAAGCCATATATGTTCTGTCGATGGACCTACTGGGCGTCGATGGTGGTCCATCGATGCAGGCCTGGTGTCATTGTCTAGCGACTGTTTCATTGAAGGGGTGAATGGTAAATTCACCCCACGTCCTATACTGACCCTAATAGGTTTATTTAGTTATTTGTGGCTGTATATAATGATCAAAAGCGTGATCAACCCATTCCCAATCCCTTCTACACAAATTAGACTTTCCCTCCAAAAATATTCTCTCTAGAAACCTCCATTGAAGGTGAAGCTCAAGAACAACTTGGAGCTTGTATTTCCATGGATTATTCATAAAGTTTTAGAGGTTTTAAACTGGACAAAGTATGGTGATCCTTCATCTCTAGTTATCCTTCCATCTAGAGAGGTAATCTCAAAGTTTCAAAAGAGATTTCATGATCAAACTTCTTCTTCTTCTTCAATCTAGCCATGGGTTATTTCTAAAAACTTATTAATGGCTTAATCATCTTAAATTGATGATAATGTATTGGTTTTAACGTGAAATTTAATCAAATTGCATTATGAACCCATGTCCCTTCCCAAACTCGATTTAGCCCTTGCATGGGCATTGTGATCATGTCTTGTTATTGGTAGATTTGTGATTCTCTTATGTTGAATCGATTGTATCTACTGGAATTTACGTGTATTAATGATGAATTGATTATGAAGTATCCATGTGTATCTATGTATGAATATTTGAGTATTGCTAGCCTATGTTTCTATGTGTTATAGTGATTTCGATTATAGAACAATTGTGTACGAGTTTGATTATGCAAGATCATTGTAGATACAGCCTTAAGTTAATATTATGAATGAATAGTGGGTACAAATCCTTGATGATCAAATTAAAGAAGGCTTACATAAAGTGATCTAGGTTCTTCTAGTCTATCGATTGATGATACTAGGTATGTGATATGATCTTGATTTTAGGTTATATGAAGCATGATTCCTTTTGAGTAATGATCTATTTAGCTACTTCCAAACATGTACATTATTGTTAAAAATACGATTGATGATCAAGGCTTTAGTGAATCAATAGCATTGCCTATTTCCTCTACTCATGATAGTTTAATGCCTATGTTGATATCTTGATCTTGTAGGGATTTAAGCATGATTTCGATATGTTAAGTGTATATATAGACACGGCCCTAGATTAATAACATTAATCAAATATGATTATAATCCATGCAAGTGAAATTGATTAATGGTCTATGTCCTTCTACCTTTTAGTATGTTAATGTGTTGTACTAGTTATAGCATGATCTTGTAGTAGCTTATACATGACTTTCTATATAATTATGGTATTTTAGCTACTTCCCTATACTTGTTTTATTGATGAAAGAGTAGTAAAGGTCAATGATGACCAAAGGCTAAAGAATTAGTAAGAATTGCTCTACTCTTCGATTTCTCTACTTTTCTATATTATTGTAGTTGATGAAGCCTTGTATGACATTGTGTGGTACGGTCCACTTATGGTGGCGGTGTTTACTTTATTGTAATTATATATGTGTTGAACATGTACTTGAAGGCAAATTGATTAATATATGAATGATTGGTTATGATGATCACCTTATGTGTAAAGTGTGCCTAGTTTTCTACTTTAGTTGTGAATATAGGTTATGTTACTGTTGTTATGAGCATGTAAATGATAATGTAAGATCATGTGTAAGTGCTGCCGTTAATGAAGTGTTAGGGATTGATGACCCCTACCTATGTACCCCTATGTAAATATGTGAATAGCTAATGTTAGGAGTCTTAAAGTATGATTTGAAGATTGTCTTGCCTCCTATTCTAAATTGTGTTTTGTGGTCTATGCTTGAAAGTGTAATGTGGTCTTAAGAGGGTGGCTTCCTCAGTGTGTTGTTGATAGCCATTATGTGATTATATTGAGCAATGTACACACACCCTCACTCTACATGAATTCTTACAAGTAGTATAGGTCATGTTGTCTAAATGAAATGTAATTCTCATATTCACTAGTGTCTACTACTATGCATGTTAAGCTTATGTCTATAAAAGTATGATATGTGTTTCCTTAACTAGGATGACTTGATAGGTGTACTAGTATGGGCAAGGGTATGGGACCTTGCCTATGCATTCCACATGTGTGCCTTGATAGATAGTTCCTAGGTTTGGTTTCTATGTGCATGAATATGAATGTATGGTCATGTGTGGTCTTACTGTGTTTGTGTGAAAGGTTTGCTCACATATAAGTACAAAAACACATGAATAATGATCTAGTCAATAGAGAAGCCTTGAAAGGTGTGCTCAAGTGTATCCTTAATTAGATAGTGCTAATACATATGATATGTCCATGTGAAAGGATTTCTCACATCATTTAGGTTGATGAACTCTCATCTATGACCTATGAGATACGCATATAAGGGGATGACTCTCCTAAGCCTATGTTTTATAAATAAATGATAATAAAGACTTTTTCAATAAAGGGAACTTAGCTTAGCACCGAGTGATCTTGCATATGAGTGTGTGTCCCTTTCCAATATGGGAAGGTAGGTCTACCATAAATCTCATGAGGTGGAAAGCCTCATATCCCAAGGGCATAGAGAGATGTTTCCATGATGGCCTCCAAGTTCCATAAACTATGCCTTCCACGTAGGATCTAGCAAGTGATATCACCTAATATGCTAGCATGATACTCATGTCTTACCTTGGCAAGTACGATGCCCTCTTTTTGGTGTGAGGGGATGACACCAAATTCCATGTTTAGCACCTATGGTCTTAGTGTCGGTTAAGGCTATAGTTTCCCTAAAGTAAAATGGACAATGGAAGTAATTGACTAGGACCCTAACTAGGATGACTTAAGGGAGGTTACTTAGGATAGGTTCAAGTAATGAACCCATCTAGACATTGCACAAGTATCTCCTTAGGAAGTCCTAGGGAGGTGACCTAATGTGTATGATTATGCTTATGTCTTTATGCATGACATTGTAGTAATTGTCTACTATTTATGAACATGTGCATGGTATAAGTCTAAATGATGTGAACTTGTCGTCTTGATGACTATATGATGAAGGTCTTGCCTAGCTTGGATGAAGTTGACTTTACTTGTCCTATTGATGTACGAAGTGTTAAGGCTTGTTGTCTCATGATAGGTCTACTAAATATGTGTGAGGTTATGGGGCTTTACATGTACATTGCACTGGTAGACTTTGATTGAGGTCATGAGTAAGGTCTTATAATGATGTATGTGAAGTCAAGTGAATAGATGTGAAAATGGATGTAACTTTCTGCAAAGCCAATAGAGTCTTGACTTAAATGTGTCTTTGATATATTATGCTTATATGATGATATGTGTTGTCTTATGTAGGTTGTATGTATGCATTCTTTGTGACCTTAAGGTGATGCATTGCATCAAGTATCACTAGAGGGTTACTTGGGAGGTTAATGAATAAATAGCTCACTGTAAAGAAGGAAATAGCTCACTGTAATGTGACTTTAAAATGCCTTAAATTCTATATGTGATCTTATATGATGTTTGGCCTTTTAATATGTCCATATGAAGTATGTGAATAATATAAATGTTATTTTATAAAGGTTTTATGAAGATTTACTCAAAAAGGCATGAAGTAAGATTTCAAGAAAATGTCCCTTTTAAATGCATGTTTTTGCATGGTTGCCATACTTAGTGCATTCTTGTACTAATCCCATTCTTATATACTTTTTACACAAAGTGTAGGTTATGTATGCTTAAAGGATGTCTATATGATTGAGAAGCTTGATATGTGATTCCCAAGCTCAAGGAAAGGAATCCTTAAGTCCAAGGATTTCCTATGTTATGTCTTTATTGTGATGTTATTTATAAGTTTACTTATGTATTTTGTTATAAGGGTCGTGTCTCTAAAGTACTCTTATGATATTGAGTCTAGGATGGAAAAGAGACTTAAGCTCAAAATATGTATTATGATTTATATTATATATTATGTATATATATATATATATATATATACATATATACATATATATATGAAGTGATGTTTCTAACATATGATGTGCTATGAAAAGTTTTAAATTTTCCGCTAAATTTACTGTGAAAATGCGATGAGTGATAACTGTGGGCTTGTATAAGACCTCCGAGAGGTCAAGTATGTCATGTTACTTCTAGGCGTGCACCCCGAATGTGAAAAACGTGGTATCAGAGCATGAGGTTTATAAAGAGGTTTTAGGTTCTAAAAGTCTCATATTGCCACGTCTAGTAGAGTCTCATGTTCATTGGTGGTGAGTCGCAACATCATCAAATGATATGATAGGCTATAAGACG
The DNA here is from genome assembly GCA_016801875.1 of Solanum sitiens. Taxonomy (NCBI): domain Eukaryota; kingdom Viridiplantae; phylum Streptophyta; class Magnoliopsida; order Solanales; family Solanaceae; genus Solanum; species Solanum sitiens. The sequence goes on from JABWTJ010000061.1 coordinate 1,785,997, forward strand.
ATAGAGTTTCCCTTCTTCATCATTCTCATATCGTGCCATAGAACTTAACTCTATAAGATCTCTCTCTTATATTTTCTTGTCCGGTGGTCTTTGAGATGTGATTGCTGGGATGAGATGGTACCTTATATACTTGAGGGAGAAAAGGTGAATTAATGCTTAACTTGGTTTTATGGTTGGATGAGTATGTGTGAAGCTGAATTTTGACATGTTTGGTTGATATGAGCCCTTTAAGGCTATATATGAAGTTTATGTGAAATGACATGTTATGTTGAAGAATGTGTGTCATGATATAGTTAAAGCATGTTAGGAGTTATTATGGTAAAAATAAGTTTCTTTTGGAATGATGTGTTACTATATGGTTTCACATGATGGTAGCCTAATGATATGATTTGAGTTTGAGATGCTTAGTGACTACCTATGGAAGCATGCTACCCTAACAATATGTGCTTAAAGGTGTTCAATGTTTCCCTTTGTATATATGTGGTCCTTTTTAGTTGCCTAATATGGATTGGAGTCCTTTGTATAGACTTGATCCTAGGTGTGAAGGTAGTATGCTTGTCTTAGGAGGGTGATGATGTGGGTTTTAGTGACCTAGAAGTCACCTTACTGTAATGTCCAAATAAAAAGAAGAAATTTTAAGGCTAAGTCTCCTCTATTGTTTCCCTAGTGTTGTATGACCTTAGTGTCTATTGTATTGTATAAAAACCTTATGTGGTTGAATAGTATGGCCTAACTTGAAAGTTTGGGGATAATTTGCATAGGTGATAAGGTTTAGAATGCCTTGGTTGACTTACTGTAATTCCTTTATTGGTTGTTAAGTAAAGATCCTCTTAAGGTTGGGTTAAGTTACTCTTAATTGGGTTTACCCTAAGTGGGGGATGGTGATGGAATAGTAAGGCTGTAGATATTTTCTACCATGTCCTTCTATTTTTGCTTGAACTTGAAGCTAATGAATTCTTAGTAAGCTTGTTCATGAATAGAGTCTTGCATAAAGTATGAATTGCATGACCATTATATGTTTGTTATGTACTAATTGACCCTATGAAGATTCCAAAGTGCATGAAATAAAATTTTTGATAAAATCCATATTTTCTCATGTGTATTGTGCATCTTAACATGCTAATTGTGAATTTGACTTCATGAGGTAAGATAAGAAACATGGTTGTAGTCACTTGTGAGGTATAATGTTTAGCCTTGTAATGAAAAGTTGAGTCTCTTTAAAATATAAAGTGTTGAGTCTCTTGAAAACTATGTGACTTTTATGGTTTGGAAAGCATGATTGTACGCTCACTCTTGAAAAGTGAAAGAATGTTTAGCTAAGTGTTCATGTGTGTGCCTATAATTTGTGTTATGTTTCCCACATGATGCTTACTGTGAAGGCTAATACTATGTTAGAAGTTGAAATTTTGTGAAATGGCTTCCTATTTGTTATGATGTGCTTGGTGTGACTTTCCATTTAGACTTCACTAGGAAGAAAACACGAGCATGCCTTGGGTTAAAAGTTGAGAATTTCTCATTTTTAAAGAAATGGACCTTGTGCTTTGTTTGGGTGTGAGCTCATGATACATGTAAGTGTGTTGAGGAGAAGGACATTCCTCCATGGACACAACTCAGCATGGTATGTTTGAGTATGACCCTCATATCACTAGGTCTAACTAATAAGAATCCATTGTCAACCTATCTAACTCAAGTCTATGTGCATTGAAGTATGAGTGCCTACTTGCTATTTGAGTGATGTTGAATATGCCTAAGTGTGACTTAAAGATGGTTGCAATATGAGCTCTTAATGAATTGAATTGTAATGACTATGTTATGATTAGGAGAAGGATGTTCCTCCTATAAACATGATAAGAGCCTCTGTGTTTGATGCATTAAAGAGTGAGTGAGTAAAAGTTTTGCTTGCTTGTAGGCATTGAGTGCTAAAATGATTTGAAGTTGTGTTCCTTGTAAGTTTGGTGCATTAAATTCTATGTGATGATGTTATGAATGTGATGAACTGCTCTATGATGCATTGAAGTCCTTGTTGTGATTAAGTGTTCCAAGTGTCATTTGAGGACGAATATTCCCAAGTGGGGGATATTGTAAGACCCCCAAAATGAGTTAGGGTGAATAGAGCCTAACATGTTTTTCTTAAGGTTATAAGGTCCTAAAATAGCCTATAATATGGTATTGAGGCAGTGTGTAAAGTTTGAGGTGATTTGGAAGTCAAACGTCAAGGGACGACCAAGACGTTCGACGACTAATCACATATGTGCCTCATGTGTCTATACTTTCTTATAATTGTATTTCATGAGCTTATGAAGTCTGAAAATGAGTTATAATGATATTTATAGGCAGTATATGGAGTTTCACTAAGTTTGGAGGTCAAACGTCCAATAACTTCTAAGACATTCGAAAGTTAGCCCTTGAGACGTCCAATAATGTCTTGATGGGGCCTAGAATGTTTGGACGTGTTTTACGTGTGCATTTTGGGTGAAACTTGCATGGAAGGTCATTGACTTGTCAATGTGTACATTTACGTTTGAAATGCCCGGGAACGACTTCTTAAGGGCCCTGCAAAAGGGCCCACAAGAAGGACCCAAAGGCTGTCGAGACACTGCCTTGGCAGTGTCAATCGACTGAAACAAACGATGCCCCGTTTGTTGAAAAACGGTCCATTGGTGAGGTGTCGTATATAAACACTTAGCCTGGGCAAGGCTCAACCAAATAACAGCCCAAGGTCCAATCAACGGAAGCCACAGACGGTCCGTCGATGGACCTACTGGGCGTCGATGGTGGTCCATCGATGCAGGCCTGGTGTCACTGGCTAGCGACTGTTTCATTAAAGGGGTGAATGGGAACTTCACCCCATGTCCTAAACTGACCCTAATAGGTTTATCTAGTTATTTTTGGGTGTATATAAATGATCAAAAACGTGATCAACTCATTCCCAATCCCTTCTACACAAATTAGACTTTCCCTCCAAAATTATTCTCCCTAGAAACCTCCGTTGAAGGTGAATCTCAAGAACAAATTGGAGCTTGGATTTCCACGGATTATTCATCAAGTTTTAGAGGGTTTCAACTGGATAAAGGTATGGTGATCCTTCATCTCTAGTTATCCTTCCATCTAGAGAGTTAATCTCAAAGTTTCAAAAGAGATTTCATGATCAAACTTCTTCTTCTTCAATATAGCCATGGGTTCTTTCTAAAAATATTTTTAATGGATTAATCATGATGAATTGATGATAATGTATTGATTTTAACGTGAAATTTAATCCAATTGCATTATGAACCCATGTCCCTTCCCAAACTCAATTTAGCCCATGCATGGGCAATGTGATCATGACTTGTTATTGGTAGATTTGTGATTCTCATACATTGAATTAATTGTATCTACTGGTATTTACGTGTATTAATGATGAATTTATGATGAAGGATCCATGTGGATCCATGTATGAAGATTTGAGTATTGCTAGCCTATGTTTCAATGTGTTACAATGATTTCGATTATAGAACAATTGTGTAGGATTTTGATTATGCAAAGATGATTTTAGCTACTGCCTTAAGTTAAAATTATGGATGAATTGTGGGTATAAATCCTTGATGATCAAATTTAAGAAGGCTTACATAAAGTGATCTAGGTTCTTCTAGTCTATCGATTGATAATACTAGGTATGTGATGTGATCTTGATTATTGGTTAGATGAAGCATGATTCCTTTTGAGTAATGATCTATTTAGATACTTCCTTACATGTACATTATTGTTAAAAATAAGATTGATGATCAAGGCTTTAGGGAATCAATAGCATTGCCTATTTTCTCTACTCTCTAGTGAATTGATAGTTTAATGCCTATGTTGGTATCTTGATCTTGCAGGGATTTAAGCATGATTTCAATATGTTAAGTGTATATTTAGCCACTGCCCTAGATTAATAACATTAATCAAATATGATTTATAATCCATGCAAGTGAAATTGATTAATGGTCTATGTCCTTCTACCTTTTAGTATGTTAATGTGTTGTACTAGTTATAGCATAATCTTGTAGTAGCTTATACATGACTTTCTATATAATTATGGTATTTTAGATACTGCCCTATACTTGTTTTATTGATTAAAGAGTAGTAATGGTCAATGATGACCAAAGGCTAAAGGATTGGTAAGAATTGCTCTACTCTTCGATTTCTCTACTTTTCTATATTATTGTAGTTGATGAAGCCTTGTATGGTATTGTGTGGTACGGTCCACTTATGGTGGCGGTGTTTACTTTATTCTCATTATATATGTGTTGAACATGTACTTGAAGGCAAATTGATGAATATATGAATGATTGGTTATGATGATCACCTTATGTGTAAAGTATGCCTAGTTTTCTACTTTAGTTGTGAATATAGGTTATGTTACTGTTGTTATGAGCAAGTAAATGGTTATGTAAGATCATGTGTAGGTGCTGCCATTAATGAAGTGTTAAGGATTAATGACCCTTACCCATGTACCCCTATGTAAATGTGTGAATAGCTAATGTTAGGAGTCTAAAAGTATAATATGAAGATTGTCTTGCCTCCTATGCTAAATTGTGTTTTGTGGTCTATGCTTGAAAGTGTAATGTGGTCTTAAGAGGGTGGCTGCCTCAGTGTGTTGTTGATAGCCATTATGTGATTATATTGACCAATGCACACACCCTCACTCTACATGAATTCTTACAAGTAGTATAGGTCATGTTGTCTAAATGAAAGGTAATTCTCATATTCACTAGTGTCTACTACTATGCATGTTAAGCTTATGTCTATGAAAGTATGATATGTGTTTCCATAACTAGGATGACTTGATAGGTGTACTGGTATGGGCAAGGGTATGGGACCTTGCCTATGCATTCCACATGTGTGCCTTGATAGATAGTTCCTAGGTTTGGTTTCTATGTGCATGAATATGAATGTATGGTCATGTATGGTCTTAATGTGTTTGTGTGAAAGGTTTGCTCACATATAAGTACACACACACATGAATAATGATCTAGTCAATAGAGAAGCCTTGAAAGGTGTGCTCAAGTGTATCCTTAATTAGATAGTGCTAATACATATGCTATGTCCATGTGAAAGAATTTCTCACATGATTTAGGTTGATGAACTCTCATCTATGACCTATGAGATACGCATATAAGGGGATGACTCTCCTAAGCCTATGTTTTATAAATAAATGATAATAAAGGCTTTTTCAATAAAGGGAACTTAGCTTAGCACCTAGTAAACTTGCATATGAGTGTGTGTCCCTTTCCAATGTGGGAAGGTAGGTCTACCATAAATCTCATGAGGTGGAAAGCCTCATATCCCAAGGGCATAGAGGGATGTTTCCATGATGGCCTCCAAGTTCCATAAACTATGCCTTCCACATAGGATCTAGCAAGTTATATCACCTAATATGCTAGCATGATACTCATGTCTTACCTTGGCAAGTACGATGCCCACTTTTTGGTGTGAGGGGATGACACCAAATTCCATGTTTAGCACCTATGGTCTTAGTGTCGGTTAAGGCTATAGTTTCCCTAAAGTAAAATAGACAATGGATGTAATTGACTAGGACCCTAACTAGGATGACTTAAGGGAGGTTATTTAGGATAGGTTCAAGTAATGAACCCATCTAGACATTGCACAAGTAGATCCTTTGGAAGTCCTAGGGAGGTGACCTAATGTGTATGATTATGCTTATGTCTTTATGCATGACATTGTAGTAATTGTCTACTATTTATGAACATGTGCATGGTATAAGTCTAAATGATGTGAACTTGTCATCTTGATGACTATATGATGAAGGTCTTGCCTAGCTTTGATGAAGTTGACTTTACTTGTCCTATTGATGTACGAAGTGTTAAGGCTTGTTGTCTCATGATAGGTTTACTAAATATGTGTGAGGTTATGGGGATTTACATGTACATTGCACTGGTAGACTTTGATTGAGGTCATGAGTAAGGTCTTATAATGATTTATGTGAAGTGAAGTGAATGGATGTGAAAATGGATGTAACTTACTGTAAAGCCAATAGAGTCTTGACTTAAATGTGTCTTTGATATATTATGCTTATATGATGATATGTGTTGTCTTATGTAGGTTGTATGTATGCATTCTTTGTGACTTTAAGGTGATGCATTGCACCAAGTATCACTAGAGGGTTACTTGGGAGGTTAATGAATAAATAGCTCACTTTAAAGAAGGAAATAGCTCACTGTAATGTGACTTTAAAATACCTTAAATTCTATATGTGATCTTATATGATGTTTGGCCTTTGAATATGTCCATATGAAGTATGTGAATAATATAAATGTTATTTTATAAAGGTTTTATGAAGATTTACTCAAAAAGGCATGAAGTAAGATTTCAAGAAAATGTCCCTTTTAAATGCATGTTTTTGCATGGTTGCCATACTTAGTGCATTCTTGTACTAATCCTATTCTTATATACTTTTTAGACAAAGTGTAGGTTATGGATGCTTAAAGGATGTCTATATGATTGAGGATATTGATATGTGATTCCCAAGCTCAAGGAATTGAGCTAGGAATCCCTAAGTCTAAGGATTTCCTATGTTATGTCTTTATTCTAAAGTTATGTATAAGTTTACTTATGTATTATGTTATAAGGGTCGTGTCCCTAAATTACTCTTATGATGTTGAGTCTAGGATGGCAAAGAGACTTAAGGTCTAAATATGTATTATGATTTATACTTTATATATATATGAAGTGATGTTTCTAGCATATGATGTGCTATGAAAAGTTTTATATTTTCCGCTAAATTTACTATGACAATGCGATGAATGATAACTACGGGCTTGTATAAGACCTCAGAGAGGTCAAGTACGCCATGTTACTTCTAGGGGGTGCTCCCCAGATGTGAAATATTGGATAGTTTGAGGTTTGCGAGTCTTCGTTTCTTGGTCCCGATTTGATCTATAAGACCTTAGAGAAAGTTCATATCATAATTAACCGTTTGCAAATAGCCTATAGTCGGCAAAAGTCTTATGCCGATCATAGGAGAAGAGACCTTGAATTTGAAGAGGGTGATAAGGTGTATTTGAAAAATTCACCCATGAAAGGGGTGGTTAGATTTGGCAAGAAAGGGAAGTTAAGTCCTCGTTATGTGGGTCCCTATGAAATTTTGCAAAGGCTTGGCAAGGTTGCATATGAGTTGAAACTCCCTAGTGAACTATCTTCGATTCATCCAGTTTTTCATGTATCTTTGCTTAAGAAGTGCATTGGTAATCCCGAGTCCATTCTTACTATCGAAGGTCTTGGTGGGAAAGAGAATCTCTCATGTGATGAGGTTCCGGTTGAAATCCTTGATCGTCAAGTGAAGAGGTTGAGGAACAAAGAGGTGGCCTCCGTAAAAGTGTTATAGAGAAACCACCTAGTTGAGGCCAACATGATGTCTCGTTATCCTCATCTCTTTCCTAACGAAGGTTAGTTGTTCTTACTAATAATGAAAAATAATGAGTTGCTTTGAATTTTACTTGTTTTGCAAAGTTGTGCATGTATTAAAAAGGTTTATGCTAAAATGAACTATCATGGAAAAATGTTCTTTTGCTTGATTTGCACTATTGGTGTATTTGGTATGATATTGCCTTCATGAAATGATATTGATCATGTTGATATGTTGAGAAAGGAATTTTGGCATAATTGACTCTTAAATGATATGTGGAGCTCATATGGTAGTAAGAAAGAGATTCCTCATATTGTGATTTTGAATTCTTATGTGTGAAAGTTGATGTTTTGGGGATACTTGTGTAAATGCCATGATTATGTGTTGGACAGAGTTGTGGAGCACTCCTTGAGTTGTAACTCACACCGATTTTTGTATATTGCTGGTTGGGCTACTAGTCTGAGTCTATCCTTTCCATTTTAAAGGCTTAGTATCATTCGGGGACGAATGTTCCTAGGGGGCATAATGTAACACTCCGAAAAGTCAAGACCTAAGATAGAGCCTCACAAGTTGATCTAAGGTAGATAATATTGTTTTAAGACCTAAATTAATGTTTATAATTCATCTAGGAAGTTTTAGAGCCAAGACGACAAGAAATGTACATGACGTCCGTAAACTAGTTAAATTGAACTAGTTGACGTCCCTATGTTTGGCGAAGGTTTGGGAGGGTCATATGATGTCCAAAACATGTAATTAAATAGGTATAATGTATTACAAAGGGTCTAAAAGCCGGGTAACGACTCCTCAAGGACCACCCGAAGGGTCCTTCAGGAGGACCCAAATCTTGGAGAGCAAGCTGCCAAGGCAGCTTGCGGCAGCCTAGATTTAAGTCCACTGCGCGATACGCAGCTGTCACGTGGAGTGGCAAAAGTTTCCTCATGACGCGTGCACACCACGAGGTCCACTGCCTCAAATCAGATTTCAAAAATATATTCAGAAATCAGCCTCGCGACGCGGAGCCACTTCCCAGATTCAATAAAATCGTATTTTAATCATTTTGACTTCACAAAAAGACCCAATTAAGTGAGGGGTCTTTTGGTTAATTTAGGGGGTGATTATATATAGCCTAAGGGTCAGTTTTAAGTCATTTTTCACTCACCTAAATCAAATTCCCAAGACAAAACCCAAAATCTCTCATCTCTCTCTACTTTCTCTCTCCCAAAATCCTCCATTGAAGGAAGAACAAAGCTTGAAGAAGAAGACCAATTTCTCTAGGATTTAACTTCAATTTCGTGGATTAATATTCATTAAGGCATGGGTTCTCTTGGATTCCTTTCCGCAAGGGGTCCTTTCAAAGTTGATTTCTAAATCACCCAATTCCAAGGGTTTTTTCTATTCTAATGGGTTTTCTTCTAAACTTCAAATTGATGATTGATTATGACTAATTGTGATTACCCATGTCTAATTAAGTGTAAATTGTTAAGTAATTGATGCTAATTGATGGGAATTTCATGTAGATAATGTCTTTTCCCCGATTTCCCCCAAATCTTGGATCTTGCTTATGAATTGATGGGGATTGAAGAATGTATTGATTGTTAGACTTGTTTTATACATTCTAATTCATTCATGGACTGCCTAGGGTAATGTATTGTTGGAACTGGATCTATTTCTTGAAGAATTCATAATGAACCCTATTCCCTTAACCCTAGGTTATGAATTGAAGTTAATTTGGATAGTGATGATGCAATTGACCTAGCTATTGTTTTAATTACTATTGTGTGATAATATTACATCCGTTGTTGGGTTGAATTGGATGGTTGATGGTAAGAACTTGGATGATGGCTTGTGAAGAAGATTGGGTAAGTCTTTATGATCCTAACCTTTACTTCAATTATGATTAGTTGTGTTTAGTGATGCAGTTATATTGAAGTATACCTTATAATACAATTGATTAGGGTTGGTATGATGTTGAATTGAAATGTCTTGATTTATGGCTTATGAGTTGTTGGCTAAGATGTAATGATATAAGGTTGGTGATGTGTTCCCTATGTGCCTTATTATTATATGGTGATGTAAATGTGCTAACCTCACATGTGTGAATTGTAATGAAAGGACTCATGCAATTCCTATTGAGCTATGATGATGACTATATAAGGGGTAGACCCTATGACCTAAACTAAGTTATGATTGTTAATGAAATACATTTCAAAAGGAACTCTAGCTTAGCACTGTGTGAACTAGAGTGAGGTGTGTCCCTTCCCACATCGGGAAGGTAGGTTCACTATGTACTCATGAAATTGGAGACTATAATGCATGTAGCATAAAGAGGGTCCCAAATACATCTCCTAGTTCTTGAACTATGTTGCCCCCATAGGAATACTAGCTAGTGGATCCACATAGATGTTATGTTCATGTTTTGGTACTACCTTGGCAAGTATTCCACCTTCTTTCGGTGTAGGATTCCATGGCACCGGATTCCACATTAGCTCATGTGGTCTATGTCGGTTAAGGCAAGATGTTCCCAAAAGGTAAAATGAAGAAATGAAGTGGACTCTAACTAGGATGACCTAAAGGGTTTGACTTAATCTAGGTAGGGGTATGAGACTCTACCTATACATCACACTAGTTAGCCTTGAGGGAAGTCTTAGAAAGATGTTCTTATGTGTTTATGTGGTTAAAATTTTATATGATATGTATATGATGATCTTACATGTTAATGACACTCTGTGATATGGGTTTCACTTATGAACATGTGGTTGGTCTCTATTGATAAAGTATGATGATGTTATCTCTTGATGATATAGTATGTAAAGTTGGGCATTGCTTATAGTTCTTGTTGAGTTTACTTGGCTGGGTAAGGTTATGGGTCCTTACTTATCCATTTCACTAGTGGACTTAATGGGGGTGTATGAGTGATTGTATTTCTTAGGTTATGATGTTATGAACTCTAATTCTTGCTTGTTGATGTTATAGCTTGATGATAGAGTTGTCTCGATGATGTGCTCAATTAAGTTGATATGCATGTTGACTTGACTAGACTTGGTATTGTTGGTCTTATGTCGTATGTGTTTATTGGCTTATATGAGTTCTTGGATATGCATAAGGCTTTTCAAAGTAAATTAGCATGTTTTAAACAAATGTCCTTTTTAGCATGATTTCACTTGTGTTATATGCATATACTCATACTTAATACAAGTGTGTACTAACTTATCTTTTATGTTTACTACAAATGTAGGATCCGATCGTTGAGCTTATAGAAGGCCTTTGAAGACTACTTGGTTTCCCCAAGAGTTTGAAAGGTCCTCACCTTCCAAGGACAATAGCATTATGAAGTTATTGATGTTGTTCTAGTTATAAGACTTATAGTTCTTTCCTTTTCATTTCAAGACGATTGTTGTATAGTCTATATGAGGCTCTTTGTTGCATTGAAGTATGGTTAATCACAATTGTTGAATTCGTTTAGATGGTTTAATATGAGACATATTATAGACTTATTATGAGATTATGTTCCTATACTATGTATGTGAAATAACAGTAGAAGACTATGTAATCTTCTTATACGAAGGGTCTACGTATACTCGATATGAATATATATTGTGTGTAAGTGAGAGGTCTAAGTAAAACTCAATGTAGAAGTAAATGAAAAGTTTTAAATTTTCCGCATTTTTAACCTATGAATGTAATGATGAATGCTAAGAGGCTAGTCTTAGTCTTCTTCGAGGACGCCAACGACATTACGTCTAGAGGGTGCTCCCCGGATGTGACACGAATGAAGGTAGTTGTATTGGACCATAAATTGTTACTTAGACATGTTGTAGGACTATATATTAGTGTTACATATCGAATTAGATTACCATTTAAATGAATTAATCCCCAAAAGACCCATTTTATGATTTGTATATGTTGCCATATATGTTAGGTCTGTTGCAATTTTGCCAACAGAACCTGTATATGTTGGCACAAATGAAACATCAAGGAGGGACTAATTCACTAAACATCAAGTTGGACCAAATTTTATTCATTTAGGAAGTACCCCATAAAATTAACTTCTTCATCTAATTCATAATCCCAACGACATAAGTCACAACGATATCGCCCGTAAGAGAATCGATGAGTTGTGCAACAAATTGGTCTTTCTCCAATCTTTTGAGGTTCCTATGGGAACATTCCATGTAAACTATATCGGAAATAGTCTCGACATCTTCTGAGACATGGTATACTCATGTTGCCAATGAAACTTGTGCTTTCTCTCATGGATTCACTGCCTTTAAAGATTAAAATTATGGCATGCACATATCCTGCACAAAGGTGGCCACCGTCTGTTGCTCGCTTAAGCATTCTCAATCCATTTGAAGCGATACGCTTGAAAAATCATACTAAATAAGAAATAACACATTTCAAATGCAAAATCCATTGATAAAAACGTGAATACTTACGAAAAATATTAAAATTACCACGCCTTTTCTGTATAAGACTTCTACATTCCCCAATTCGCTACACTTTTCCATGAAAAAAGTGCATCTTCAATAAATAAACACTGGAATGTTGTGAGGTTCATTAGTGACTTCATTTAGGAGCGTGGAACTGAAAAAATCAAATCAAATGGTCAGGAAATCGAATTAAAGAGCGAAAATTGTTTAATACATACATACCTTAATTTAACCCTCAGTAAATCTTTGAGGGAGTAGGAAGCAACCTTTTCAATGATGACAATTACTAGTTCCCTCGGAAGGGATTCAATGTAGTTTTTTTCCTTAGTGTCATTTTTGAAGATTTCTTATTCTTCCTTTCTATCTTGGAGATAATTATACGAAAAAACCTAAGTTGTGTTCTTCTTACATATATAATAATATAATTCTAATATAATGAATACGAAGAGACACTTCTGAATACGAAGAGACACTTCTGAAGAATGTGAAAAGTTGCAAGTACTTAATGTTGCCACAAATTTAATTCGAAAATAAGCACAAAATAAGTACATATGTTGCCACATAATTCGAAAAAAGTACAAAAGACAAAAAGGCAACATTTTCACCATATGTCATATGTTGCCACATATTTAATTGATCCCACACAGTCGTATGAGGAAGAAATTTAACTAGATGATTTAGTTCTAAATCACAACTACAGAATTCACAACGAATATTGTCTTCATCATCGCTTTCCCTGGGCCAACCATTCCTACGGGCGATTTGATGTGGTTGATGAACAGTGCAACAAATGGGTCTTTCTCCCAACAAATTAGGTTCTGCCACCCGCATTTGATTTAAAATGTATCACAAATGGTGTCGACATCTTCTCACTATTACTATCACGGGTTTTTTTCATGTTGGCAATGCACATCAAGTCTTCTCTCATGGATTCACCACCTTCAATGATTGAAATTACGACAAGCACATACTCTGCACCACTGTGGCCACATTCTGCTGCTTGTTTAACCATTTCCAATGCAGTTGGATCATTACGATTGAATAAATTAAACTATATAAGAATGAACACATTAAGAATACAAAATACATTGATGAAAACGTGAATACATATGAAAAATATTAAAATTACCACGCCTTTTCTGTATAAAGCTTCTAAGTTCTCCGATGCTATGCACATTTTCATAAAAGAGATGGCTTGTTGATTCATCGTCCATCTAGGTTCAGGGGGAAAGTTGACCAATGTTACCTTCTGATATACAGAACGTTCATTAGTGACTTCATTGAGGAACCTAGAAATGAAAAATGAAATAATATGATTAGGAAATGAAATTAAAGAGAGAAAATTGATGAAGACATACATATCTTAATTTAACACTCATTAAATCTTGTAGGGAGTAGGAAACAACCCTTTCAACGATAAGAATTACTAGTTCACTCGGAAGAGATTCAATGAAGTTTTTCCTAGTTGAAACCATTTTTGAGAATAAAGACGAAAGGAAGACAACTTTTGACTTCTCCCTCCCTTCTGTTGTGTTCTTATAAAATGCCAACAAATTTGAAAAATTGCAAGAGAAGAGATGACTTTTCAACAAAGGGTAAAAAATTGAAGAGTCGTAATTAATTAACCTATTTCATAACAGTAATAATTGATTTGATTGTTGACAACACTGACAAGTAATCATTTTTTAAAAGTATATTGGGACAGATATGTAATTATTTTTTAAATATGTAATTGACATATGTTGCAACATATGCAGTATTCTATAATATCTAACACATAATTGAATATGTTGACACAGATATGTTTATATGTTGTAATATCTAACACATAATTGACAAATGTTGCAATATATGCAATATTCTGTTCTAATATCCAACACATAATTGACATGTGTTGGTACATATACGTTATGTTATAATACCTAACATGTAAGATCTCAAAAATGACTTGGGTTAATCTAAATCCTAAAATGGTTGTATTGATAGTCTAAGGTCCTAAATTGGTCTATAATGTCGTATAGAGGCAGTGTCTAAGAGTTTAGGTGCATTGGAAGTCAAACATCAAGGGACGGCTAAAACTTTCGATGACTAAGTCACCTAAGTGCCTCATATGTGTTTTATGTGTTTATTTGTGATTCATGAGGTTATGAGGTCCTTGAATGAGTTATTATGGTGTATATAGGCAGT